>CM068377.1:14087267-14687267 GCA_034770075.1 Aralia elata
TTGTTGGCTTACCCCCTTTCTAGATTACCTTAGTGAGAGAAATTTCATTCGGATCGGAAATTGGCGAAAAATGTGAAGCACGAGAGTTTATATTTTTGTTTGATTGACGGAGATCTTTACAGACGGGCTTATTCTTCCCATTTGTTGAAGTGTCTAGTACCTTCGGAGGCATCTTATGTTCTTCGGGAAGTACATAAATGGATATGCGGGGATCATATGCGTATAAGTTGATAAGACAGGGGTACTATTGGTCGACCATGTTTTAGGAGGCGAAGGATTACGTGAAAAAATGTGTCAAGTGTCAGCTCAATAACCTTATTCCGCACCAGCCTCTAGAGGAGTTGTCATCGGTTTTGTCCCCGATCCCGTTCACAGTGTGGGGAATTGATATATTGGGTCCCCTCCCAAAAACGAAGGGTCAAACTAGCATTTATGATTGTCGCGATTGATTACATGACCAAGTGGGTGGACGCCAAACCTCTTAGGAAGATCACCGAGCAAGATTGTATGCAATTTTTCAAGGAGTTGATGGTGTTTCGGTTTGGTATTCCCGTGGTTATGGTATTGAACAACGGGCGTCAGTTTGTGGGAGCCAAGTTTGATCAGTTCTTAAAAGATTTGAGTATCCAGCATCGTACGGTCTTGGTGGCCCGACCTCAGTCCAACGGTTAAGTCGAGGTAATGAATTGGACCTTATTGAATGGCATAAAAAGGAGATTAGATGAAGCTAAAGGTCGATGACTAGAAGAATTATGCAGTGTCTTATGGTCTTACCGAACTACGCCTCGAACCACCACGGGGGATTCTCTTTTTTGGCTGGCGTACGGTACTGATGCCCTTATTCCAGTGGAAATTGGGTTTCCAACTCTTCGAGTTAACTAGTTTAAAGAATTGTATAATGATGAAAGTCTTCGGTTAAACCTAGATTTGTTATATAAAGTTCAAGATTCGGCGATGATAAGGTTGGCCGTCTACTAACGATGAACTGTTCGGCATTACAATCTGAAGGTTAAACAACGAAGGTTTGAGGTTGGAGATTTGGTGCTTCGGGAGGCCGAGGCACCTACTCCTCAGAATACGAGGAAACTTATGCCTAACTGGGAGGGACCGTATGAAGTCGTTGAGGTGCCAAAGCCATGAACGTATACGCTTCGGACTATGGAGGGTATAGAAATAAAGAATACAAGGCATGCGGAGAGGCTTCGTAAGTATTATCAATAAAGATATGTTTTCTATTTACAAGTGTAGGTTTTCTTTTTTTGAATTTACAAATCTGTGATTGGGAGTGAATAGTTGGTTAAATTGTAACCTTGTTACATTATTAATAAAGAGTTAGTTTTTCTTTTGAATGATTTGTATTTGCGAAAGTTGTAAATATATAAACATTTATCCTTTACACAAAAGCATCATATAGAGTTCATAAAGATTCAAATATATAAAGTTAAGGATCGGCAGGGAGATCCTCTTCGGTTTCAGTTTCTACTTCTTCTTCGTCAAAAAAGTCGAGGAAGAGGTCAAAGCCCGCTTTGATCTTGGTATTGGCGAACTAGTGGCCTTTATCGAACTGCTCCACAATTGCTTCAGTTAGCTCAAGAGAAGTTTTGTACTCATCAATGACCTTCCGTTTATTGGCTTCAGTGATTTGTTGGTCTTGGGCCTGAAGGTCATTGAGTTCTTTCTCCAATTGGGAGGCTCCTTTAACCAGGCCCCTTATCTAGTTGTGCATGTCCCAAAGCTAACTTTCGCAGTCCTTCACAGTCGTCTTCAGCTCTTCATTCTCTCTTTTGAGCTCGATCCTGTCCTCCAAGAGTTTTTGCCTGTGTTCGGCTAGTTCAGAGCTTTGTTATCTCAAAGTTTTTAATTGGCATAGTAACTCTTGGGATTTAATCAGGGTGTCGACGTTGTGATCTTGCTCTTTTTGGAGTTCGGCTCAAAAAACCTTTGCTTCCTCTCGAAGACGTTTGACTTTGGCCTTCAGCTCTTTTTTCTTAAGAGGTTACCTCATCGAGCATGTGAAGAACACGTCCGAAGGCAGCAAGAGCCTGAAACATAAAGCAACGCGCTTAGGTTACCAAATGATAAGTACAAAATGGAGGGGAAAGTTATGTATATTGCGCTTACCTGACCCCCATGGACTGCGCTAGTGACGATGACTTGTTGGGGAATTAATCCTTCGAATTTTTTGTCATCGGCAGGAAGGACGAAGGCGTCGAAGAGTTCGATGGGGTAGTTATTCCGAATGTCTTCGGACCAAAGAGTAGTTGATGGTGGGATTCTTTATTTCGGGTCGGTGGTGGAGGAGATTTTTGATGCGGCCTTGACCAGTTTTTATTTTTTCTTTTTTGTCAACGCCCTTTTCTCCTCATCGTTGAGCTCTAGGGCACTCTTTGGGGCGGGCACATGATCGAACATAGGGACGGCAGAAAAAGGTGTTGTCGCGATTGGCTTTCCCTATTGTTGGATATCTTCAGGAGGAGTTTCGGGAATTGGTTCAGGGACGCCTTCAGTTGGTGTGGCATCGGTAGAAGGTTTCATTCCAATTTGGGCGATTGGTTGCGGCTTGAAGATGGTCATTGAGGACAAGTAAAAATTAGTAAAACCCGGGGATAAACAATTTTACATATACTATATCACGTTAAATTTAGGACTTATGTTTGTGGTTGGAGAGCCAATAGTGGTCAGATAACAGGTTTAAGGACCAACACATTTTCGGTATCTTCTCGATCCTAGGGGGCAGAGTCGAACCCGAAGATGGTCTTTGAGAGTTCGCCCCAGTTCGGGAGTATGTGGGTGTCGAGGCAATTGATGTAGACCCCGCATAAATGTCACCCTTTATTGTTGGAAGGGATTTTCATTCATACGCATCTACCGGGTTGTTTGTTCAATTGGCGATACCTTGGTTCCTTCGACCGACCTAGGGTGAATATGGCTAAGAATAAGTCTAGGGAGGGTTCGACTCCACATTCTTGACAGAAGGCTATGAAGCAGATTAAATAAATATAGGAGTTCGACACCAGCAGTTCGAACCCAATCCGAACAAAGCATAGAAATGAAGAGATTAATTCATGAAAAGGAAATCTTACTCCATACCTTGGGGCGCATATGAGAACGACGACTCATTCACCCTTCGGGCGCCAGTACATTCTCTCCAAAAAGTTTGAAGCCCGAAGTTCGTATTAATCAGGAATTTGGTATTGGGATCGGAGGTTGGGGAGAAGGCGTTCGAATACGGAAGATCTGGTATTGATATAGGAGTAGGCTTTTTCGGAATGGTAACGTTCCCGAATGCCCATTTCCCTGGCTTCGGCCTCGCTCATCTCAGGGGATGAGGGGTCTTCAGTTATGGGTGAAATAGGGGTTTAGAGTGTGGAATCAACAGTGGTGACGACGGCTAGGGGTGTTCAACCGGTAAAAACCGGCCCGGACCGGACCGGTACCGTACCGAACCGATACCGAAAAAAAACAAAACTCCGTATCGAAACCGGTACCGGTTGGACCCGTTCGGTACCCGTTCGGTACCGGTTATACCGAATATTATTATTATTATTATTTTATTATTTTTATTATTATTTTATTATTTTTATTATTATTATTATTTTTATTATTATTTTTATTATTTTTAGTATTAATAATTTAAAAATAATAAAAAAATAGGGAACCGGTATATACCGAACCCCAAACTCATGAACCGGAACCGAAACCGATTGAACCGGTATACCGAACCGGTACCGAACCGGTCGTTTTTGTACCGAACCGACCGGTTCGGACCGGTGCGGAATACCGGAAAAAATCGGTTGAACCGAAAAAAATGAGCACCCCTAACGACGGCAGACTGAGTTACAGGGAGGGGTGTGGTGTCGTCGATGAAGAAGATTGTTGTTTCAGTAGGGTGGTCATGTTGTTTTTGTATATCAACGTTGGTGGTTGGTATCATCGCAATGGATTGTTGGTTGTTGGGGTTGTTTGAGTAGTTGGGGCGGTTGCAACAGAGATTTAGTTGATGGGAAGAATAGTATTGATGGAGTGTTCAGTTGACATAATGAAGAAAGTATTGCCAGCGGTAGAAGTGAGCGTTATGGTTAGACGAGAGAAGTGGAGTATTGGTAAGAAATGACGATTATGCTCTCTGAGGAGTTTGATTTTGTTTGAACGCGTGGATGAGAAGTGGCGGTTCAGATGCTTGGGTGGGACGTTTAAAGGGATAACATGTTGTACGTATGATAAGGGTACATTTCCTTATTTACGACGTAATGATGAAATTGGGGGTTTCTGTCAATCACGTGGCATATCAGGCTGCTAGTTTGACTTTTGTGGTAACGTGAGTATATAATTTGCTAAATAATTTTTATATATTCTTATTTTAAATTTCTTATAATAAGAGAGTGGGGGCAATGTTGGAGTGTGGTTTGATGGGTTCGAAGGATTCGGGAGACCCACGCCACGTGGCTGGATGGTTACATTGACAATAAGGAGTTTGATATTCTAGAAAGGTCACAGTCCAAGTTGACTTATAATTCCCTTGTCCGATTTGACTTCTTATTTCTGAGGAAGTCAAATCCTATTCAGTTATGGGACTTACAGTTATAAGGAATCACTACATAGGACTCCTATTCCAACTCGGGGACAGGCGTATGTGTTAAATTGGGGCGGTATGATCGTAATACAATCATAATCCAAGTTCAAGGTACACACACTTTATTACTCTTATTCACTAGAACAATTACATATATACCTCCGTTGTTGACGTTTCTGGTCTGTATTTATTCTCACACCGGAACTATCCCTCAGCGTTCCCGGCCGTCAAGCTTTTTGGTGTATTTATTCTCTGTGTAAATTTTAAGTTCGCTGTTTGGTGATTTGGCGAATAGACAGAATTCGAAGTTCACTGATGTTACTAAGAATGATACCAGCCAAAAAAAAACAAATTGATAAATTTCTTGATTTTTAGTTTTGGCTTATTCGAGGAATTATACATATACTCTCTTTGTCGAGGAAAAGAAAAACTACCATTTTCGATTAAAAAAAACGATAGTTACTGGGATTATAAATTGTCCTTAAACTGTAAAAATCATGTGGGAGGAAGAATTAAGAAACTGTCAATATACCTATAAGTAGTAAAACAAAAATGAGAATATTTGAATGCTGTCAAACCCCCAATAAACCTGACAAACACAAGGACGTAAAATATTATTACTGATGGATAAAGCTGTGTGATGTGATGCCCACGGCCACAGTTGATCACTTGGCCACATGCTTCAAGAGAACAATATTTAGACCAAAACCCTAGACTTTAGGAGCCAGTACTGAAAAAGTTTAAAAACCAACAATTATTTTCCCGTTGAAAATGAGAAGAATCCCCCCATATATTAATAATGTACACACAACAAAAATAATAAAGATAGAGTTGCCGGAAGATTATCCCGAAAATAAAACCCAAATACAACATTTTTAAAAGATATTTCATATAGAAAGAAGTTGTTTTTGGAAGACAAAATTAATCTTCCCAGTATTTCATATACAACTCTTTTGCCGTATGAAACTTGCAAAAAAAAAAATACATCAAATCAGTATCTTAAGGTTTTGATCCAATTCTTTTAGATCAAACAATATGTTGCAAGGTTAAGTTTATCAATGAAATTTTATTTTGTCGATCAAAAAAAAAATCATTATATTTTTTTCGTGATAATCCTCCGGTGCTCACAGTTTTACCAATATACTAAAAATTTAAACTGCACTCGGGAGACACTAAACAATGACAACTTCATTTCACTTTTTTTAAAACATAAAAAATACACTAGTACAATTTCCACACCCAAACAAATGAGAGACATATATAGGCTTCAGTCTTGAAGCTACTACTTGCTATTACAGTACTACAAGTACTGAGCTAGCACATGCAGCTCTTGGAGGAACACTTTTTATTTTGAATTTTGGATGGGCCTGATCATTAATTAATATAAGTTTAACATAAATGTATGCTGCTGTACTTAATTATAACATGATCAACTAATTAACCAGGTTTTGGGATGGGTACACAGCTAGGGTTTTATTTAATTAATTAGTGGAGGAATTAGTTAACGTCTTCGTGCAGCAGTTTCTCTTTGGGCATTGAAGAAAACAGCAGCAACAGGGAGGCCAAGGTTGTTCTGGGCAGCAAAGCTTCTAGCATTGAAATTATCCCTTGAAGATGGCGGATTAACCATCTGTCTCCCTTTCTGCTTATACAAAACAAACACAAACCTATGGATCCCTATGTTTGGCCTTGGCATCTCATAGCTCACTACCTCCCTTCCTGTTTGTTTGTTTTTTTTTTCCAAATTAAATGCACCCACAATTGAATCAAAACAATATACTACTAGCTTTTATTTTGTCCCAATAATAAGTTACAAATGAATGAACTTACCAAATGCTGCATCTGTTGTGCCTGGAATGTCTGTCACTATCCTGTAAAACAATCAAACAAACTGTTAGATACTTATAATGATCTGACTGAAGTCAAAATATTCCAACACTTGTTGCCTTTCCTTTTAAAAAAAATGAATACATTAATTTCCTTAGATCCAGATTACTTTGGATGCCCTAAAATACCTATAGTTCGTCATCTATGATCCTATAAGAAATTAAGACACATGGGCTACAAGATAATGCCTCCACTGACGGCATCAAATAATGACTGAGACTCAAAACCCTAACCACTACTACCTTGAAAGGAAAGGTTTGGCACCACTTGACCTAGAGCTCGTTCGTTGGTACAAACTCAGCTACATTGCATAGATATATGCATGAAATTCATATAATCTTCAGCTGGATGAAGTACCCTAACTAACTAGGTTGATTAATTACTTTAAGAAATGAAGAGCTAAATCAAATAAACAATATATATTAATTCATTATGTCAGAGGGGGGTTTTTTTAGGACATATATATATATATATATATATATATATATATATATAGGAAGATAATCCACAGCAACCGGTTGCTGGGAGCAACCGGTTTTTTGTGAACTGCCGCTACAGGCTGTAGCGGCAGGGCCTTTGAAAAATTACAAAGGCCCTGCCGCTACAGCCTGTAGCGGCAGTGCACAAAAACCGGTTGCTCCCAGCAACCGGTTGCTGTGTATTGCACCCCTATATGTATATATATATATATATATACCAGTGAAGGTGCTCCCTCAGGTAAGGATCACTGGGGCCTGGAACATCTGGATCTGTCATCACCTGTATGTATGTATATATAATTAATGAAGATTAACTAGTATGAAAAGATCAATTAATATTCTTGGATGGGATAAAGATATATATGTAGAAAGTTAGGTAGTAAAATGAAGTAGCGTGAACAATATATATATTACCAGTGTAAAGAAAGTTCTCATGTCACCACCATGAACCTCAACCCTAGGTTTACTGGTAACAACAGAAGGAAAGAGCTCATGACCATTGCATACTAGCTTCTTATTGTTGTAAGTCACTGACATTTGTATGCTAGGGATGAACTGATCTAGCACATCCCCTATTACTCGCCCCACAATCAATGGCCCTGACATTCTTGCCATATATCTATCTATCTATATCTATATATGAACTAGGACTCTCTCTATATACAGATCGCTGAGTTGATCTGATTTTTATATATTGGACTTGGAAGGAGAAGTACGTTATATATAGAGTGTTGTGAGTACTCTTCAATATTTTATATAACATACACAGAAATGAATATATATGAAAGTACAGAAAGAAAACAACTTCAACAAATAAAAGGCCTTAAGAAGGATTCACTGTAATCTTTCTTACACTCTCGCAAAAGAAAGAAATGGAGCTTTGTTTGTTTAGTATTATCACATTATTATTCCTGTTTATGATTCTTTATTACATACACTCTCCTTATTGGGTCCCTGGAATTGGTTCTTGATTGGCTGTACAACTAAACAATGACTACAATTCATGAATATATATAATTGTTTATACCATAAGGCACGCTTATTCCCCTTCATGTTTGCTGGGTCAGAGAATTCAGGCTAAAAAAAAAAAGAATATCTCTAATACAGGAAAGTAGTACTTTCTCAGGGATAAATATTTTTATATAAGATCCACGAGATTTATAACTTTGACTTATGTACTTCCGTTTTTAATTATTTTTTTGAGAATAGTCATTTGTTTTTCAACTTTAGTCATTAATGTTGTAGAACTTTAGTCATTAATGTTTTAGAAGGGACGGAGGGAGTAGTATATATGTATTCCCTCCGAGATATAATTAAAGATATATTTTGATTTTTTCAATTTATGAAAATTTAAAAGAAATACAGATTCATTTGATTTTAAAACATATAACTATAATGAATTTAAAGTAGTTAGAATGTACTCCTAATTCTCATTTTTGTTGCTTTTAAAACTTAAATAAATACATATCAATTTAATTTGAAATTTAAACTTTTGCATATTAAATTTATTAATTAAAAAGTAAAAAATATGTTAGAACATGAAAGTATATGTATACAATTAATCTTGCATGTGGGATCCCAACTAATTAAGCCACTTGTCAATTTTACTCCTTTCTAACAAAAGAGGAAACAATGCACTTCAAATATTTCTGCTTGAACATTCCAAAAATTGATAGAAGAATCTCATCTTTTTCATTTAAGGTAATTCCTAGAGGAGATGGCAGAATGGTTTCCAAATAAACTTCCTAATCTATACATAAATTAATAACATATAGAAAAGTATATATTCACAATTAGATTCTTTGACATATATTGTGTGTAAATGCATGGCACAGTGGTGAGAGCATAAAGGAACTCCACCGCACCACACATTTTTAGTGGCGGGTTGTCATTTCAAGCTAGCTATAAAGAGGGAGAGGGAGAGGGAGAGAGAGAGATTCACGGAGGTTATTAGGTAGCTAGATTGTCAAGGCAAGAGGGATGTGGATTTAATTCTACACGTAGAAACCAAACTACTTTTCTTGTATATCCCACACCCACCCTGGAATTCATGCATCATCAGTACTTTTCTGATTACTCCTCTCATGGATTATTCCCTTTTCTCTCCTGCTGAATGTGTTTCTTGTTTCTCTACAATATTTTATATAATTATATTTCGAATCATTCAGCTTTAAGCCAACTAGTGCTTTTAGTGTCAAAGATGCCTATCCGTAGCATTCTTTTGAAGCTAATTATATTAAAGCTAGCTTGTGACATTCTAGATCTATAAATTAAACTACGTACGTACTAGTCTATTTGCATAATTCAAGCAATCTCTCCATCACTAATATTTATATATATATATATATATATATATATATATATGTTAACTTATAATTAATTGTGAATTATTTAATAATCAGCTCATCTTGTAATTTTTGTAATAAAATACATAGTACACGATTTTAAAATTTGAAATGACCTTGAGCATGCACCGTAATTGTGCATAGCAAATAAAGTTGGCATCTCCCTATGCGCCTGATGCTACGTAGCAGAACACTCCTTAATTATACACCATAATGGTCCTTATAAGCTAGTGCATGCAATATATATATATATAGTACATTTTTTAAGCTCACCTCTCTTTAGCGACGGACCCGGCGACGGTTTGGTCATACAATTGTCGTCTATATTTTTAACGACGGACAATATATAGCGTCGCTAAAAGTATAGACGACGGTTGTATGACCAAACCGTCGTCGGGTCCGCCGCTAAAGGGGGGTGAGCTTGGGGTGAGCCGGATAAGGGTGAGTTTAAGATCCGGACCGTGTATATATATATATATATATATATATATATATATATATATATATATATATATATATATATATGCACTCTAATGGTGAATACATAGATATTATTTTAATAATTATTCGAATTTTATAATCGATTAGATGAGTTAATATTGGGTATGACATGAATACTTGTTGGATTTGAATTTAGATATTACCTAAAATTTGTTTTGGTTTAGGAAAGTTATATTTTCTAGTTATACTCAATTTAGTATTTTCTATCCTATTTGGTTATGAAATTTTTCTATAGCCTATAAATATAGTTATTAGTTTTTTTTTTTTTGGAGAAAAGATATTCAGAAGCATTCTAATAATTCTCATAGTTCTCTCTTTATCTTGTATTCTTCATATTTTTATTTAGTGGATTTCTCCTGTATTTCTCCGTGATTTTTTTTTTCGATTTGAGTTTTCACATAAAACCTTGTGTTATTGTCTTTATCTTTCTGCATTGATTTATTGTGTTTGCCATAGTTTGTCATAACAAACTGGTATCAAGAGTTTGGTTATTTTCGATCCATACTATGGCGTTGAGTTCGACTTCATCAACGAAATTTTATATTGACAAATTCGAATGGGAATATTAGTTTTAGTCTTTGGCAAGTTCAGATGAAGGTTTTTCTTACTCGGCAAGGCTTGAAGAAAGCTGTTGTAGGGAAACTAGCGAAGCCTGTAGATATGTCTGATGCGGATTAGGAGACGAAGAAAGTTAGCGAGATGTCTGAGTTAGAATGAAAAACTATGGATTATAAAGCACTATTGGCAATTCATTTGTGTCTTTCGAATAATGTGTTGCAGGAGGTGTTAGCAGAAACTACAACTGCTGATTTGTGGAAGAAATTAGAGTCTCTCTATTTGACGAAGTCCCTCACCAATAGATTGAGACTTAAACAGCGTCTTTACACCTTGCATATATCAGAATGTACTCAAATCAAATTTCATATCACTGAGTTTAATTTAATTTTAACTGAGTTATAGAATATTGATATTAAGATTGATGATGAAGATCAAGCCCTATTGTTGTTAGTCTCATTACTTCCTCTATATAAGCATTTTAGAGACACTGTGATCTATGATAAAGTCATTATCTCAGTTGAGGATGTTAAGACGAATCTTATGAGTAAACAAAAATTAGATTCTTAGATGACTTTTGAGAAAAGTGATGATCAAGGTGTTGCATTATTTGTCAAAGGGAGGTTAATTGAGAGAAGTTCAAAAAATGACAATACACACAGATCAAAATAGCAGAATAAGAATTTCAGTTGTAACTACTGTCATGCAAAGGGGTATAAAAACGTAATTGTCTGAAGTTGAAAAATAAAGAGCAGAGAGGAGGCAATGATCATGGCCAGATTAATAGTGGACAGAATATGCAGAACTAACAGAATAAGGGGGCAAACCTACTCATACTAGTGTTGCTGAGGATAGTGATGATCTTCTGTTAGTAGCCGATGATAGAGAAAGACTTAGCAGTGACTGGATTTTGGATTATGGGTGTTCTTATCATATGTGTCCTACTCGTGATTGGTTCTCCACATATGAACCGTGTCGACGCCGGGTTTTCTCGTCTCTTTTCCTTTTCCTTTTTTTGCCTTTTGGTTTTGGTGATTTTGGGGAAAAGGTCGGCACTTAATGTCGACGGGGTTTTGAAAGATCGTTTTTGATGATGAGCCAATTAACCAGAGTCGCCAGTTGGTATATTTGAAATGGATGTACCAACTCATCCGAGTTTTCGTTTTTTACAAATCGCTGGCTCATGTGTGACTCCGAATTAAATGGTCTGCGAATCGAGATTCATAGAGTTCGGGGGCTTGCTTAAGCGAGGGGAAGGTGTTAGGCACCCCCCGACTTCCGTGAAATACGGTTACCGCAATCTTGATGCTTTTCCTATCCTTTAATTCATGAAACGTGTATGCGTGCGTGTGTGTGTGTGCGTGCCTAAATGAATGTTGTGGTGAGTTTGTATGAAAGAATCATTTGGATTTTTAGGGAAAATCGTGCTTTAGTTTTTTTGAGAGTGTTTAACAATGTCTTTTCGAGATTGACGAGAAAGCCTTATTTATTGAGAAAGATTTGATTTTAAATTGACAAAAGCTATGAGATTTTTATTAAGTGTTTGTTTTGGTAAAACGTGAGTTTGTTAAACCTTAGCCAAAATAGGAATTGAGATTTATACGTTGCTTTCATAAATGATCGGCAATTTCTAGAATCTCTTTCGCCCTATGTATCAAGGTTTAGTAAAACGTTCATTTCTCTTTATAAAACCATTTTTTGTGACATTTGGAAACAACTTCCTTTTGGCCTTCTCGTAAAATAGGAATCGACTTTCATTAGCACTTCCAATTTTTAGCCTCGTGATGCTAATATCCTACTTTGATTATCTTTTTAGCAAAATCTTGATTGTTTTGGGCTTTGAAATCATTTTGTTGGATGATGCAAATCGAACTAAATATCAAACGCGTAGGGGGCTATTCATGGGCATGTAAGCCATCAAAATGTCCCCTAACGCCAACAATCACATATTTCACTATTACGGGGCCTTAAACCCGATTCTCGCTCTAGCGTCGTTTTAAGGCCCAAACGATTACATGTTACAACAAAACGAGTACCTTGCATCTATTACATATGTCAAAAACGTCCATCATCGGATTTGGACCACGGGGTCACATTCCTAGGCTCACACACCCAAGATTACTACATACCCGCAAAATGAATACTACGAAACTAAACAACACGGATTTGCCTAATACACCATGATATCCGAAAATGATAATCTACATAAAATTACATCCAATAAATCAACCATAAATAAGCTAGAAATTTCACCAATTGGATATCCTCGGGTTATTAGGAAGAATTTTGTTCCGATGGAACCCTCACTAATAATCCCTAATCCATGATTTCACAATACAACGCAAAAAAGGATACATTTAAGAGGATTCGGATAATAAGAGTCTATCAAAATGGTACGAGCAAATGTCAAAAACAAAAGATTTTCACCTTGCAAAATGATCCCCACAATATGTAGGAATTTGTGTATTGAGTAGAGTAGAAAATATGAGATATAATCTCACAAAATTGGTACAATTCCTCACTCTTTTCACTCTTTTTCTCTCCTAATTGCCCTTATTTTGTTGCTGTTTTCTCCTTATTTCCGAGCTGCTGCTCGATTTTTTCTTCTTCTCCCTCCTTCTTTTTTGTTTCTGTATGCGAAATGGCCTGATAAGGGACTGTCAAGGGCAGCCGCAGATTGATCCGCGGCTGGCCGCAGATTGATCTGCGGCTGGCCCTTGGTTCTCCCCCCAGCCGCGCTCGAGTCCCGTGCGCTCGAGTTCCGTGCCGTCTCGAGTTCCGTCCTTGGCCGCGGATTGATCCGCGGCTGACTGTGCTGATTTTCTCATTTTCTGCACCTCGTCTCGATTTCCGTGCCGTACTGTTGATTTCCGTTGAAGGGCTCGTACTCTGCAGTCCGGGGATCTCCGGGAGACGTGCCACCTCATTCGGGGACGTCTGTCTCGGATGGCCTTATTGTCACATCAGCTTTGATTGCCAATCACTGCGGTGGTGTCGGGCGCTCGCCCTTGGGCCCACTCCTTCACTCCCGCGAGCCGGTTCAATTGACGATCTTGCCCTCCTGTCAAGGTTAGTACAGGGAACGCAAAATTTGGGTGTCTACAAACCGTTTGATGGTGGAATTGTTTTGATGGGAAATAATTTTAAATGTAAAGCAATTGACATTGATATAATTAAAATTAAGATGCATAATGGTATAATTAGGACATTGTCAGATGTTAGACAAGTTCCAAGTTTGAAGAAGAATATCATATCTTTGGGTACACTAGATAAAAATGGGTGTAAGTACACAGCTGAAGGTGGAGTTATGAAGATTAGCAGAGGCTCTCTTGTGCTGATGAAAGGAATTAAGGTTGGCACTTTATATAAGTTAGAGGGGACTTTGGACTATATTCATTCAGACTTTTGGGTCCAAAAATAGCGGTGCAGGTGCACATTATCAGTTAACCTTCATTGATGATTATTCTATGAAGGTTTGAGTCTATTTCTTAAAACATAAGAACGACGTTTTTATAACTTTCAAATAGGGGAAGACTTTGGTTGAGAAGCAGACAAAAAAGCAGATTAAGAGGTTCAGATCAGATAATGGCCTTGAGTTTTGTGAGACCGAGTTCAATGAGTTCTGTAAGAATGAAGGAATTGTTAGGCATCGTACAGTTGTGAAAATACCGCAGTAGAATGGAGTTGTAGAACGGATGAACAAAACCTTGATAGAGAAGGTCAGGTGCATGTTGTTAAATGCAGGTTTGGGCAAGGAATTTTGGGCTAAAACAGTGAACACAACTTCTTTTTTGGTGAATCGTTCTCTTTACACAATTATAGAATGTAAGACCCCTGAAGAGGTTTGACCAGGTAATCTTGAAGATTATTCATTTCTTAGGGTGTTTGGTTGTCCTGCATATGTACATATGAATGAGGAAAAACTCGAACCTAGAACCAAAAAATGCATCTTTCTTAGTTATGGTTATGGTGTGAAGGGTTATAGACTTTGGTGTGCTAATTAGAAGTCAATAAAGGTTATCATTAGCAGAGATGTTACTTTTGATGAGTCTGTTATGCTTCATAAGAACAAGGAATCCTCTGCTCCTTGTATTGATAATTCTGATAGTGTTGGTCAAAAGGTGAAGCTTGAAGTAACTTCTCCTCAGGTTCAGAAATCACAATAGAGTTCAGATCATGTGCCTACTATTACTATTGCTACAGATGAGAATATAGTTCCAGAGGAGGAACGTGTGGACAATCAGTATATTTTCATTAGAAATAGAGCAAAGAGGACAGTGTGACCACCACAAAAATATGGGTATTCAGATTATGTTATTTATGCCTTGTCAGTTGCCGAGGAAGTTGAGTATAGTGACCTTATGACTTAATTATAAAGATATTGTTTTCTTGAATGATTCAAAAAAATGGTTGTTTGTTATGAATGAGGAGATGAAATCTCTTCAAAAAAAAAAATCAGACTTGGGAGCTAATGAAACCACCTAAAGATAAAAAAAAATTGTGGGTTGCAAATGGATATTTAAAAAAATGAAAGCATCACAGGAGTTGAAAACACTAGGTACAAGGCTCAACTAGTAACTAAGGGATTTAGTCAAGTCAAGGGAATTGACTTCAATGATATGTTTTTACCAGTTGTGAAACACAGCTCTATTCGAGTTTTACTTGGTTGGTTGATATGCATGATTTGGAGTTAGAACAACTCAATGTGAAAACAGCTTTCTTGCATGGTGAACTTGAAGAAAAGATTTATATGTGTCAACCTCATGGATTTCAGATTCAAGGAAAGGAAGACCACGTTTGCTTGTTGAAAAAGCCCTTATAAAATTTAAAGCAATCTCTCAAATAGTGGTATAAACGATTTTATTCATTTATGGTCGGTATTGAAAATAGCAGGAGTCAATATGGTAGTTGTGTGTATTTTAAAAAACTTCAGGATGACTCATTTATCTATTTGTTGCTTTTATATTAATGATATGTTGATTGCAGCAAAAGATAGTTTAGAGATTGGTAAACTGAAATCACAGTTAAGCACCGAGTTTGAGATAAAAGATTTAGGGGTTGCTAAGAAGATTCTTGGCATAGAGATTTAGTGAGATCGTAGAATTAAGAAATTGTACTTATCCCAAAAAAATTACATCGCGAAGGTGTTAGATCGTTTTGGTATGAAGGATACCAAACTAGTAAGTACTCCTCTTCCTGCTCACTTCAGATTATCAGTTGAATTATCTCCTCAGACAGATGAGGAGGTTATGTATATGTCAAGTGTTCCTACTTTAGTGAAATTGGTAGCCTCATGTACGCTATAATTTATTCTCGTCCAGATATTTCACATATTATTAATGTGGTAAGTAGATACTTATCATGTCTAGGTAAAATTCATTGGCAAGCCGTGAAATGGATTTTAAGATACTTGTGAGGTACCTCCAATGTTGGTTTAGAGTTTGGAAGGAATGGCGATACCCTTATAGGGTATGTTGATTCAGAATATGTTGGCGATCTTGATAGGAGAAGGTCGTTGACTAGTTATGTATTTACCCTTGGAGATTATGCAATTAGTTGGAGAATTATTTTATAACATACAATTGCTCTCTCTACTACAGAGACAGAGTATATGGCTATTACAGAGGTTGTTAAGAGGTTGTTAAGGAAGTTATTTGGTTTGCAAGATTTGTTTGGAGAGATCAACATGAATCATGGAGTTACTGTTGTCTGTTGTGATAGTCAGAGTGTTATACACTTGACTAAGGATCAGATGTATCATGAGAGGACGAAGCATATTGATGTCAGGTATCATTTTGTTCGAGACATTGTTGAAAATGGTTGCATTAATATCTTAAAGATTGGTACTGTAGACAATCCAACTGACATGCCAACGAAACCGTTACCACGTATTAAGTTCAAACATTATATTGCTTGGACCTAGTTAGTGTTCGATGCACTTGAGTTGTGCATTTAAGAAGAGGAGAAAGTTCACAGTTTGTGTTATATTTGGAAGATTCAAGTCAAGGCAGAGATTTGTTGGGTATGACATGAATCTTTGTTGGATTTGGATTTAGGTATTACCTAGAATCCATTTTTATTTAGAAAAGTTATCTTTCCTTGTTATACTCAATTAATTAAGTATTTTATATCCTATTTGGTTATGGAATTTTTCTATGACCTATAAATATAGGTGTTAGTTTTTTTTGGAAAAGATATATTTAGAAGCATTCTGATAATTCTCACAGTTCTCTCTTTATCTTGTATTTTTCAGATTTTTATTTAGTGAATTTTTTCTGCCTTTTTCCGTGGTATTTTTTTCTATTTGAGTTTTCACATAAAAACTTGTTTATTGTCTTTATCATTTTATGTTGATTTATTGTGTTTGTCATAATTTATCATAATAGTTAACTATTAAACACTTCATAATTAACTTGACTATGAATCACTTTATACACATAAACATATAGAGAGAGAGTGTGAGTGAGTGAGTGAGTGAGTGAGTGAGTGAGTGAGTGAGTGAGTGAGTGAGTGAGTGAGTGAGTGAGAGGGGGAGGGGAACCTATTTTGTGAAAACCTCAATTGCCACCATGCATTTACAAGTACCACAATTTCAACGATAAAAAGATTTTTCAATTTTATGCACTTTTGAAAAGTCATTATTTACTATGATATGCTACTTAATTTACAGCTGAAATTGTTACCATGCGTCGCTCAAGGTTTTCCTCGTAAATTTATTTACTCTCGTAATCCGTTCACCGGAACTCAACTGAAGTTCTTATTACTTTATTAGGAATAACAATGTGAATTGCCAAAGGTAGATAGATATGAACAGAGCATTTTTAATTTTGGTAATTAATTTCTAAGAAAATCCATATTTATGTTAGCTATTTATTGTTTGGAATTTTAGATTGATAAAACGCCTACATATGGCCCTGAATATTAATTGTTAGATTGATATGACTAGGAAGGTGTATATCCCGACTTAATATTTATTTCCCCTAACATTAACTATAAAGTAGAAAGTAGCTCCCTTCATTTCAAATTTAACTATAAATTTTGTAAATTAATTAATTTGTGAAACTTTAAAGTTCAAACTTAATATGAATTTGTATAATTTCAAAAACAATAGATATATATCATAATTTAAATACTTTAAGATAATTCGCATTAGTTATAGTTTACGATAGTTGTTTAAATTAAAGCGATCCGTACATAAATATAAGCATGACTAATATATGATAAAAGACTAATATAAATACTAGTAACGAATGGACAACAATTATATAATTCGTAACATATGTTCGTGAATTATCATGCTAATATCAGTTCATAACATGATAACATGCATGTCGTATTAATTATTTACTATGATAATAAATTAGTTTGTCCTTTACATAAAATTCATGTCGATCAGTAAAATTTGGGGGTGTAGCCAGAAATTCAAGTGAAAGGGAGCTCAAAAAAATTATGAAAAACTTTTCAGCACAAAAAAGTATTGATGTAATATTAAAAAATTATACACATAAAATAAAATTTTATATATTTTTATAACTTACATATGAATTCATCTATATCAAAATAGTTTAAACTTTTAATATTAGATTAAAGTTAAAGGTCTTAAATTTTTTTAAATGTTTCTCAAATATACATATCATCATTATATTTGTTCAATATCATGGTCGATCCTAAGAATTTCATTACATATCAATACAATAATAACATATATATTTAAGAGAATTTGAGAGATTAAATTCGAGACACTTAACATTAGCCATAATATTATTTTTTTGAGTCCAGCTAAATATTGCGAAAGTTTTCAGTTAAATTATGATTGCAACGTATGTATAATGTATGATTAATTAAGAAAGATCATATTTTAATTTATACTATATTATCGCATACACTTTTACGTTAGTTACAATCTAACTTCCACAAATATTTATTGACATTTATATCATTTTTTTATTTTTTTATTTTTATTTATTTGACTTTAAAGTTAAGTTAATTTTTTAAAATTAACCTTATTTTCTTGCTTTTGAAAATTACAATTAAATTTTGAAATGTGCTAAAACATAAAAATTTATAATATTAATATAAATTTATATTCTCAAAATATGAGTCCACTGCTAAAAAAATATTCATACAATGCAGAAAGGCTATCAATATTAACAAAAATCTATATAATATTGTTACAAACGGGTAAATGCAGGAATAGAGGTAGAGGGGGGAGGGGGCATGACTCCTTCCCGTTACTTCCTAGCTACATTACTGGTAATAATAACTCTTGAGTTTTTACATATATTTTTTTAATTAATTTATCTAATTTTATTAAAAAAAAAATTACATTTAATGTAACACAAACAATCAAAATTACATAATTTTTTTTTGTTAGTTTATCTAATTTTATTAAGGAAAAAAAAATTACATTTAACGTAACACAAACAATCAAAAAAATATACATATTTAAAAATCATTAACACAAAAAAGTTTGTATTTTGCAATTTAATTGGACCCAATAAACGTGTGAAATAACCTGTTTGTAAATTACTCGCACATTTTTTCAAAAAAAAAAAATTACAAAAGGAAAAAAAAATGTCAGAGACCTTATATAGTTCTTATTAGCAGTATCCAGTACTATCTCATGATTTTTTATTTTTAAATACGGTATTATTTCTTACCTGACTTTCTAATTACATGTAGTAAAATTACTTTATTTATTTTTGCAATTCAACAAGTACCTAAATCCATGAAGTCGAGAATGTCAAACTACAAGTTACATAACCAGGACACAAAATAAACAATTATAAACATACAAGACACTCTCACTGGCTCACTTGTGGCTCGTCCAGATCTCTTTATCTCTATCTGAATCGTGATTTGGTGTTATTTCCTTGTGCTTGAGCGTGATAATTGGGTGCCTTGAAAGGAAAAAATGGCGGCAGGGGTGAACCGGAAAATTTCAGCAGCATCTGCAAGGGCTCATACCAGAAAAACAAAACAGAAGACTCCAGTTCACCTTCCTTCAGGTGGGTTTTCTTCATTCTTCTTCAGTATCACTTCATCAATTCGTTTGTTTATATATATATATATATATATATGTACACGAAGTCAATTTTTGGCATTGGTGTTAATTCTTAAGCAAACTTTATGTATGCTAAGCCCAATTGTTTGAATATGTGTATGTGCAATTTTGACATGAGAATTATGAGAAGTAATGGTTTCACTGAGAATTATGATCAAAAGTGGTTTTTGCTGTTGCAAAATTAACAAAGGCTAATCATTAGCTGTCTGTAAGGCCAGGGACCTTAGTGAAAGAAAATAAGAATTAAAAGGATATGCTGAGCAATTAAACATGTTTCTAGATTTAGGAGGTATCATGTTCATGTGGGTAGTTAGTTTGGGACTGTTAGCCTCATTAGGGGCTAGCTAATTTAAGGAGAAGGGGCTGCAATTTTTATCATAAATTTTTACGAGCACTAAAAATTATTTACACATGAAGATTTTGAGCTTGTAAATAATGCCAAAAAGGAGCAACATAAAATGCAGATGGATTTTATTGCATCACTGGTAAGTCAATAATATGCAGCAGCTCATTCCACCTCAACAAAAAAAAAAGCAAGACGTCCTTAATCACAACAAATCCAACTGCCTTCAGAGATTACTTACTTTTATTCTATTCTTATATCATGGAAAATAAAGTCTGACAAATTTTGGTTAGATTATATTTAAGTAGAATACTGGTGCATATTAAATTTTGGAACTGGACTTGAATCAAGTTCAAAAGAATCCAGTCCTCATGTAATAGTCTGTCATAGAAAACCTATAAGTGGCCATTAAACATTAGCCTAGAATTTCTTTGTATATTCTGTCATTTCATGTTGCCAGTAGACATGACAATTTGTATAATCAAGGACTGAAAAACAAGTATGAAGGAGATAAGAAAAGCACTCCTCTAAGCATTTCATCCATACATGAGCATTGGGTTGAAGCTAATGTAACACCAACATGCTGCAGGAGTTGAAATTGGTAGTTTCTAAACAAATTCGAAGCAAGCATAAACAAACTTCACCAATACACACTTTGGCAAGAATAGAGGATTCAAAAAGTATATTGCAATTCCAATATATTAATCAATCTTTCCCAAACATTTAGAACTTGAAGAGAAGTTTAAACTCCATGCATGTTTGTTGGTAGTTAGTAGGAAGCATGGTTTGCATTGTAATCGGAATTTTAGGAATGAAATAGCTTAGCCGGTGCCTTCATCCTCAAGTTTCCTATCCTATTTTCTGCTAGTTCTTTTCCTCCCTCAACAATGATTCAGTGGCAAATACTATCAATTAGCACCTATGCAAGCACAGACACTTTTCGGAGGATGACCTATCCGTGTCGGATACGTGTCAGACACTTATATTCATGGATACTTTTGGGACGTTTACAATACTCTCGAATACGTCAACTTTATATAATTGGTTTTTAGTTCAGATACTTGCGAATACTCTAGGAATATTTCCGAATACATAAGGGTCTTAAATGATATGTCATATATGGCTTGTCCAGTAATAAGACTAGCTTGCTTCATCTTGTTTTAGTTTGTAGGTTGTGTTTTATGACTTGAAGATGATTGCTGTCTTTTTAATGTAATGTTTGACTCCTATATTTGGCTATGTAATGATAAATTCGATGCTGGTAAATAAGTCTTAGGACTAGGAGAAAACGATGATATTTGATGCAAATGTTAAGTTACTAACTTTTGGTTATGTTATAATAGGGGCTAGTATTTCAAATGAACTAAAACTTATGATTTAACTACTTGTTTTATGGTTATGTAATATACTTTCTTAGTTATATACGTATTGTAATACCAATAATTTTTTATTTTTTTTATAATTTCAATGTATCGTTTATTACTTTTTTTGTAACTGTGGCATCACATATCATGTTTCGTATCGTATCCGTGTCGATGCTTCATAGATTAGCACTCATTACTAATTGTGATTCCAAATCTGTTTTGAATTCAAGTTTAGATAAAGAGGTGATTCTGACATTGTCCCTTAAAAAGTGTCCAACTGATTTTTATTTTTTTTTGTAATAGGTGTGTTAAAATATTATCAAAGTGATACTCAGTAAATAATTAATTTATGGGGTATAACATATTTGTTAGTAAAAATTAGAACGTTTATGTTTCCTCTACTAATCCATTATAATTATGATGTCAAAAATGTGAAGTATAAAATTTCATCAACTTTTGTGTGACTTCACGTTTTCAGGGATGTTTATGAAAATACTACTGGTATTCTCTGTGGGATCTTTGGCATGGGTTTATCAGGCAACTCGACCTCCTCCACCCAAGACATGTGGCTCTCCAGATGGCCCCCCTGTTACAGCATCTAGAATTAAGCTTACTGATGGAAGACATTTGGCCTACAATGAGTATGGTGTTCCAAAAGATACGGCCAAGTATAAAATAGTATATGTCCATGGATTCGATTCTTGCAGACACGATGCTGTTGTTGCCTCAACCATTTCTCCGGTACTTAGATGTGATTTATTCCACTAATTTTTAAGGTTTTAATAGTCTTCGTTCTAATATTTGAAGTTAATTTGCTTGAATTTGTTGTTCCTTTCTTCAACAGGACTTTATTGAAGATTTAGGGATCTACATTGTTTCATTTGATCGACCTGGTTATGGAGAAAGTGATCCTAATCCAACTAGAACATTGAAGAGTTTGCCTTTGGATATAGAGGAGCTTGCTGATCAGTTGGGACTAGGATCGAAATTTTATGTAATTGGATTTTCCATTGGTGGACAATTAATTTGGTCCTGTCTCAGATACATCCCGCACAGGTATTGTCCAGCCATCTTATATGCATGAATGAGGGATATCGATAGCCTGTAGAGTGTAGAAAGGCTTAAAGATTGTCTATATTTTATCAGCTATCTATCGCATTAGTTTGATATTGTTCTTCTTTCTTCCTTCCATCTGAAGTGGGATTATTGTAATGGGAACAGGCTAGCAGGAGCAACTCTTATAGCTCCAGTTGTTAATTACTGGTGGCCTGGTTTTCCCTCAAACTTATTTACTAAAGCATACTACCAGCAGTTTCCTCAGGACCAGTGGACAGTCCGTGTTGCTCACTACATCCCATGGCTTACCTACTGGTGGAACACCCAGAAATGGTTTCCTTCTTCTACTATTATAGCTCAGAGCCCTGTTATTCTTTCTCATCAAGACTTGGAACTCGTGGCTAAGTTATCTTCAACTAAGAGAAAGGAGTATGAGGTATTTAGTCTGAAGATCTTTCTTCATCACTTTATTTTCATACTAAACAGGACGTTATTCCACGATAGATTGTGGAAATTATTTAGACCTAGAACATATTAATATTTAAGTCATCATGATTTTTACTAAATATTGGTGACTGCGTCTATTCCACTATACTTCACACTTGAAAGTACCTGTATATTATTTTTTGTGATTCCAAGTTTCCGAATTTAGCCCCAGGATATATACTTCTAAACAAAGGGCCATCCCATGGCTAAGTGTCAACTTTAGTTTTGGAATTCTTAAAAGTGCATATTTACAGAAAGGTCGAGAAAGTTTACGTTACTTTTATTGTTTAAAATTTTCCAATTTTCAGCATGTCCTTTTTATATTTTGGTCAAGTGGGAATTGAATGTGCTCATTTATTTTCAACTTTCAAGCATTCAGTCATAGCCGAGTTTTCTCAGTTGTTTATTTTAGACACATAATAGGGATTAGGGAAGGTACGTAGAAGACATCTGCCATTCTCCTGTTTTATTCTGTTGTGAAAAATTCCTGAAATTAGTGGTTTTCTTGATGACACTTTTCCTTGGCTTCGCATTCATTAGCTTTGAAAGCCCGGGACGCTTGACCATTACTGATGATGTTTTCATCATCTCCATAGTTGATGATTTTGTCAACTTCTTTATCTGATAAAAGCCTGAACGATATTGATGTGAGAACATTGATACTTTGCCTCAGATCAGACATTGTGCTATCAAGAAAGAAAACCTGTGAACTGTGCATAAATTTGTTTTACAAATGCAGACTTTTGCTCTATTATAACCATATGTTTTCTCCTCTGTATGTTACATTTTCGGGTTCTGCAGGCACAGATAAGACAGCAAGGAGAATATGAGTCCCTCCACCGAGACTTGATGATTGGTTTTGGGACCTGGGAATTTGATCCTATGGATCTGAAAAATCCATTCCCAAACAATGAAGGCTCCGTGCACTTATGGCATGGTGATGAAGATAGGATTGTACCTGTTACACTGCAACGATACATTGCCCAAAGGCTCCCCTGGATTCACTACCATGAACTTGCAGGGGCAGGCCACATCTTCCCTTTTGCGGGTGGCCTGGGCAATGCAATTATCAAGGCACTTTTGATTGGAGAGAATACCGTTAGATAGACAAAACAAGCAATGCTAGGTAAGCATGTCTGCACTTCCCTTTTTTCTTTGCTCGGTGTTGGGGTTTTAGGAAAATGTTCTGGTAAATTTGATTTGTAGCATATATTTGAGTTTTCATAACAACACACGTGCGGGGTTTATATTTAATACTTTTCTGGTATTCTTCAACTTATGCTTATGGATTGTTTGCAAATTTACCTTTTAGGATCAATTGACCGAGGGAAGCATGATGTTAGTTCCGAGTTAAAATTTTAGAGTAGATATGTTCCCTCTCTCTCTCCCATCCCCAACCCAATCCCCCCGTAACATGCACACAGTGTGTTTTCTACTAGTTAACTGCATTTAGTTAACTAATTAATATAGAAAGATACCGCTTAATTGAAGAAGCGGTAGGAGAATTAGATGAATCACTAGCTCTTATGCCACAGACACTTCAGACTGTCAATTTTAGTATTTCTGAGACAAAAACGTCCAGAATACTTGAAAGAACCAACAGAGAATAACATAAAAGAAAATTTGACAAATACTTGCATCCAGAATATACACTAACTTAGCTTTTTGGGAAGGAACTTCTTCTTCATCATCCCTATCTGCTTTAAAGTCAATCCAAAAGCCTTCTCTAAAAGTTCATCGTTAATCCCAGACCCAAAAAGGATAGAAGGGATCTTCTGCATTCCAGGATTTTGGCTATTAAAGCTTCCAAATATTGTTGCAGGTGATTTTCCAACATTCATCTGAAAGTGAACTAAACCCTTTGGAAATACCATCACCTCACCATGCTCAATAACCCTAGCGAAAACACGGTTAGTTGAATCCACAAAACCAGAATAAACTCTTCCTTGAACCACGTATGCTATTTCTGTTGCTCTGGGGTGGAAATGGGGAGCATTGAAACCACCAACTTTGAGATCGGCACGTACAAATGACATGCCTTGTGTGTTAAGGCCTGGAAAAGTGGCCAGATTCGCGGATATTGCTGAAAGTCCGGTATCCGAGAAATTTCCAGGAGATTTTAAGCCAGAAAAGATGAAATCATCTGGGATAACATCTTTCAAGTTCTTGCACGGGAAGATATCAAACCTAGCTGTTCTAATGATATTTGATTTAGTGCTTGGTATGCAGAAATCTTGAACAGGGTCTGGATCAGAGGACAATGTTATATGGCAATGGAGGGAGAAAATAACAGAAAAAAGAGTTAGTATAGCAGACATTTTCCCCACTTCCACTCTTTCTACTATGGTCGGAGCAATTCTAGATGGCTTTATATAAGAAAGACTATATAGAAGAAGCATGCACATTAAATGAAATTATGTTAGTGCCCAGGACAAGATTATGATGCCACCTGTCACCTTATTGCGGCCGTAAAACATGGGCGATAACAAGTCATTATTTGAGTTTGAGTTCACTTTAGTGTGGGTCCAGTGGCACCATACATAATGATGATTAAACTGTTGAAGATATCAATTTGTTTATTTCATGGAAATATAAGTAGATTTAATCTTTGTTTCGCCATTGCTTGTAATTGAAGCGAATAGGAATTTGATGAAAGTAAGTAAATGATTTAGGAATCCGATGAAGATTGAGGGTATTTATATATCAATCTCAAGTATTTGTTGAGATTCATGTAAATGATGAGAAAGCAAATTTGCCTACATATTATTACTTCATGCTTAAATTTCAAGAGATGATAAAGTTACTAATAACTTTTTGATTCATAGATAGGGGTGGGCAAACCAATCGGTTTTTTCGGTTTGTTGGTTAACCGAACCGATCGGTTCGGAATCGGTATATAAAATCGATATATACCGGATATTCGATATCAGTATCGAAAAGGAATTTAACTTGTTCAGTATATACCGATTCAAACCGGTTGTACCGGTTTAATTATTGATTTATTAATTTTATTATACTTTCAGTTTTTCAATTCATTCCCGAATAAATTTGGGCTCTCTCCATCTCTCAGACTCAGCGCTAAAAATTATTGATGTACTTCATAGCAGGTAGAATAAGAAGAAGAGATCAGATCCGACGACATTAACAAAGAAAGAAACAATTTTCACTATTACCATTAAGAATTATTGATGTACTTCATAGCAAGTAGAAGAAGAAGAAAGAAAAAGAGGAAGAGATCAGATCTGGACAATTCTATTTGCTTCTTTTCTTCTTCATATTTCAAGATCCTATTTTTCTCTCTCTCTCCCTTTTTGCCGACCTTTGTACTTCATCTTTCATCGCAGGTCTCTAATTACTAATCTATTTACTCCATATTGCTACTGATTCAGTTTACTAGCTCAAATTAAAGCATATGATACTAGTATTTTTGCTGGTTGTTGATTAATTTTGTTTGCTCTCTCTAATTGCTAAGTATTTAAAAAAGATAAAGTTTAATAGGAGCAACCCCATTCATCAGCATCCTAAAAGATCTTTTAAACGTCATTACGCCATCTTACAATGATCTGGTAAGCAAAAAGCACAATAGATTTAACTTTGTTAAGAATGAGTCGATCGGTATGTACAGACATTCTCAAGGGGATTCTAAGTTGTACTGCAGAACATGGATGATGGCCAAGATTAAGAATAGGCAAAAATGGGTACAAGAATAGGTAAAAATCGATACCGTTCTGATATCGAACTGACTAATCGGTTCGGGACACCGGTCTAACCGGTACCGATATCAGTACGTAAATTTGGACCCTTTCGATAACCGATTCGGTACAACCGATAAACACTCCTATTTATAGATGATAAAGATGACAATTTATAGGTGTATAGTTTAATGGGCTTTATTCCTCCCTTTTCCCAACGAATTTTTATTAGGAGGTTCAGGTCTTCCAACTAGAAAAAAGACCTTCCTATACATTTTCGACACGTGTACAATAATTACTTTTTTAACCAATAGCCCATAACATGTGGGGGCCATTTTGTATTAATTATGTATGACCATTACACGTGTCAAAAATGTATAGGAAGGTCCTAGGAAGACTTGGACCTCCTAATAAAAATTCCTTTCCAACCCCATTCCCCACCACCCACCTAAAAAAAAAAAAAGAATCACGTGTAAATTTTAAGGGGCAGTTATATCTTTTTCCTAAAACAATATCCCAAGTTTTTAAGTGCCTCTATGTAGAATGAGATTGGTTTAATCTTGAAATTTTTATTAGCTTCTACATTAACTTCTTTCATTTTTTTAAGATTATGTGAAATTGGGCCAGTGGTGCGGGCCCAAGAAAAAAAAAACACTTTCGTTTTGTCCATACATAAGTTGAATGGACCGTCTATTGTTAGTTTAAGTGTTGGGCTTTTACAGGTAAGATCCGACGTGAGTCCTATCTCATACGTTTAATGCAATATTCTTTTTCTTTTTCTTAGTCATGCAATATTTCCACAATTATAAAAATATAACAGTTTGAATTCAATATTCGTTGTCCATCAAGAATCAGAGTGTGTCTATATATATATATCATTAAGGGAGAAAGTTGGTTACTTTTGGACCTTGATGTTTAGAACAGTTTTCACATGTTGTAAAAGAAACTACATGACAATTTAATTTAATGGAAAAGTTACATTTATTATTTTTATCTATTTTTCTCATATATTTTAAACATAATTTACAATCACACACATTGGTTGTGCGTGCATACTAATATATATTATTGCTTTTAAATTAAGTTAGAACCTTAGGTGGAAAATTGTTAACTTTTTCCCCTTTATTTATAAATTAAGACCCTTTAGGGAGGACTATTATTGGTATCCACGTATATGGGCTTGGGCTTGGGCTTGGGCTTGTGGTTTGGTTATTTCTAGCTCAGTTCAGCAAAAGGTAAAAGTAGGTGCAAGAAGCAGGCCACTTTATGGGCTTGCATGTGTATCTATATTGTACACTTTGGCAATATCTTTAATAAATAAGGAACGAAGTTCATTGTTTCAATTCTGCTTGATCATCATACGTCAACGATTTCTAGTCTCGTGATTTTTGTTTTTGAGAGTTGATTAACTCCGAAACTACTGTTTTGAATAGGGCCGGTTTATACATTTATATATATTGCCAGGTTTTTGTTTTACTAACTGCAAAACCTGCAGTTACTTTTTCTTCATTGGGCTGAATCCGTGAGTGGCCCAAGTTCATATCTCTCCATTCTAAAACAAGTTTCATTTGTCAATTGTTTTTTTTCAACAAAAATAATTTTATTTTTGAGCAGTAATATCACAACAGTAAGTTAACAATGAATTATTTTTAAGAATATATATGAAATATAAATATATATTTAATATTCACAAATTTTAGAACGAAAGAAATATTATTATTCAATAAATCATAAAAAGTTTATGTAAATATTACTGTTATTTTCTTTGACATTAGGTAATCTTTATTTATTTACCAACTTAATTATAATAATATACTCCCTCTGTCCCAAATTAACTGCTTAGTTTTGACTTTTTAAAGTCGTATTGACTATTTTTAAAACTAATTTTTGTACCATTTTTGCCAAAATATAAGTGAAGAGATTATAACCAAAAGAAAGTATATACAATTTATTACTAATACCAATTTTTATAATATTAAAAAATATATTTATATATGCTTAATTATTAATTTTAAAAATAGTCAATTTGACTAAAAAAAATCAAAACTAAACAGTTAATTTGGGACGAAAGAAGTAATTAAGATATGCAGATTGGAATTGAGATAGTTAATTATTACTTTTATGAAAATGACTAAATTAATTTTTGATATATGTAATACTGATACTAATGTAATTTAAAATATTATCTCATGATATATAAATAGTAAAACAAATTTTATACCCTGTATATGTATCTATTATAATTAATTTATTTTTTTTCGTTTTTTTGTTTTCCGAAAATGACAGTCTTGACCACCTACTTACGTCTACACTTGCTGTACTTAATATTCTTAAATGAACAAACAGTTCGGGCTCGATTCGTACTTGTTCGATTAAAATTTTGATTTTAACTCAATTCGAAATATAAATAATTCAAATATGAGTAAATTTTAAAATTCAATAAATTACTCAAACATTCTCAAATTGTAATTTTTTATTGATACTTAGATCATATTCGTTCGAAAAGTTTAAACTGTTTGGACTCGATTCGAGATCGTGTTTAACTCAACAGCTAAACGAACCTCAATCAAACTTTATTTTATACTCGATAAATTTTATAAATCAAATTTGAGCAATTAATACTCAATAGTCGGCTCAATTCGGTTCATTTACGCCTTTAACTATATTTAAATGTAACGCTTGACACGCGTTAATGTTTGAGAGCATAAGCAAGAGGCGGCTGATACGTGTCCAGGCGAGAGGCCCTGCATCTCAACTTCTGCTTCTTTATGAACCGGACCGGACCTACCTAGATTTCTGTGCAATAATAATAATATTATAAGTAAGTAGGGGTACTAAAAAACCAGTTATACACCCTGTGTACTCTACTCTAAATGGAAGTTTGGGCCCACATCCTTAAGCCACTTACCGGCGGGCGTTACTAACCTCCTCGTCGGGCCCTTTTTCTTGCTATAAATAATGGCCGTTGTGACGACTGGTAACAAGGGCTTCTGCTACTGCTGCTGCAATTGAGCTTGGTAAGCTACAGCCTATATGTATATGTACTTGCATTCACTTGTTTTTTTATTCTCTAATCTAATAATATAAGCTCTCTAATTGAGAAGGGTTGTTTGTTTATATTTGAATGGGTCTGAGTCTTTGTTTTATAATTTTTAAATTCTGAATGCGTTTGAATGTCTGAACGATTCATCTAGAAAATTATAGTTGAATTAATAAGAAGTAGTATTGAATGATATTTATCTACCTACCCTCGTAAATAATTAAAAATTACATTTAATATTAATCTTTGTTTTTAAATTTTTTTTAGCAAATTATCAATAATCAATTTAATATGAATATTGGTGTAGTTGTATGGACTAATAGAATGCTATTAAACAAAATTAGTATTTAATTCTAAAATTATATTGCTAATAGTATACTTTCATCAAAAAAAATTGTTCACACGTTTATATTTAATTTTTGTTAAATAGCATTATTTATTTATAATTACATAATAAATTTGTTCATAATCCAAAAGCTTAAAATAAAAAAAATAATAATACACGTATTCAGATGATTCAGAAAGATAGTTATCAACCCATCATTTCATTCTTCTACTTCATTTAGTTCATTTAAATTTTCTAAGTTCAAATTTTTTTATTCAATTTTATTAAACAGCACCTAATTTTGCTGATGATAATATTGATTCATGTACGGTTTTCATCCTTAGCTGATTAATTATAACTTGTTTCTTGAATTTCTAGTTCTAATTATGGATTTGCTAGCCCAATAACACCTTTCCAATTCTATTTTATACTCTCCCGGTTAGAAAGTTCCAAATAAGATCATTGTTTACTTTTGAAACTGAAATATTTTTAAACTCAAAATTGAGACAATTTTGATGATTCATTTAAAAATTGTTTCAATGAGTAATACTTCGTATATAATTTTTATCATTGTATTGACTAAAATTAATAAAATTTATGTCAATTTTAAATTGAGACTTTTTAGTGTCATATATTTTGGAACCGAAGGGAGTATATGATTAGAATTTGACAAAAATAAAAGATTAATATGCGTGGTAGTCTCATTGCTCCTGATCAGATCACCAGGCCACCGGATCCATTCGTTGGATGTGAATGATATTTTGGGGGGTTTGACTGAATAAAGTCTTTTCTATTTAGTATATTGGATGGGAAGGGATGGGATGGGATGGAGCTCCATCTCGTGATAAGATTACTTTAATTGACATAATTAAACCAGTTTTTAATAGCTTTATTAAAACGAAAAAATGAGGTGGAACCCGGTGATCAATCACAGGACGCACTCTCAATATCCCACAATTACTAATCTAACGGCCTAACACATGTTTGAACTTTGAACTCAAAAGCATAGCTTAGATATTAGATATCGAGTACATTCAATTTTTTATTAGTTCTTTGTTCTTTCATTTCTGACATTGGACTCCATCACTTGTGAAGTTATACTATGTGTTAAGTTTGCCTTTTATCTTCACACTGAAGCAAAACATGCATTATTTTACTCGCTTTATTTTGGTGTTCCATAAGTATTTTCCAAACTCATGTTTATTATCCAACTGATCGTTTCCTTTTATTGGTTTTGGGTCATTCATGATTGACTCTATTATGCTATTTTCAAAGCAAACAAGTCTTCTGCAAAGCTAGATTATCTTTCCAAAGCAAACTGTTTATATGAGTACTAGTTTTTGCCGTAGGATACGATGGAGTCGAATCCTGTTAATCACTTTTAGATTTGATTAATCCCGCCATTTCCACTTAATTCATGGCAAAAGTGGAAAATTTATATTGCTTAACAATACACTTACCAGTTATTCTGATTCCAGTTCTCCAACTGAAAAGTGATTAGATTTAATGGTAGTCCCTTTATGTCACAACTTTCTCTACTTTTGTAAATGATCATTGTGTTAGTACCCTTAAGAGGGTCCATTTTGTGCTTTTGACTACGTCTAAGAGTGACCTGGGTTGAGGTCTGAACCACTATGCTGGCACCACATGGTTGATCGGTCCCATAATTCATTCTTGATCAATGGTTGAGGGTCTACAGCTACCCCAATTGATCTTCAAAATCATAACAACTTGCAGTGATGCCACTTTGATTCTTTCTCACACTGAGATCTCATCAAATATATGCATCTAGTAATATTCACAACTAACATAACAGTATATGTTAACCTATTAATACCTATAAGATAAGTAAGCAACCAAGACATAACTATCTCTTCTTTGTAAGGTTTAGGTTCAACCCCTTGTGAATGTTACAAATTCCTATAATGCATTAATAATTTGTTGAATTTAATCATATGAGTACTTTTTTCCCTCGTACATTTCTTGAACCTGAATTTTCTAAGGTCAGTAATCTGTTACTTCTTTTCCTTTTCGGTTTTCTAATTCTTTGAGGCCAGCCTGTGGTTAAATCAGCATTTTCCTCTTGATATTTGGTTTTATCAAATGTATTTGGCAGTATTACATGTTGTGTGTGGGTAGCTAAAAATAGAAAAGGATTGATGCAGCTCTGTCTTTTCTGCTTGAATTCAAGTGGCTAATGTCATCATGCCATACCATTAATGGATTATGGCTGAAGTAACATTTATCTCTCTCTCTCCTCCCTAATTAGAATTTCTTCTCTCTTCAAGTGCAGCTGCAGATATAGGGCTTGTTAGTCTCATCTCTCACAAGCTTAGCCAAAAGCCATAAACTTTTTTAAGGAGGAAAAATCCCATAAGAAATCTCAAAATGGTGGTAACCGATCAGTCGGATATTTTATCCCAAGGCGAGGTCGAATCACCATTGCAATCAGCAGATCAACAACAGCCCAGGAACCATGCATTTCCATCACTGGGCCGTCAGTCATCAATTTATTCCCTCACTCTCGATGAGTTTCAACACACCCTCTCGGATGGAGGCAAAAACTTCGGATCGATGAACATGGATGAGTTCCTTAACAGCATTTGGACAGCGGAAGAAAATCAAGCTCATGCTCAACAAGCTCAAGTTACCAATACCAGCACTGTCATCACAACTGTGGCGGCTGTAGCCACACTCCCCGCCACTAACCTTAATGCACAATTTCCTCTAGGTGAGATCAGTTCCTCAACAGACAAGGGAATTACTAAACAATCGAGCTTGCCGAGACAAGGTTCTTTGACTCTTCCCGCGCCTTTGTGCCGGAAAACAGTTGAAGAAGTGTGGTCTGAGATACATAAAACTCAACAAGAACAGCAACATAATAGTAGCAATAATGTTCAGAATTCGGGCTCCACCCAGCGGCAGCCTACATTTGGAGAAATGACACTGGAGGATTTTCTGGTGAAGGCCGGGGTAGTTCAGGAACAGGGTCATCCTCCCCCACAGCCTCCACATCAGCCCTACGGGCTATACCAAAACAGCAACAATACAGCAGTTGGACCTAGCTATTTGGCTAGGCCTATTATGCCTCTAGGAGGAGGAGGAGGTGGTGGTGGTGGTGGCGTTAGTGTCCCGGCATTCCCAGCACTGCCACAAAGCACTGTGGGAGATGCGGCCACATTTGTTGCAGGCGGAAAAAGGAGTGCCAGCGCATACCAGCCGCCAGGAATTTGCTACAGTGGGAGGATACCGAATGGTGGTGGTGGTGGTGGAGGAGGTTATGGACAGGTCCAAGGGCTGGGGTTGGGTTCTCCGGTGAGTCCAGTTTCCTCGGATGGGATGGGTACAAGTCAAGTTGATAGTGCGAATCAGTATGGGTTGGATATGGGTGGTATGAGGGGAGGACGGCAGCGGATTGTAGATGGTCCAGTGGAGAAGGTGGTTGAGAGGAGGCAACGAAGGATGATCAAGAATAGAGAGTCAGCAGCAAGGTCTAGAGCAAGGAAACAGGTACAGTTACTTTAACCACAGAAGTTGTGTTGATGCTGAACTTACAATTGATGCTTAATACTTGATTGAACTGGATGTACGATTTCTTTCTGATTCGAGACGAGGTGCTAATTGTGACAAATTTGGTAAATTGATGTGAAGATCACCAAGTTATTTACAAGTTTCGTGTTGAACTTTGAATTTTTTTTTATAGAAAATAATACACTGGCTAAAACTGCCTTAATAAAGTGAAGCCAGATGATGCTGCTAAAAGTTTATGTAATTTCCTATTACTGGTCAAAGTGCCTGTACGGGTGGCATGTTGATTTGCTTGGATATTACTCAGATTAATAACAGAAAGATTTACAAGGTAATTCTGGTGCAGTAATGATATCTATTAATTTAGAATAAAAAGGAAACTAAGGAAAGAAGTTTAAAGCGGAACATTTCTTATTGCCGTGATAGGAGTTGAACCCTGCCAATAAGATATGATATCTGAATCCTGAGACTTTCACTTCACAATTTTCAAATTTATATCAATGAGTTACTAAGTAGTATAGAACATTAAAACTAATGGTGCCTGGAGCTAATTTGTTTCTTATGTACTTGTCAATTTATGCTTTGACAGGCCTACACTGTTGAACTGGAAGCAGAACTCAACCAGTTAAAAGAAGAGAATGCTCATCTAAGACAGGCTCTGGTAAATACAAAAATTTATGATGGAGTACAATCTCACTTCCATTAGTATTCATATATTTGTTATCACTTCTCTCGCTGATAAGAATGTCATTTTATGTTGCCCTGAACAGGCAGAGTTAGAGAGGAAACGAAAGCAACAGGTATCAAATCATATTAAAATTTTAAAGCATAGTTATCTGCATAATTATTTCTGCAAGTACCCTAGTGCGCTTGCCACCACTCCTCCACATAGAGTAGCTCTATCATATTCTCTTGCAAGAGAGAGCTTGTGACCACTTCATTGAACTGATGGCCATGTGCCCATAATTGCAACATTGCAGACATGGTGCAACCTGATGGTGCTATTCCATGCAGAGGTGTGTGGAATTCAAATGAACATTTTCATGTTGATTCCGGTTTTATATACTCACTATTTGAATCGCATCATGAAAAATGTTCCCCCCCCCCCCCCCCCCCCCCCCCAAAAAAAAAAAAAAACTACTTTTGAATACATGCTTTGTGAACCTTGTGCAGTATTTTGAAGAAGCGAAAATCAAATCTCAGACAAAAGCTCAAAAAGCAAAAGAAAGGCTGAGAGTGATGAGGAGGAGTTCGAGTTGTCCATATTGAAGCAAAACTGCTGGGCAGTTCACTTTGTGTGATGACCTTTTTGCAGCAATGGACAATAAGAGAGTAGAAAACTGTAGTTTAGTTCAATTTTAAGTTATACATAGCTTTGTTTTGTTTCTGTTTTGTGGTGTTTAGAAAACGTAAGATGTGTATGTTCACATGTTATTTTAATTGCTAGTCTTTTCCCTATGTTTTCAGAGAATTTCTTCTGGAAATGTCAAATACATGAAGGCCGCAATTACTGATGTTTCTTACAAACATAAATAGAGAGAGCATTAATAGTGATATTTTTCACAGAACAAAGAGAAGCTTCTCCGATTATTTTTCTTATACTAATACAAAAAAAAAAGTATCGAGCTAAACTGGTCAAAGTATCCTAACATGAATTATTTATGAAGTTATTTTGAATCACTAAATTTTATCGCAATAAGTTTATATTAGTCCTTTGCATGTTATTTGAGATTTACTTACTGGGTGGTTGAACTAAATTGTACTACTATTGTATTTTTTGAATAAACGTTTCAAAATCCGCGGCAATGTGTGAAACAGGGTAACATTAAAAGGAAAATGATACATAAGTCGAAAGGATGGACCAAAATACATGACAAGTACACACGTAGGGCGATTACACTTAAACTTGCTCTTATTTACAAGCTAATACCCGTGTCCGGTAGCCATTTGTTTTCTGGTGATTTTGCGGGCTCGTGTAGCACTACTCTATTTTCGTCCCACATTATTAGTGTCGATAATATTATCGGACTGACTTGTTCAAAGTAGTGTTCTAAAATAACAGAGATCCCAACACCATAATAGGAGACAAAAAGGGGTTCATAATCAGCCTTCAATACTTCTTGCTCTTAATTTTCTGGGGGAAAATAGCTTCCAGTTTTAAGATGATGTTACAGAATACAAAGGGTTTATACAACCAAGATAATTACATCCACGTATATAACATTGCAATGAAACATTAAAATACTATAATTGCAGACTAGGTCAGCATAGTTCTTTAGAAGAATATATCCTTGCAGCCACCTATGGCTCTGAAAACTCCACCCCAAAATCTAAAAAGATTTTATTTGCTGGGACTTGTTGTCACCAAAGATTGGGATGACCGATGTCTATGAATGACATCACCACCTCGCTAAGCAGATCCTTTACTGGCTGTTGTCATGAAAGACTCACCGCAACCACATTGCCCTTTGGAGTTGGGGTTGATAAATATGAACTCAGACCTGACCATCCAAAGTGATAAGTAAATATGATACACAGAAAGAGAGGCTTCAGTTAAAGAGAGTGCCAAACACCATACTTGGAATTAAAGTATTCTTAGCAAATTAGGGGAAAGTAAATGAGCCAAAAAGCAAGACTAGCAAAACTAGTATCTCCAGTTGGATGAAATTCACATATCATTTCATCATTTCTATCTATTTCAATTATAAGTTGGGAAAAGCCAAGTTTGTGAGGGACCTCATGACTTCAAGTGTCTGGATAGATTGTGCAACCTGCTTGCTGTTGAAGCTACTCATCAAGAAATTCCTTTTGTTGTCTATGATTTACCCCCAAGTTATTTGAAATAATAACTGTTTTCTGATCAAGGATGGAGACCCAGTTGTTTACCCAAAACTCTAGTTGGTCGTCTAATGTATATTACGAAAAATTAAAAACTGATATAATGGGGGACAGTTAAGGACATATCTCCAAATTCTGGGAAGAAAAAAAAGAACAAAAACAAAAAGGAAAAACAGGTTCATAGCCTTGGATCTAGGAACAGGCTATCAATAAAAACCTAGACAGAAAATATAGAAGAAAAACAACAACAGACTTCGAAAGGTTGTATCAGGAAAAAAGGCTGCGACTTCTTTATTTAACATGTATGCCTGTAAAACAGCAGCAATCAGGTGTGTGTAGGATCCCATGTATATACTCCATTTGATTTCTTAAAGTTCATATCCAACATATATAACTATCAAGATGCGACTTTATTTAGAAAAGAATCTCTAACATGCATGTCTCTCAAACTGAACAGACACACTTACCATATAATGACTGCATGACAAACACAGCAGAACAAGGAGAGTCATTGCACTTATGTGTGTGAGGAGAAAAATGTGTAACATAAAGAATTTTGCTATTTATCTCTTCTTTTGAATTTCAATACATCAAACAAGACTGACCTTCTCTAACGCTCATTTCAACACTAAGAGATCTACACTGATAAAATTGATCCTCCCCTCCATCTATACTCCTCCCGGACAACCCACGAGAACCTAAACCAACACTTTGCAAAAAATTTAAAACATCCATTTTACTTGCTTAATTGAAGTTGAAACTTCTATCCTTTCCCTAACCCATATTATGGAAAGGACGAGAGACAAAAACAATTATTCCTCCAAAGACCTCTTTAGCTCTAACTTCATAGTTTAAAACCTGAGATTGTAGGCAAGCATTCAATATTCATCATTGGCATGAAGTTTGGATTTTTGATACTTCAAAATCCAAACAAAAATTTATAGTCAAGTTTTCCACTCTCTTTTTTTAATAAGTAAGATTTGGCCAAGTATACCTCAAAAGCGGGGCACGAAAAAAGAGGCAGAGATAGAGAATGGAGTTGATTTATTAGATCTCATTTTATTACGTATATGGTTAAATTGGACACACTTTACTTACCAGATCCTCTGATCCAAGCTATATAGTCTCTCGTTCATTCAGTTATTAACTTTTTATAAGTGCACTAAAAATCCATAAGCCCAACTTATTTTTAATATGATGATGCAGCCTCCTCTACTTCTTAATAATTGTGACGCACCCTTTACTTACAAGATGATTCCTACGTAATTGCAAACCGTGAGATTCTTATTACCTTTGTCTATCAAGCTCTATCCTAAATCAAATTTTTCCTACCCTTAAATTTACTAAGCATTCTACTTAATGAAACCAAAAAGAGTACAACTGATCATGACTACATAGCTAATCATGATTTACTGTGAATAAGCATCAGTTCATCAATGTTGTGATTGCACCTTAGGAAAGGGTACTCAGAAGTGAACCAATAGTTTGTACTGGTGCAAGTCACAATTAACAAGTTAGCAATTTGTGCAAGTAGGGTGAACGGGCACAAAGTACAAAAAGTAACCCCTAGTATTGAGGGATTATACAATTTATATCAGCACCTTCCTCAATAAAATTCATACTCTAGTTCCTTCAGATGAAAAGTGTAATTGTGTAAATGTTTAAATTCCTGTTTCCATTATTACTCTACCTGAAAGCAGAAAATTAAATTGAATTAACAGATCACTTTCATGCCTTCTGCTTGTTTTCTACCATAAACACCTTAAAACTGATGCATCACTCTGCAATTAAGAAACAATCATTTGTACCTTAGTTTGTCATCTACAAAATCCATCTTTGTTCCAATGACATGCATGAGAGCTTTTGGATCAATTACTATCTTCACACCCTTTTCCTCAACCACCTCATCAAATTTCCCTTTTTCGTCTATTTAAATCAGAGACAGAGAAAATAAGAAATCAGCAAAATAGAATCAACCAACCATATCACAAATTACTATACATAATTAATTACATGACATATGTAATGATGAAAGTGTTGGTGGAAAACCGGCGTAATTAAGGGTGTAGGATAAGCCGTTGCAGCCGCGAGCCTTAACGCCAAGCTTGAGATAGGGGCGCTGGCGAAGCTGGAGGAGTTGCCTTATCCTAGCGGCGGCGGCGTCCGTTATTGTTAGGGCTTGGCGGCGGAGGGACGGACCTATCTTCTCTGCCGCCTTGGCCACAATTGGAGACGCCATTAGAGTATGAGATCGCTTGAAGAAGAGGTTGAAGTTCGTTGAATGAATGAAATTACGCAATCAATTTTCCAATTTTGCAGTTTTTTGACCGTCAAATACTTGGATGTTTAAAAGACTCGTACTTAAGGGTAATTTTGTCATTAAATATTTTGTCCCACTCCCACACATAATAAATAGGGACCATCTAGCTTGTATTTATCAAAAGATGCTTGTGAATTTAGATGGAAAAGAAGCAACAAAAATCTTATATTAGGAATGAAAGAATTTGTATACAAAAATAAAGGAAATTTTAGTTTGTCAGGGATTATAAAAATTTACTTAAATTAATTTTAATTTTGGACACAAAATTTTGGTTGGATAAATGATTTAGTTTTCGATCATTTTTTTTTCTCATATTTCTCTAAAAAGTTCAGAAAAAAAAAATAAATTGGCAGAAAAATGACAAATTTTTCATTCAGTTTTGTTATTTTATATCTATTTTAAAATTCAAAAACATATTGTAACCTAAAAGGAAAAAAAAACTAAGATGGCTTAACAATTATAATAACTTTGTACGCTTTTTAAAACTTTTGTTAAAATACCTAATTAGTATTGTTTCTGTTTTCAACCAAATATAAATAAATAGAGAAAGAAGGTTTCTTCTTCTTTTAGGGATAATAATAAGAAGAAGAAGGAAAAAAAAAAAACTAAGATGGTGTAGCAATTATAATAACTTTGTACGCTATTTAAAAATAATTTAACCGTTCTTATATATTATTAGATTATAATTGATTTTGTAATAGATAATTTGAAACATTTTTAAATTTAAAATTGTTGTGATTCATTTAAAATTGTTGAACAATAAATTTTGTAATTTTTTAGATATTTTATAATATTTTGATTAAAAATAAATGAATTTATATTAATTTTGAGTCCGGAAGTATTATAAATTAATTTTCAGATAATCAACAATCATCTTATATTGAATGGAGTAAACCTTTATATTTTAATGTAACTTTTTTGGGAAATTATATCACAAGAAAAAAATAAAAAAAATAGAAAAAGGAAATTCAACAAGTTAATGAATCTATACGAGCCCTCATGTTTGTCCAATTCGACAAAACATTGTGCACCTTTCACAACCATTGCTATTGCTAGAGGCCATAATTAAAGGCAGAGCCAAAGCCCAAGAGGACCAATCAACTCCAAACCTAGTGCGATAAGAGAGCTGCGTCAAGCCCACACGTCTTTTCTTGAAAAAGACCAATATAATGGTGTCACAAATTTTATTTTTAAAATTTGGAAATTCTTAAAAAGAAGAAGTATTTTTTTTAAATACTTAAATTATTTTATTATAAATGTTTTAGTATTCTTTTTAATATTAATTTTGAATTAATAATTAGGATGATTTATCATGTTTGTATTTTTTTTTTCATATTCAAACACATCCAAGAAAATATTTTTCATAAATAAATTTAATATTTATAAGGTATTTCACTTAGTCACCCTTCAAAATTTTGAAATAAAATTACGAAATTTAAAATTTAAAATTTATGCAAATTTATTTAATTTTAATCAAGGCAATCATAATTAGTGTAAATTATGTAAAACATAATGTTAATTACATACTTTGATGTTTTAAAAGATTATATAAATCACATTAGTTTCAAATTTAAAATTTTTACAAATTACTTCAAAAGGTAAAAAATGTTCTCTTTTGTAGAATGGACATAGCATACCCAATACCCCAGTACCCCCTCCACTACAAGATTCAACATTTATTTTGATATTGTAAAATAAATTATTAAATTGACATACATTTATTAAAATTTGAAATATCTAAATATGTTAATTATATTTTTTTTCAGTTAACTTACAATAGTAATAGTTTAAGAAAAACAATTACTCTATCGTGAAAGTAACAATCCCGTTGAACAAGATTTGAGAGAGTGAGAGACTGTGACTCTCTTCTATCAATTTTATGGTCAACAAATCAAGACTGTCTAATCAACAGATTAAAACATTAACACTACCACTTACTACTTAATTAGGGATAGTAAAGTTTTAGCTCATAACGAAAAGAGTCCAAAGAAACTAAAAACCCCCAATTTAGCAATTCTGTTTCTTTCAATTCTAGCAGTATTCTGCGACCGTCCCAGGTATTTCTCACACCCGGATGGCATTTCATCTTTCTTTTACTCTTTCCTGCATTTCTTGATGTTTGGGGTTATATTGTTCTGAAATATTTCTATGAACTGTAACTGATTCTAGTGGATTTGATTAGTTAACTATCTTCTGGTAGCATTATTTTGTTAATTAGTATTGGGGTTAATTCTCTTTCCTTGTTGTGATTCAAGAAAATGTGAATTTGTTATCGTTAACTTCCTATGACTTATGCTTTGTTATGTTATATAGTTGAGCTAACTTCCTATTGCTTATGTGTTATCTTATAGGTCAATGTGACTGTGTATTTGTAACATTTTTTTTAATGGGTTTGTGCTAATTATCTCCCGTGATGTGTTGGTCTGGTTTCTGATTTATAGGCATTGGAAGAGTAATTTCTCTGCATTTTGACATAAAGGAAATTGGGTTTCTTTCTCTTTTGGCAGTAGCTCAACTTGAGATTTGGGTATTCCATAATGGCAATGTGTATATCGCCCTATATTACACCTTCAGATACTCGAAACCCAATGGGGGTCTTAACTGTTCTTGGAGGGAGAGTTTCAGTGGAGAATCACCTGTGCAGGGTTGGTTTTGTGAAAATGTGTGATGAAAAAATTGGGGTTTGGGGTACTGTTCAAAAGGCTGCTCTACATTGGTCTCAGGTTAAATGTTCGGCAAACTCTCAGGGTGTCAATCAATATCAAAGTAAAGACCCATTTCTAAATCTACACCCGGAAATTTCAATGCTTAGAGGTGAGGGGAACAACACCGTGACTAATCCTAAACAGGATAGTTCAAGTGGAAGTGTCACTGAGAGCTTAAGAGATTCATCGAGCTCAAGTAATTACAATGAGGCTAAGATAAAAGTTATTGGTGTTGGAGGTGGCGGGTCAAATGCAGTTAATCGTATGATACAGAGCTCAATGAAAGGTGTGGAGTTCTGGATAGTTAATACAGATATTCAGGCCATGAGGATGTCGCCCGTATTTCCTGAGCAGCAATTGCAAATTGGACAAGAGCTCACCAGAGGACTTGGTGCTGGTGGGAACCCAGATATTGGCATGAATGCTGCCAAAGAAAGCAGAGAAGCCATAGAAGATGCAGTTTACGGTGCAGACATGGTCTTTGTGACTGTAAGTTAGGCACTTGTGTAGCCAGCTTAAATTGCCCAACATAAACTGTTCTGTATTTCCATAATAGGATTGTATGATGAACCCCAAAAGATACAATAGGATTTTGTAACTTCTCCATGTATTATTAAGAGTGAAGCTCAGGGATATCTACTTTTGCTTTAGCCAGGCCTGCTGGAAGGCTCTTTTTTTCACTCTTTACATATGTGTTCTTAAAAGCCTTCTTATTTTTCTTACTGTGGCATATTTCTTGTTTTTTTGGTTATTTTGTCAATGAGGAGAGAATCAATGCCACTACAGAACATCCATGGCTTTATTCCAAAATAGCAACAAAAGAATTTTGTTATGCCATGAGTGAGATACATTTGTTACCATGAAGCTAGCAATCAAGTGAACAGTCTTTTTTGTTATCCAGATTTTCATTTTGGAATTAGAAGACCTATGACCGTTGCATTGTTCAGCTATATAGATTATGCATTTTTTATTTTAAATTTTCACTTTACAAGCATTGTTGGTTCCAAATATGTGTCTAGTCCTTTTTTATTTAGTCCATACTCCATACTGGATTATAAGTTCTTCAATAGTTTCTTGTTCCATATTCTTCTTCTTTCTTAGTGGGCACTGGGCAGAGTAACTAAGATCTCTTGCTGAATTGACATTTCCAAGTTTTTTTATGCAATCACTACGTTGGCTTTGCTGGTCTGGAAGTTTTTTTCTCCTGTCAGTTGGATCTTGAGTATTCTTGTCGGCTGTATTTCCACAATATAACAACATAACTTTGGTTAAGCAATTCTCATTGCAGTGTAGCCCGTCTGCAATCCTAGTGGCAGCAAGCCATCTGATTCATCACTTCAAATAATTAGTGCTTCATGTTTTGCAAATAATGGACACATGTTCAATTGTAAAACCTTGGTAGTGAACATACCAACAGTCATTGATATAAAGGTTAAATATTCAATTACATTCTAATTAGCAAGGCTCTGCATGTATATGATATATCGATGCTGATGTTGAAGTGGTGGAAAAGTTGCCAAAATTTTCTTTATCTTTGAACAGAAAAATATTAGGTAGTTATAAAATATACCGAAACTTCAATTCTTGTAGGGAGACATTTCTTCTGTTGTTAAACAGCATTTCTTTATCTTTCATCAAAATTAAATTATGATAATCAGAGGATGTGATTCATAGTAGTGAAATGGTCTACAAGCATGCCATGAATTATAAGGTGGAATAGAGATCCTGTAGTAATTGATCTGTTTTGGCCCGATGTTGCAGAATTTCATGCGACTATCTGCTGGAATAGTGAAATGCTTTCTCTTATCTGGGAATTTTAATTATTATGTGCAGGCCGGAATGGGTGGAGGAACAGGCACTGGTGGGGCCCCTGTGATTGCAGGGGTTGCAAAGTCGATGGGTGTGTTGACTGTTGGTATTGTCACAACCCCTTTCTCTTTTGAGGGGCGAAGAAGAGCAGTTCAAGCCCAAGAAGGCATTGCAGCTTTAAGAGAAAATGTTGACACACTAATTGTCATTCCAAATGACAAGTTATTGACTGCAGTGTCGCCATCTACCCCAGTAACAGAAGCATTCAACCTTGCTGATGATATACTTAGACAAGGTGTTCGTGGTATCTCTGACATAATTACGGTATGGACACGTCAATAACTTGTTGAAACGAATTTGACTTCTATCTCTGATGATTTGATTATGCCTACCAAAAAAAAATAGAAAATAGAAAAAAACTTTAAAACAGGGAAGTTCTGGCATTCTGGGTGTTACTTTTCTTTTTCCCGGATAGGTTTGGGTGCGTAAGTATTAAGTTGTAATTTGTTTCAATGTTTCCATGTCCACTTCTAGTTACGTGATGTTGGTGGTGACTACTCTACTCCTCTTTAGTTCTTCCATCATAGATAACAATAATATGTAGAATTCTGTAAGAAAGGTTACTAAAGTAATTGTAGTAACACATTTAACATCTAAGGTGATCAAGGCATCCATACTTCTAGAGTTTGGAGTCAGTCTAGATAGAGACCTAACTTTTTGATATTTTAATACGTTCACATACTCCAAGTAATAACCCCCTTTAAATCTGAATGGGTTAGCTCAAGTGCTAGTGATCGTAGTTATAAGTGCCTTTCAAGTCATAGGTCATGGGGTTAATACTCCTCAAAGACACAATGTTCTCCTTGCAGCCGCCCACACATAGTTTTACTACTGTGGGATGAGTGTGCTGTGCGAGACTCTGAGGTATTGCTTGCACCCAGTGGTTTATCCAGTGCACACCTGGAGGGTAGTGGATGTTGCTTCCACCATCGTATTTAGTTTGTAATGAGTAACTTTGAATTTCAGGTTCCAGGCCTGGTTAATGTAGATTTTGCTGATGTGCGAGCTATTATGGCAAGTGCTGGTTCTTCATTAATGGGGATAGGAACTGCAACTGGTAATTTATGGAAGCTAATACTTAGTTCTTGATATTTAGATATGTGGTATCATTGTTAAAATTTTAACCCATGCTTTTGGGGGATCCTTTTCCAAAATAAATTCCCCTTGCACATTAAAGATTTAATTTTTTGTTTTTTTGTTTTTGTTAAAATTTACAACTTGCTAGACAAGTTAATTTCGCCCGAGTACAGATGGATTTAAAATTTTAAAAAAATCATTTTTTTTGGGCCAAGTCCATATGCTGATATGGCGATACCCTATTTGTATGTCAGCTAAAGCTATTAGGATATAGGTTTATCAATCTACATCATAAGTTAACTCTCCTCCCTGTGTGTTACTTCCCACTTGCATTTTCGGAGATTAGCTAATAATAGGAAAACGATATATCCTCCGACTTTTTACTGCCAACTAAGCCCAGTTGATCAATGCCTTTGAAGTTGCAATTATTTATGGGGCATGCCCTTTCCCTTGAAGTTGCAATTATCTACGAGGCATACAATTGTGTCTACTCAGCTGAAATCGTCATGTATATAGCAAGGACTCCTAATAATGGTAACATAATTAGTTTTTGAAATCTTCCATAGAGCCATAGTGTTGTACCATCACAAAATTCATATTCCAGTTGAGTTTATCAAGCTGCGTGTCTCATGATTTACACAAAGGCCATTTATATCTTTTATAAGTTGTATCTGGTCTTGGTCTTGCACAGGGAAATCAAGGGCAAGAGATGCTGCGTTAATTGCCATTCAGTCACCTCTATTAGATATTGGTATAGAGAGGGCTACTGGAATTGTTTGGAACATAACTGGTGGTAACGATTTAACATTGTTTGAGGTACCACTCTCTTTTTCTCTCTAACTACTTTTTAGTTTAGTCATATTCATGGTTTGATCTATTTATAATTCTATTTAGTATTTACCTCATTAACTTTTCTGGAAATATTTACATGTACCTTAAAATGCAAGAATAGTGATGGCTCATGGCTAAGTCTCCATCATGTGGGGAAAGACGTACCTTAAAATGCAAGAATAGTGATGGCTCATGGCTAAGTCTCCATCATGTGGGGAAAGACACTGCACCCTAATCCTGCTTTTCAACAATTTTCAGATGATGACCCTTTGAGAGAAAATAATTTATGTCTAAAACCCTCAACATGCCTGTGCCACTAATTTACCCTTTACATGTGTCTTGTTGAGTTGTTTCACTTGAAGAACAAGAAAATGATGAATCCTTATGCTTTACCCTGTCATGCATCTACTTATTAATGGCAACGATACTAATACCAGTTTTGTACTCACATGCACATTCTCACTATCTTCATACTGAATTCAGTTTGGTGCATCATTCGTCATTGAGGACGTTTACAGTAGATTGTGAAGCTTGTAAAACATTTCGTTTTGGTTACAAGACTCTTGTTAGTTTACTATTGTGCGCTAGACAAGTAATAAGTTGGAGTTTCTGAATTATTGAGATTGGTGAGGTTACATATTGTGTTTATTTGATTCTAACTGTTTCTTCTTGCAAGGTTTTTGTTTTTTCTTCCAATAATGGTTAACTATTCCTTCTCATAATCTTGTATCGTCTTATTTGCTGGTAGGTAAATGCTGCAGCAGAAGTTATATATGATCTTGTGGATCCAGGTGCCAACTTAATATTTGGAGCGGTTATAGACCCATCGCTAAGCGGTCAAGTAAGTTACCATTTGCTCAAGCATGAGAAAAATAATCTTTAATCATGCATACAACAACTTCTATGCTGATGCATGCAATTAACCCATTGATTACTCCGGTTACTGCTAGAGATAAAATTCATAAGTTTGTGATTGTGAGAGGTTCCTAATTATTAGAATGTTGAAAGAAGTGGTGCTCTTCAATAAATTTATAAGATTGGTTGGTTGCAACTTACAACCATCCATTCTTCGTCTTTTTATTTTCCCTCTTTAGTTTTCAAATCTTTAGATGTGTGGCAAGATTTAATATATTCAATTTTTCTCCACTGCAGCCATTTCTAAATTACCTTAAGATTGAACATGAAGGTTCCAAAAAAAAAAGGAAACGGGAGGAAAAAATTTGTGTATTACATTCCGTAAGCTTTTTCATATTATACTGGTTCTTCCTCCCAGATGTAGGCCTACTTTTGCTTAATAACGATTTTACCAAAAGTGGATATTAAGAACACCTTAAGCACAATTTTTAAAACTGATAACTTATTTGCAGTCCTTTCTTTTCTGTTTCTTCTTTCTCTTAAAATTTGCCAACTTTAGCTTCTAAACCGATCAATTCTTAGGCTGCCATATCCTTTATTGAATTGCACTTTTAGATTTAATTGAAGTTGCACTCGTCTTTGATTCAGGTAAGTATAACCCTAATTGCCACTGGGTTCAAACGCCAAGAAGAAAGTGATGGAAGGTCACTTCAGGTATTAGTTTCCTCTTGTTTTCTCACTCATTGTACATATGCCCGAGCGAACACATTTGTACAGACACTACATGCAAGAACACACAAAAAAATCACCACCTCTTCTTAAGCTGACTGCTTCTTCTGGGAATGTAGGCAGGTCAACTAGCACAGGGAGATGTCACCCTTGGAATCAACCGGCGACCTTCAACCTTCAGTGAAGGTGGTTTAGCGGAGATCCCTGAATTCCTGAGGAAGAAAGGGCGTTCACGCTATCCTAAAGCTTGAGTTGCTCTTTTATTTCCCGTGTAATATAGCCTTCCCCGTTTAGGGAAGTAAAGCATAGCCTATTAGTTCAGGACTTGGTCGTTCTTAGCTAAAAGAACATGGTGCATCATACCAGTCCTAATAAACTGCGAGTCTTGTAGATTTACATCGTGCTTTAATTTAGCTGAAGTAGATCATTTCATTTATTAGGAGACTGTAATAAGTCGGATATTTGGTAAAGCTATATAAAGAAGCATATTTAGCTAATGCTGCTGGGTTTGTACAGAACGATTGTGATGCTCCATTGTGAAAAAGCTTTTATCCCAAGTGTATAAGGTGATAATCTAGGTGAAGTTGCTTGCTTGTTTTTTCTTTGCAAGTGCTGATGGTGGATCGGAGACGAATGTTTTATTACTTGTAATAACTAGGGATGGTATATCCAAGATAAAGGTTCCTTCTATTAAAATAAATATTCCCTCCATCCCAAATTAATTGCATTTCTAGGACTTTTTAAAGCCAAATTGACTATTTTTAAAACTAATCTTTTTACTATTTTTGCTAACATATAGGTGAAGATATTATAACAAAAAAAAAGTATATACAATTTATTACTAATTTCAATTTTTATAATTTTAAAAATATATTTATATATGCTTAATTATTAATTTTAAAAATAGTCAATTTGACTTAAAAAAGTTCTAGAAAAGCAATTAATTTGGGACGGAGGGAGTACTATTTTTTTTAATGTTATTAGAAAAAATACTAAGAAATAAATAAGGTAGAGGATTTAGAGGGTTATCAAATGATACATAGTGCAATACAGTCAAAATAAGAAATTATGGTAAGAAACGAATAGATACCTCAAATAGTTTTTAAGGGCTAAAATCACTTAATTTGGCTTTTTTACTCTTAGTCTTAAGAGGAATTAGAGTAGAAAGAGGGTCTTGGAATGAAAGTAAAGAGGGTCCTGGAATGAAAGTAAAGAGTCTTCAAATGAAAGTAGTAAAGAGGGTCTTGGAATGAAAGTAGTAAGATCGATCTAATAGAAGCGAGCAGCAAAGTCGCTTAAGATGCTTAAGATGAAGCTTCATCAAAGCTTAAGTTAGACCGTCAACAGTTTATATCTATAGACTCTTAAACATTGCAAGCAATTAAAGGCCTTATATATATATACCTCCGTAATTCCGTTCCAAAAACTAGAGATACATCTATATTTTTAAACTATAAAGGGATATGACATTTGTAACATTATCGTTTAGGATGAAAAAAAAAATACTCCCTCCGATCTACAAAGAGAATTCCATTTGCTAATTTTTGGGGGGTTTCACAAAAAGAGACGGTAAATACAGTTCTCATGTCTATGGTCTATGGTCTATGGATTAGTATTTAATAGTTCCTTGAAACAATGTTTTCCTGAATGAGAGCTGCCCTTCATTTGGAGTGGCCAGCAAAAAAAAATTCCCCCGGGCCTCTTGCTTACCAATAGCACAAATACATCACCACTGTGGCCGAATGGCAGAGCATAGAGTTCGAGAACCAGTAGAGATATTAAAATCCTCAGCTGCCCTGATTAGCCTCAGTAATCTTGGGGAATGATTATCCAATTGCACAGAGCCTTCGAAATATTACCAGTAATCTCCACAAGAACATGATCCATCCACAAAATGGTGAAATCTACTATTATCTCTGACAATAATCTTTCTCCCCGCAACTTTAGAGATGAACTTAATTGCAGAATGGCAATCGAGACACACTCTTATATTTTTCTTTACTATAATTGGCTTCCCACTTGGCATGCTTATAAGTGCAAATGCAATAGCTATCCTCTCACTATGACGATGAAGCAGCTTCACCTTCATATTATCATCCACATCAAGTGGGATAGAATCTGTATAAGGAATATATCCGGCTTCTATTATCTGATCGAAGAGACTATCAAGCTTCTTGTCAATATCTTCCTTTCTAGGATGAGACCAATCCTCAGCTCCAAAAACATGGGTTTTGTTACCAACTTCTACCCAGCTGTAACCAGGCAGTTTCTTTACATTGCCATCTTTCATCAACTTCCTAACACTCTTCACATCATTCCATTGCCGCTCATTTGCATATATGTTAGAAAGCAAAACATGAGCTCCACTATTCTCAGGTTCAATCCTCATTAGTTGTTCTGCTGCAAGCTTGCCCCTTTCCTTGTCACCATGTATCCTGCAAGCACCAAGAAAAGAACACCATCCAAAAGCATTCGGCTCAAATGGCATGCTACTTATAAATTCTTCGGCTTCTTTAAGCCGCCCATCCCGGCCAAGCAAATCAATTACACAAGAGTAATGTTCTGATCTAGGTGTTACGCCATAAGTCTTTTCCATGGAATAGAAGTAACTCAATCCGTCTTCTACCAATCCAGCATGGCTACATCCAGTTAAAAGATTGACAAAGGTTATTACATTTGGTTTCACCACTGTATGAATCATCCTATCAAATATTTTCATTACATCGATTCCCAAACCATGTTGAGCAAACACACCCAACAACGAATTCCATGCAATCTCAGTTGGTCTACCAATCTCCTCAAACACTTGAACCGAATGTTCACACAAGCCACATTTTCCATACATATAAACCAACGTCGAAGAAACAAATGGATCTTGAATGAAATTGAACTTAAACACTTGGGCATGAAGTTGAGTCCCTTGTTCTAGGACAGCCTGATTAGCACAAGCCTTGATCAAACAAGAAAAAGTGAACTCGTTAGGTAAAATGGACTGCCTTTGCATCTCAACAAAAACAGTCGCAGCCTTCTCAATTTGATCCATCTCCACAAACCCATCAATCAAAGAAGTAAAAGAAACAACATCTCTACCCTCAGAATCAGTCCCAAACACATCTGTAGCACTTTCCATATCACCCACTTTGGAATACATATCCGTAAGGGCATTGCACACAGAAACATGCAATTCAAAACCCTTCTTTACCACAGTCGAGTGAAGAGACTTTCCAATATTATAGGCTTTCAGAGCCCCACAAACACCCAAAGTACTAGAAAGAACATGTTGATCAACAATCATATCTTCACACATCGTCTCCTTAAAAGCTAACAGTGCTTCCTCAAAGTCACCATTTTTAGCATATCCATCAATCATTGCGGTCCATGACACCTCATCTTTACATGGCATCTCCTCAAAGACCTTACAAGCCTCAATCATCGACCCACATTTCGAATACATATCAGCTAAGTTACTACCCACAAATAATTCATAACTAAACCCACTTTTCAATGCAAGACAATGCATTTGCTTCCCCGATTCAACCGACCCGAGAGCTGCACAAGCTTGAATGACACTGGAAAAGGCAAATTGGGTCGGACTCTCACCCGCAATTCGCATTCGGCAAAATGTGGCTATAGCTTCAGAAAACTTCAAATTTTGGGAAAACCCAGATATCAGTGCAGTCCAAGAAATCAAGTTTGTTTGAGGCATTGTGTCGAACAGCTTGACTGCGTAGTCTAGCTGACCGCATTTCGCGTACATGGTGAGGAGGTGATTGGTGAGGAAGGTACATAATGACCCGGCGGATATTAACTGCGCGTGGAGCTGTTTGCCTTTGTTTAGTTGTCTAGTTTTTGCGTAGGTTTGGATAACGTGCGGTAGAATGGTCGAGTCCCTAAGCACATGCTTACTCCAATATTGAAATTTCATAACAGAGCCGTTCAGTAACTACGGGGAGGAAATTTATAACTTCATCAGATATAATAAATATAGAAAGCTGAAAACGATGGTAGAATTTTTTACCCGTTTTATTTATGAGTGATATTTGATAAATATATATACTTTTACAGTGTTGAGAATTAAGATCTTATCATATGTTTGTCACCATGACATATTTATAATATTATAGAGTATATTTATGTACATATTTAATATTATGCACATTTAAATGTAAAATAGTAATAAAAATATTTTTCTTTCTTCTTTTTATAACACTTTCTCTCTCCTCTTTTTATCACTCCATCCGTCTTAAAATAAAAGTTGGTTAACTTTTTGTGCATATTAAAAGAGAAAATAAAATAACCAAAATCGTCCATATTTAAATTCTCATTTAATTGTATAGTTTTCTGCACATGACTAGTGATATTCCATAAATATGCATAGATAATAGAAATATGACAATTAATACTAAGGATATTATAGGCAAATTATTGTAAAAAATAAATTATTTAAAGTAAATAAATATTTAAATTAGGATTACCTAAAATAGTAATGATGACTTTTATCATGAGACGAAGGGAAGGGAGTATTATAAATATCTTTGTATGTCTTTAAATATGGTACTAAATGTGCACTTAGATATATTTAAGATTATATTTCTTTAAAGAAAACAAAAAAAAATACAAGGTAGAATTAAAATTACGCTCCAACGAATTTTTAGAGAACGTGATACTAATTTCCAAAATATGGTATAATGGGCGTGGGCTGATCCACTATTGTAGTTTAAGAAATCTAATCCACAAAAGTATAGAAGTTTAGTCCATCTCCTTCTAAGCCTAATTCCTGGTCAAACGATACACATGGCACTTTAGCTACCTAAACTACCGTCTGGCCCGTCCTTTAGTGACCGAAATATGAAAAGTAAAGCCCAAATGTGTTATAAGGAGGGAGGAGGGGGACGGGGGTTTGATGTCCATGACTCGTCTACGTTCCAACTTTTACAAGTCACTGTTGGTATTAATCTCTTTAGCGCCATGTCATCACATGCATGTTCTATTTTGATTTCTATGAATGCATAATAATCAAACAACAAATATAAAACCCTATATGGATGGAGCTATCTGTAATTTCAGTACTTTGCAATAATTTTTTAAAACCTGCGAGAACTAAAATTACAATAAAACTCACATAAAGAAAAACATTATAGTTACTACGAAACATAATGAAAATCAAACTAAACACCCAAGACTTCAGTCTTAATGCTCATAGGCTAAGACCTCATTATCTTTGCAATAATCAATAACAAGCTGCTAATAATTTCATACTACATATGTATATATAGTTGAGAACCCCATAGCAATAATATATATGTAAGACTTGAATTCAATCAATCCTCATGCGTTTGCTAGTACTTTGAAATAAAAAATAAAAAAAATTGTGGTTTCATGGAGATGACAGAAAAGAACATCAAAAAAGGACAAAAACCAGTCCTTGTTCCATATGTATGTATTGTTACACCTTGGAAAATTTATGAGTTTTGATAAAAACGTTGTATTGGTTTTGTTCTATGTAGTTTGTTGTTGAATTAAGTATTGTTACCCGTAAGAATATTGGATCATCACAAATAATGCTGGTTACGCACATAGACATATATGTTAATTGGTAGACGACAAATTCCAAGAATAATGTGTAGGAATGTATGTATGTATATATATGGACTATGGTTCAATTAATTAATCGGCCTAGCTTGATGGGTCAATAATATGATACGGGCCCTGGGTAACATGGAAATGAGGAAGGAAAGCTTCAAGCCCCCACCATAGCCAATTCAAGGTTGAGAAATGCGCATATATAATGCATGCATGGCCACCCTACCCCCAATTTTATATTTATATATATATATATATATATATATATATATGTATATGTTGTGGCTTGTAAAAAAAATTATGTCACAAATGGAAACATGAGTCGGCACGCATTATAACAGATTACATTCCACGTACGCCAGAATTCACCCACCTCCTCCTCCTCCTCCTCCAAAGATCCCCAGTACCGGCCACCACCATGCATAACCTCCAACCATGCATATTTTCATTGGGTGAAAGAACTTCAGTTGAAAGATGTGAATGTCGTGCCAGAAAAGAGAGGATCAGGAAGAGGAGAAGAAGAAGGGTTTGTGAGAGGTTTCCGGGCAATATATATATTAATCGCGCGCGAAGGGAGGTTGGACCGTTGGAGACGAGTGGGCGGTTGGTAGTATATTATGTAACTTGACTAATGGAATCGATAGATGAGCCGGAGGAGCTGTAAATAAATTGCTTATTAGTTTCCGGCCGGCCGGAGGAATTGTAACTGATTAAAATTGCTTATTTACTTTTGAGTATTAAGAATTAAGTACCAAATGCAAACCTACGGCACCACATGAGTATTATTTGTAGTTGCAAAAGTTTCAGCAACACCAATTCACGGTCTCTTAACAATTAATGAATCTAAACCCTCAAAAATCGCCAAATTTGCTTTAAAGACGCAACCTTGTCCGTTTACCAATAGCACAGCGACCAGAAAATTAAATCTGCCTTATTCCTTTATGAATAAATGTTGTTGCAGCCGTGTGTGGTGTAGTGTGGTTGTGTAGATTTTTTTACTTGTCGGCAACGGGAGAAGGGAAGTTGTAAAGAATAAGGATAAAATTGTCAAATGAATATAAAATGCTTTGTACTCAATTTTATTGTCCCGTTAATATTACTTGCTAATTTTTTTCATAGATTTATAGACCTAGCTAATATATTTAAATACGTACTAATGACAGCCATAAGTGCATGACAACAATTAAATGCTACCAGTTGATTCAAAATATCTGGCTTGCAGGACCCATACAAACAAGTCTTCGTCCGACTATTTATAATACATATATACATATAATGTAGAAAATGCCTCGATCGGCTATAAATAAATACATATACTATCAAATACTCATTCCTGAACATTGGCCAAAACCTAAAAATCTCACAAAAACTCTCCAAAATCAACATCAACCTCACAATTCCCTTTCAATTTCTTTTTCGTAATATTTAAGGGAGTTGAATGACACACCACACAAACTGTGAGCCCGTCTTTGACAAGACACGTACTCTTGTCACTTACCATACAAAAAGCACCAACTCTTATACTATTTGACGTGTTATTTGCCATCCCACTCATTCCCAGCAGGCCCTTCTTTCTTTTATTCCCACACATATTTTCCCATGCTAGCTAGCCAGTAGCCTCATATATATACGTGCAATCTCCAACACCACCACCTAAACAAAAACCTACCGCCTATCATATATTGCAAAACGCAACAAAAAGAAATTAAGAATATTAAACCCCATCTATCTATCTAGCTAGCTAGCTTCTTCCTTTCTTTTTCTTTTTTTTTTCCATTCACTACATTACAACCATGACTACTACCCACACAAAAAATTCTCAAAACCAAATTGTATCTACTACTCCTCCATCCCAATTCAAGAAAACTCATCGCGGTGATGATAATGATTTTGATTATTGTCAAATCCGATCAGAAAAGTCAGAACCATTATCTTTAAAGGAGATCAACAATGAGAATATTGTTGTTGAGTGTCATGATCAAACTGCCAAGTATTCATTAGGAAAGCCATCAATATCCGATCTTACTCAAAAACAAGAATCAACCATGGCAGCGGAGGAGATCAGTACTGGAAGAGAGAGAAAAGATCTGGATGATGAATCAACGGTGGCGGTGGAGGAGAGTGGAAGAGAGAGACTGAAGAGACACCGTGTGGAGATGGCGGGGAGGGTTTGGATTCCGGATATATGGGGTCAAGAGGATCTGCTCAAAGATTGGATTGACTGCACTGCATTTGATGCTTCTTTAGTCAACAATACCATACTGTCAGCTCGAGCAGCTTTGATGCAAGAACGTCGAACACCTGCTAATTCCACTACTACTCATGTACTGAGGAGGAGGAGGAGGATAATAGAGAACAGGTGTTAATTAATTAGTTATCTATCTATTAATTGTTCTCAATATAGTATTTGAATTTTATATACTCCTTCCAAAATATAAGATCACCGTTGACTTTTTGAAATCAACTTAAGATATTTTCAAACTCAAAATTGACATGTTTTTCATTAATTTTAGTCGATACAATAATGAATCCGATAAACTATTGAAAAATATTACTCATCATGAGATTTATAATTATTAATGAATTATTTCAATTTTAAATTTGAAAATATCTTATTTTGATTTTTAAAAGTAAAAAATGATCTTATAATTTAGAAGTGATGGAGTATATTAATAGTTGGATCTCGTTTTTATTGCTCAAGTTAATAAAAATAATCACTGTTTCGTAATGCTTACATTCACGAGAATAATGGGCTGCAAATTGTTGAGTAACGTAGAATTACTAAGTACTTGATTTTATGTTTTTATTCTAGCGATAAAAGTTATTAGAAGACCACAAGTAAGAAGAAGTACATACAATCAAATTCAAACCAAAAAATGTGGTAATACAGAAGCATTAAACTGGCATTTTCTAACCACACGGGCAGGACTGATGATGTTTAGCAAGGGCTTTAGAGATTTGATGAAATCATCTCTTTTTTCTTACCCTATAAGGTAAAGTTTAATTATTGTTAGCTTTCGGTGATTTTGAGTTCCTGTTAACCCACTTAATTTTCCCATCATCCACCCCAAACCGTCGTCCTTCATCACCGGCCAACAATGGAACACCCAATTTACACAAGCTAGCAATTTAATTAGCATATACATGTAAAAATCATCAAAGGTTTGGCACACAACTCCACTCTATTCAAAATTTTATTTTTTTTAAAACTGTTGCATAATAATATTGGAACTGTATTAGAATTTTTACAACCACGCCTCAACCATATTGGAACTGTATTAGAATTTTTACTTCACGAAGGAACAAATTACATCAGATGATATTTGTACAACATTGTGAAATTGTTTTCGACTGATTGAAAGAAGAATGTCACTGACGAGGAGCCAACTTCCATATCTTGACTGTGCCATCATCACTTGAAGAAGCCAGAAGCCCATTTTCCTGGCAAGATATCCAATAAAAGCAGATATAAAAGTATAAAAGGTATTTTAATGTGAGACGTTTTTAAACTGAAAAAAATAAAAGGACTGTATACTGAAATAACATAGACAGTGACCCCTCTCTTCTGATCCTAATTCATTGCAGACTAGATCAAATGCTAATGGCATCGATGGAATGACCAAACTGAACAATCTAGGCATAGAAATTCTTTAATCCGGCCACAGGGTTATCAGAAATTAGAAATGATTAGCTTTGCTTCCTGTGTGATAAATAACCAAGGTAGTGATATTTAGTTGCCAGGGACTCGGGATGTTGCGAACTTCCAACTTCCATATACCTTGTGGGAGCAATTACTTTTTTAAAGTACCAGAGATTCACCAATTTCAAAAAGGAAAATGGTAGAACACTCACCTAAGAATAGTGAAACACTACACAAAATTGCACTAATGAGAAGACATTGGTCAAGTACTCAACACTGCAGAGTCTCACAGATAAAGTAGATCTTATGGGGCTCAATGTAGTCTGATGATACGAATTGTTAACCCAAGACCTTAGATTCTCATTAGACCGTGCAATATATTGATAAAAATTACCGTGCAGCTCCACTGAACCGAATTTACGTCCATCTCATGAGCCTTTTCCTTCTTCAAAAACAATTTATACATAGGTCCATCAACCTGTAACAAAAACACATGATTGATCCAATTGTTACTTTATGCCTGCCAAATAAGGGCAAAAAAAACAGTTGTAAAGAATTTCAAAGGTTCCAGAAGCAGAAACTAGAAAACACCACCTCTCCTTTTTTAACCAATATTATAACAAATTCATCAGTGTTTCTTGTAATTATCCCCTCAAGTAATCATGCTTAACTACCTAAATAAAAAAACTCTCCAAATGCCTTGGTAATCAGGTTTGGACTGCAAAACTAGAATACTTCAAATATTCTGTGGTTTTTCATTATGATGCATGGTTGCCTGCTTATCATCAAGATACCAATTTACACATCCGAACCAAGTTTATCCCATTGTAATGAACACGCCAATTATGACTTTTTCACATGTTATGAGTTGAGGAGCCACTACAACCAGTTGCACTCTGACTTCATAAAATTAACATAAAAAGCAGTTCAATTCAATGCCATTGGCATTTAACACTATCTTTCTACAAACAAGCCCCTGAATATGCCAGTTACCTTGCACATAAACTCAATATGCCAATTTTTCTTGTTCCACAAAAAGAGTCCACTTTTTAAAGGTAGTACTATAAAATGACGCAATGTTCTGAAGTTTGTCATCATAATTTCATCATCATATCACACTATTAAACTAACAATTATTATATTTAGGGGTATACAATATACATGGAACAAAAATATATCCTTAATATACATAAATTTTGTAAATGGAACTATTTTTGTGGAATGGAGGGAGTATAACATAAAAACACATAAATAAAGAAACAAAAAAACAAGAAAAAAGGCCTCAATCTTGCATTACAGTGATATAAACAAAGAATGAGAAAAAGAAACAACTATGAATGAGTTGAAAAGGGATATAAATATACCAAACCATCCTGGCTCTCGACAAATAAACGTACAGCATCATCAGCTGCTCCACTAGCAATTATTCCTTCTCTGTCATTAATATGAAAAATAATAAAATCAACATAGGAAGGAAAAATATGTGGATAAATGTTTACTAAGATGTTGCAAAGCGATCTGCAGGCAGCTGCACAAAATTTTCAAGTTACTAGGAGGAAGTCACATTTAACTAAAAACTCATACTCCCTCTGTTTCACTTTGAAACTCACGGTTCAAACCCATGCTTTTATATATATTTACTTAAAGCTGCACTTCAAATGGTAGATAATGATTTTAAAACATTGTAAACTGCAGCTGCGTTAACTGCATATGTACGCAGTTACTTTTCTTTTAGTTTTAATTCATTAAGGATATTTATGTCATTCCACCTTATAACAACATAGTTTTATAATGAAATGACATAAATATTCTTGATGAAATAAAAGAAAAAAAAAATACTGCGATATTCAAAGTGGAAAGAAGGACTAGATTTTTATCCCCATAAAAATTTTCAAAATGCATCCAAATACAACCTAAAATACCAAATGAACTTGGGTGAAACCAAATCAACCGGAATCCCTTCTCTTTTTGCTTGTGTGAGCATGTGTGTGAGTGTGTGAGTGAGTGAGCGAGTGAGTGAGTGAGCGAGTGAGTGAGTGAGTGAGTGAGTGAAAGGAGAGATGCTGTTTTGAAGAACATAACAAAGATGAGCTAAAAACTGTAAAGATTTGCCTCGGGTCCTTACTACCTTGACCAATGGACTGAGAAAATTGTTCGATCATGATAACCGGAGAGAGTGCAAAGATGTTTCCTGATAAAAGCGAAGGGAAAAAATTTCATCAGTATTTATACAGTAAACTGGAAAGACAACAATGAGCAAAATAACATGCCATTTTGTAAGACATTCCAGTTAATTTCATTTTTGTAAACGTCATAAGGTAGATTTAACTTAATCCGTAGAATAATTAGAGTAATGGCAACTTTTCATTTGCCCGTTACCCAGACCACATGGGAATTATGTAGTACACTGAATTGCGCAAGGGATGGCGGGGTGAATTTGTAATTCCCTGTTATTATTTTAAATGAAATTAAATTTTGTAGAAAACAAACTTATCAAAAATAATTGTAGAAAACAAGAAGAAAAGATCGAACATTGATATAAGATGATCAGAATTTAACTGATTATTTATTTGTTCTCAAGAGCTCGTAGAGTGCACTTTTAACGACGCACTTTGAAGTGCTTGATATATTTAAGATGACTAGTTCAGTCCATCTAATATAAAATTTCACATTTTGAAGATTTAGTTGAAGACTTAATCGGTTGGACAACTTTTCTAAATTTAGGTATTCTTAAATCAAACTCTCATTCATGCTCAGTTGAAGACTTGAAGTTAGGGTAGGTTGTGATGTAGAACAAGGTGGAAAAAAGGAATAAAAGTACTTAACTCCGCAGAGAATCGGCAAAGAAACACACACAAAAAAGCACAAAACTTTAATTTCAAATCAATATATTCAACAATCTGTAAAATAATGAAGTATTACATTGCTTAAATAGAAAACCCAATACTTGAGTACTAAGTAAAAAATCCTAATTTAAAAAGAAAACAATCTATTAACTAAAATCTACTACTACAATAAAACTCTCTTAATTGAAATCTACTACTATCTACTACTACAATTAAAACTTCTATAATATCATACTAAATAATCACATTAATAATTCAATATTTATTTCTAAATAACAATACAAAATTATAGTAAATTTCTTGAGTTTCTTCTACTGTACCACATCATTCTCCTCATCTTTGAAAAAAACTCGTCCTCGAGTTTTGAAATATCGAAGAATAATAAACCACAGACTGGGAGAGACGCCTTCCAACAAACATGCACATCCGAACGTTCAATATCATAAGCACAATTTTTGGGAACAACGACAACGTAATATAAAAATTTGAAGTACCTTAGGACTCTAACGTATCAACCGGAAAAATAAAATCAACCACCTCAACTTTTTCTGCCTTGATGTTTTCGCATTTGGGGTCAAACTTAACTTCAATTTTCTCAGTGCAAACCATCTCCGAATCGGCAATTTGTTCAACATACATAACTTCCGCTCATGTTGCAACAATATGTGAGAGTACTTGCTCTTCGTTATCCTCCCCAACTTTATATTGGTTATTGATACGTTTAAATACTGCTAGATACTCATCAATTGTATTGTAATAATTTGCTTTCCGGGTCTCCTCCTGTAAATGTGTCGCTTTAGTTGAACAAACACGATTAGGATGAACATTTCTTTGCGCTTGAACAAAATATGGACGAATACAGATTGTGGTTATGTATCCGTAGTGTGCCTTTAAATTTACAAGACTTATTTCCGACAGTGCAAGCTCATCGCATAATTTTCAATCCTCGATACTAAATGGGACACAAGACCTTTTAAGTTACTCGTATGTGACAAAGATTCAATGCTCAAGCGGTGTGATTTGAGCCCAAAGAAAATCCGGAGTTTTAGAAAAAGACATTGTAAAATTTATTTTTATATTTTTGGACTAATTAAAAATAAGTAACAAAATAGGGACAAAGTTACAAATTCTGAAAGTTCAGGGTCTTAATTGAGACTTCAAAAACTTTTGGGGCTAAATTAAATTTTTAAGAAACTTCGGGGATTAAATTAGAAGTTTTAGAAACTTTAGGGGCTAAGTTGAGAATTTTAGAAACCTGAGGGGTACTAAATTGTAATTTGACACAATGTTTTTTCCCTCGGAATAAATGGAGACCACAGCAACGACAATTCCTGCTGCAAATCGTTTTTTCGTTTTGAAAAATTGTTTTTAATTCTTTAGCGAACTGCAAATTTGATGGAGACCAAGAAAATTTTGGTAGGAAGAAATTGAGTGAAATCAAAAGATATCAGGAATTTTGGCTCTGATACCATTATGATATAGGACAAGGTGGAAAAAAGGAATAAAAGTACTTAACCCCGCAAAGAATCGGTAAAAAAACACACATAAAAGCACAAAACTTTAATCTCAAATCAATATATTCAACAATCTGTAAAATAATGAAATATTACAATGCTTAAATAAAAAACCCATTACTTGGGGACTTAGTAAAAATCCTAATTTAAAAGGGAAACAATCTTTTAACTAAAATCTACTACTATAATAAAACTCTCCTAATTGAAATCTACTACTATAAATAAAACTTTTATAATATCTTACTAAATAATTACATTAATAATCCAATATTTATTTCTAAATAACAATACAAAATTAATAATAAATTTCTTGAGTTTCTTCTTATGTACCGCTCAGGTTGTCATTCTCCCAATTAAGAAGTTTCTCTACTTTTTCTTTTTGTTTTTTATGATATGGAATAGCAGTCTGCCTTAAGGTGTGCACTGAATAATCACTTCTTAGAGGACAAGCCAGACGCAGCAAAACAATGACCCGGGAGCGGATTCCTAACTGGCACATTTCCAAATTTAGGAATGTAAAACCCTATACCAACCACACTTAATAATCTCACAGTAAACTATGTGAAGGTCTCCCCAAGAGATCATTGTCTTTGTGGAGTATTGAACTCATAACCAACGCATTAAAAGACACTCATCACAAAGCTCACTATCATTTGAGCCAACACTTTGGGGTTTAAGAAATTTCTCTATATTAATTAATTACTAAACTACAGATTAAAATAAATCAAAACATTAAGACCCTGACCAATGTGTTATAGCTTCAATCAATCTTAAGTCTTACTCCGCGATGAAAAAATAGTTATTTTTTGTTTATTAAGATTTGCATATGACACACTAAGACAAATATTTTCAATGTCTTTTCTTCAATACTAAACTACTTTGACTGCTAAAATTTATTATTGGAGAAAACTTATTGCAAGAAATTGTGTAATGTGTGTCCAATGCAAATCTTAATATTCGTAATTTTTTATTATAAAAATTGTTATTTTCAGACCAAGGTACCATATATTAAGTCTTCTGTTCTAACAATTGGAAGGAAGACGAATCTTGCTTAAAACCCTCACCCAAAAAAATAATTAGGATCCTCACACCAATTTTACAAATAATGAATTCTTAAGCTGAGAATCCTCAGAATCATTCATTTTTATACACTTTTTATGCCTAAACTCTAACTCTTCCACTAATCATGGGCAAACAATTTTTTGAATGGATTACTGAGAGTGGACTCAAGTAACCTCAAATTTTAGAATTCGATAAAATAAACAAATCAAATTTCTTACTGAAACATATCTCAGGTGATGTTGCAAATCAAAATCAAGTACATGAGTAAGCATGTTCCTTACCACGAAGCATTGCCATCACCAGAATGCATCCTCGTAATGTCTGCACCCCATACCTTTATGGTAAGATCATCACTGCAAAGTTAATTCAGTGTCATTCAATTGTCCTTAATGGTATCTTTCTAGTAGCAACTCATATAGGTATCCTATTCAGTACTATAACCACAACAAGACAAACACACAAAGTAGTATAACACTAACTAGTAGAGCACGAAGATGCAAGAAGAGTCTCTCATACCTAGAGGTAACCATTTTGTCTCCAGTGGCATTAAAAGATAAAGCCCAAACGGTAGATGAGTGACCACTGTAGAAAGGGTCAGTAGTGTTGTATTAGACCAGTTTACTAGTGTATTACATAGGCTTGCCATTTAAATTTACAATCATAATTGGTAAATATATGCATGTTATCCTTACAAAAGATAAAATGATTCGGGGGAAAAAATATCACACATGTCCTCAAAATAACCAAAAAAATGGCATTAACATTAATATTAATTATTAAAACAACCGACATGTATAAATTAAAGAGCCAAAGCATGGGGGAGTCAAGGTTTATCAGCTTCTTTTTATTTCCATCAGTAAGAAACTACTAAGATCTGAAGTTTGCGTAGTAAGTTTGTTTTTTCCATGGAAGATGTGCTAGAGAAGTATTAACTCAGTGATCTTCTTTCTCTTCCTTTCTTCTAAGTTAAACTCCAACTATTCTAGGAAACACGCGAATGCAGCATCTCATGAAGTTTAGCAGAGAGCAATTGTAATTAGAATCTTCTTTTAGGATTTACCGACTAAGTTGAAAATTTTTCGATGTCCATCCACTAAATTGTATCTTCTTTTTTCATATGAGTGACAGCAAAATTGGATGCTACTTATCGTAATACTCATCATATGATTTTGTTGAACATAGGGGGGAGGCGAATGATTTCCTGGAATATCTACAAAAGAAATTTTTGGTGAGCTTACTGGATTTTTAATCAAATAGCCACAGACAGATTATTTCATGTTCTTGCTAACAAGTTCCAAGTGATCAAACACATTCCTTTAGTTTGACTTTTCAACATCTTACTCGAACTGCTTACTGAATTAGTGGGAGGTAAAACTACCAAACAGAAAGAATGATTTTAAAAGAATAATTATTTTTATGATAATATTTTAATTTTTCTCCATCATAATTTTAAATTTTCTCCATCAAAAATTTCTGAGTAATGTCTTGGTACACTGTGAAAACAGAGCAATCCCTTCAAGTATTAAATGAAATTAATGCAAATGAAAGAATCCCTGTTTGATTACATCTGTGGGATTAACACTGAACAAAACTCATGGGCATCTAATGAAATCTGGTCACTAAGCTAAGAATAAAGACGTATACTTTGTATATCATTTTTTAAAATAAAAAATAGACAGTGAGGCAAGACTGTCCTGATCTAAACTAAGCTCTTAATAGATTGTAAGATTCTAAAAATATACTAAAGAGAACAACAATAAATAAACAAACAAAGAAACAGACTTTAGCCGCAGGGACACAACTTTGCAAGTGCAAACTTATGTTAATAAAGAGAAGGGTTTCAGGCATTACTTGTTAGATGCACTTAAAGTTTGAACACAATGCCAGTCATCGCTGTCGCCCTCTTCTGCCCAAATCTGTAGACCATTTCATGCATTCTTTTCAAACATTTGACCAAATTCTATTGAGTTGAAATGATAGCTGCAACTGCTAATTGAAATATATTGAACATCGTATATACCTTAATAGTATTATCATAGCTACATGAAAACAAAATATCCATGGAAGGATGCCACTGGACCATTTTAACATCTTGTGTATGTCCTTGTAACACAGCAACACAGTCGAATTCATTCCCAGGCAAAACTTCCCATATCCAAACAGATTTATCTCTGCTACAAGTGGCAAGCAGCGAGCCAGATGCATTCCAGGACACACTTTTGACTTCATTTTCGTGACCCTGTACACACGCAAGGAAACATAAAGGTATAAACACAACAAGAGTAGATAGGCAAACAGAGCCACTATGCAGCGGCCATATGCATAAATATGGTAATACGAGAGCTTACCCTGTGACAACATTTCTAAAACAGATAAAAGGACAAGTCACTACTAAGTACCAGTTCTGACTGCAAGCACTAACTATAGGAAGCTATCATAACAACTAATTACTGACTAATGATATTGAAAAGTAGTTATTGGACAAAACAACATATAAACACTGAGATGGCACAGAAATATGTTATTTAATAATACCTCTAAGGTGGACACGCATTCAAACTCATCCCCAATCTGTTCCCATATAGCAGTGGTAGCATCAAAGCTTGCAGTTGCCAACAATTTACCAGATGGCGACCAGGAACATGATCTAACAGTTCTAGTGTGAGTTTCTTCAATAACTGTCTGCACAAGGCAGTCAAAGCATCATAAGTTCTGTTGCAGAAATCACCTCATCTCCAATTAGAAAGAAATAATTCAAAGTTGGACTGCTCAAGCAAAAGCTTATATATGTATTCCAAACAACAAACTGAAGTCTTGAGAAACTATTAACACCATCCCGTTGTTTAGAAAAGCAAAAATATAACTTTAGAACTTTATGGAAAAACTATAGTAGAAAGATAAACATTGTATATGCCCGTGCATATGCCTGTCTGCTATCATTTTTGGAGAACTATTTTCCTCTGAAGTATTACATCAGAAGTTCCATAGACGGTAACTCCATGAAGGCAAAATCTTTTTAGGTCATTTCAAGAATCAATTAACAAAGCATCTTAAAATATAACAAATCATTTCAAAACTGCTTTTAGAAAGCATCTCTTTTTATAAACCCTTTTGGAAACAATTCCAACTACCCTTTTCAGAAAGCTCTCTCTTTTTATAAACTTTGATACAACTCCACTGAGCCGAAACCAACTACAAAAAGATCTCGAGCTAACACTTAATTTTTTGATTCAATATGTCCGTGTTATAAAAAAAACATTGACAAGTCAAATTAACTTTCAAGGTTGTTCCACTATATCTTCTCCACAATCAAAAGGTAGGCATATAAAACATATAAAAAGAAATCATATTTCAAAACATAAAATCAATATCCAAGACCTAAAAAACTCTGATCAATGAATCCTAGTGCCAGTATTGAGCAAAAAACGAAAATACGCTAAGCAAGTCGAGAGAATGATCAAACACCTTGCAGTGAAAAGTGCCAGTGGAGGGATTCTGCTGCCAGATTCGAACGGTCTTGTCCCCGCTGCAAGACGCGAGGACGGCGGGTACACCACCAGTGCCGGTGGCGGGATTCCAAGCGAGGCCCCAAACCCTGTCGGTGTGGCCTTCGAGCTTCTGAATCTCCTTCAGTTCAGCGTTCTCTTCAAAAAGAGACATTTATTCACCAATTGAATTCAACAGAAGCAGTCGGAAAGATTATTACTTTATTAGTATTACAGTGTTTTGTAGTATTAGATATCTTCAGAAATTGGGAGCGACTGACTGGGCTCTTGCGTAAGCCGCCAAGAGAGGGAGAGATTGTTTTGGACCTTTTGGTAGAGGAGAGTGTGGTGCGCTCGTGACATTCTAGTTTGTATCATTTTCGCAACACTCACCCTCTAATTTTTATTTTTACAAAACTCTCCCTCCAAGATATATTAATTGTGCAAAACTCATCCTTTATACATTTTTTTGGTTAAAAATCCTTACATAGTCAAATATTTCATCTAATTCATCGCTTAAAAATTTTAACTTTAGAATAGTCCTTTTATTTCAATCGAACGACTTCCAATTAGTAAAAAAAAAATCAAAATACCATCCTATTTGAACCCCTAAATTGCTTAATGCAGATATCTCATTATTTACATTTTTATATGCCAATTGATTATTATTTTGTTTTGATAAATGTCTCACACACAAGACTCAATTTAAATTATCAATCTTATTCTCGGTTTTTTTACATGTGTCATCATCATTAAATATTTTGTTGAACGCAAATAGATTATATGAATTATATAAATATGTGTCGATTAATTTTTTTCATTACGAACACTACAAGAAAATGTATTAAACGCGATGAACCTGGAATAAAATAATAATTAATTGACATAGAGATGTATGAATTAGGTGATCTAATATTGTAAATATATTTGTTGATATTGTGATTTTTTTATTTTGCTACTTTGGAAGTCGTTTGAATGAAATAAAAAAAGTATTCTAAAAGTAATTCTTAAGTGATGGATTAGAGTGCAATAATCTAAATATATGAGAATTTTTTACAAAAAGTACATAAAAAATGAATTTTGCACAATTCATATATCTTGGAAGAAAAATTTTATAAAAATAAAAGTTGAAGAGTGAATTTTATAAAAAATATATATGTATAGGAGGACTACTTTTGTATTTCAGTCAAAAAACGACCTCAAAAGGCAGTAAATTATTGCTTTGGTAGAGGAGTGGATGACTGTGTGTGTGAGGTCTAAAAAGAAAAAGAAGAAAGAAGTAAAGAGAGTAAAATAAAATAAAATTATGCTGTTAGTAAAGTTATGAAAGCAAAATTTAACTTAAAATAGTATTCCTTTCATTATAAAATATAAGATCATTTTTAAAACTTAATATCTTTATATTTAAAATTAATGTGATTCATTTAATTTTTAAATAATAATTCTTGTAAATAATAATACTATTTAAATAGTTTATAAATTTTTTAACTGCATTGTCTAAAATTAAATATATTTATATCAGCTTTAAATTTAAAAATATTACAACTTAACTCAAAAAGTTAATATTGATCCTAAATTCTGAAATGAATGTAGTATATTACTATTTACCCTTATAAAATTATTTTTGATAAATAAAGACATTTTTGGTACTTTATAAAAGGTATACAAATTTTTGATCAATTTTCTTTCAACTCTTCGCAACTTTGGAAATAATTTTTTATCCTCTCATTTTATTTTCTTTTTATGTCCCAAAAAAACTCACAAATAAAATATTTTTAGTTTATTATTCAAATTTCTATCATTCTCTTTTCCTTTCTCTCCTTTATAGAACTCATAAGTATACTGTGACATTTTGTCTGTGAATTATTAAAAAAAGATAAAAAAAGAAAAGAAAAGAGAAAAGAGTACGAGATAAATTGGGGCAACCAACTAAAAGTTTCTTGTTCTCAAGTCTTTTTCTAAGAGTGAAAAACGTTATGAGAATAATTTGAAGAAAATTTTCTTCTAAATTTTTTTCTTAACGTTGAGAAGATTTAGCGGAAAAAAGTTGATCAAAGACTTATATAACATTTTAAAATAAAAAATATATTTATAATAATTTATCAAAAATAATCTTATAAAGGCGGAAGTACAATAGTAATACATAAATAAAAATTTATTTTCAAAGTTGTCTGATTTTCTTCTCTATTTATTTTTCATCCCATAAAATTTTAATTTCTTTACCTCTATTTATTTTTTTAATCTTCTTAAACTCACAAATACAATATAAAAATTAAAAACTATAAATTATTAATGTGTTGCGATGCAAAATGGCAATTTTTATTATGAATAGATACATAAATCAATTAATTGTGCATTTATAATAATTTGTAGACTATATCATTGTATTTATTCACAGTAAAAAAAATGACATATTTTTTATCGCAATATATATAAAAGGGTTCGAAGAAAACAAAAGAGAAAAAGAAAAGCCCAACCACAAAGGAACACGGCTAAATCGGCCATTCACCACATAACCGTAGTGGCGCGACTAACCCTAGCACCGTATCTATTAGGGTTTATAGTTCGGCCGTGAAATTGCATCTCTCGTCCGCATTCTATAGAACTCCTTTTTTCGTGCGTTGTCTCCTTCTCTCCGTTACTTTCTCATCTATCTCCCCCTATCAATTACCCGATTTGTTTGCTAATTCATTTATCTAATTTGTGTAAACAGTGGATAGTTGACACAGTACAATCCTTCACAATGAGGTACTTCTCTTACTTTTTTGATTCGATAACTGAACTTTATGAATGCGTTTTACTTGATTAAATGTGCAATTGAGTGTTTAGTGTGCATCTTGTGATTAATAATTGAATGTCAAATAATTGTTATGTTTGAGTTTTGGCTTTTAACACAACTGCAATGGGGGATGGAATACTCTTTTTGATTCCTGTGCCTGATACATTTTTTATATAGATGATAATCACATGCCTTTTAGTGTTACCCCTGTGCCATATTGTATAAATTTGTGTAGACCCTGAAAGATCAAATTCATAGCTAATCACTTGTGCTTTTAGTGTTACCCCTTGTGCTTTATTGCACAGAATTTGATTTAGACCTATTTACTACCAAACCTGGAAGATCAAATTAAAGCTTTAAAAAGCTTTCTATTAGCCTAAAATATCTCTCTGTTATGGTTGAACATAATTAACATGTTTTTTTCTTCTTTGATATTCTAATCTAAGTGATTGTTTGATCATTGTATTCATATTATACAAGGGTCGACTAGATTTGAATGATGAGAACTTGTTCTCTTGGTGCAGTATATTTTCTTGTGGACCCTACATTTTGATTCTATGACCTGACTTGAATAACTAGGTGCTTATATATAGGATTTTATATGATGATATTAAGATATTGTGTCATTTGCCTTACTGTATGATTTCATTCCCCTTATAATTTTTTTGTTTCAGTAAGCTACAAAGTGATGCTGTCAGAGAAGCCATCACTCAGATCGGTAAGGATGCAAAAGAAAATAATCGAAAGTTTACAGAGACCATTGAGCTTCAAATAGGTCTGAAGAATTATGATCCCCAGAAAGACAAGCGTTTCAGTGGTTCGGTGAAATTGCCAAACATTCCTCGGCCAAAGATGAAGGTGTGCATGCTTGGTGATGCACAACATGTAGAAGAGGTAAACTTGTCATCTTGATGGTGTTTCTGGAAAATTTTAGGGCTATATCTTTTGTTTTATTGATATTTTAATCCATGTTATTGATAGCTATGGGACTTGTTTTATTAATATCATATCCATTCTTTTATTTTACGTTAGCTTTAACATTTTCAAACAGCCTTAAAGATAGCTTTCTTTCGAGTAATCTTATCTATAATCTTTACTTTAGGCTGAGAGGATTGGTTTGGAGTATATGGATGTGGAAGGGTTGAAGAAGCTTAACAAAAACAAGAAATTGGTGAAGAAGCTTGCCAAGAAGTACCATGCTTTCCTAGCATCTGAAGCTGTCATCAAACAAATCCCCCGTCTCTTAGGCCCTGGTCTCAACAAGGCAGGCAAGAACAATTAATTTGTTATGATCCTTCAGTAGTTTGCATTGTTCGAAGGAAGTTCAATTGCTCATTTGAACTAGAGATAGTGTTATAATTTTAAGATAGCACTGAATGTTTTATCATGCTTAATAAGCAAACTTCATTAGAGAATTGAGGCTTAGCAGGCATTTTTGGTGATGCATGAAGTCGTATTGTGGACAAGGAGTTCTTTTAGTATATTAATTGTTATATACTTATATTGTGTGTAAGTTTTTTAAATGAAAAAATGAATTGCCTCATTTTTATATTAGTTTGTAAAATATAATGGTTGGTGTATTAGAGAATAGATTAAATTTTACATTTAATCATACAAGTTTGTAAACCTTTCTATATTCTGTATACCATCTTAGTGAACCACTAATAATTTCTTAATGCACAAAACTTGGAAATTGTTCCAACTGCAAAGTGTTTGCATGTTTCCGGTCTTTGCATTAATTTCTGGCAAACCTAAATAAGGCCCAACATAAAAATGGAACCATTAGTTATTGTTATTGATCAAGCATCAGCTTTGAGTTGATATTTTTTCAGATGATCATATTTTTAATCTCTATCTTGTATGTCAATGTAGGAAAGTTTCCAACACTGGTGACCCATCAGGAATCATTGGAGTTAAAAGTCAATGAAACAAAAGCGACCTTGAAGTTTCAGCTTAAGAAGGTTCTCTGTATGGGTGTTGCTGTGGGAAACTGCAGCATGGAGGATAAGCAGATATTCCAGAATGTTCAAATGAGCGTAAACTTTCTGGTTTCTTTACTGAAGAAGAACTGGCAAAATGTAAGTTTATGGACCCTTATTACTTTTGCAAACTAATGTGCTACTATTAAAATAATTTGAAAATTTGCAGATTTGGGGTAACAATTTAGATGAAAGCAATCTATATTATGCCTGTAAAAGAACGTCTTTGTACAATTAGAACCTGCTTGTTTATTATTTTTTCTCTCGTATGTCCCTAGCATTTTCTCAGATCTTTAGTCCTATTTTTTCTTCTTTTTGGCTGGTTAATCTTTAGGCTCATTATGTTGGTGGATAATTTTACAATGCATACACCTTTTTTTTTTGGTGTGTGTGTGTGTGGTGTTTCTGGTAACCTCAAGACTTGAGTGATATATATATGCGTAGCTTTCATTTTAAGTTTGTAATGATGCATCTTTTGTCCTTGTTCTATTTCACACAGGTAAGGTGCTTGTACCTGAAGAGTACCATGGGGAAGCCTATTCGGGTCTTCTAAGAAGTTAGGTTACATATTCTGAGAGTGGCATAGCTATCTATAGTGGCAAGACTGATACTGTAATCTGTAGCTATCTTTTCGTTTTAGTATTTTCTGGGATCTCTTCGTTTTGACCAATTAATTTTGAGGTATTTAAACTCCAACCGGATGGCATTTTTTGGTAGATGAATGTGGGTTATTTTGTCGCTTGTGTTGTTTTCTCCTTGATTTATAGGTGAAGATGTGTATCTGCGGCTTCCAGTATTTTGATATTGTTATGCTTGATTCTACGAATATAATGTTAAGGTGCCTACATTAATAATGCATAGTAGGCTAGTTACTAGTAGAATATAATGTTGAGGTGCCTACATTAATAATGAATAGTAGGCATGAACCTATAAAATCATTATAAGAATGTGTAATGTGATGAAAATAATAGCCAGCATAATTTGGTCTCTAAACAATTAAGCATTATTTAGTGGTATTAATGTGCCAAGACTGCCCAGGAAAACATTGCTGTCATTGGACGTTTTGGTTCATCTGTCAGCTACTTCATTAGGATTGACTGGACTTTATTGTTTTTCTAGGATTTTACCTTGGGTTTATCTACAAGTTCTGTATATAACTATATAATGATGTTTCAGAGCGTCAATCTTTTCATAGTACTTGCTCTTTTCTATGGTTTGTTTTGTAGAACCAAAGTAGCAATTTAAAAGCTTACAGGATTGGATAAGAATTTACAGGCAGAGTTCACATCTCATTGTGGTCCAACCTTTCAAAGCCAGTATTCTTCAGTATTAGTTTTGCTTCATTCAAGTGAAGAATTGTGGTGCCACTATTCCATTTGTCAAACTTAATCTATTGGTTTAATTTGGCAATGGTTTCATGTAAAATTTTGTTTCATATATCTGCACACACGTGTACATGGCACATAAGAAAAAGAAAATATCAACTACCCCTTGATGCAGTTTCCAAAGTACAGTCGCTTAAGTGAAAATTAGTGTTACTAAATCTTATACTCAAGTTTACTTGTCCTAATTTTTTTTTATTTATTCAAATTTATTTTTCTTTTTTTAATGTTATTTTTGACATTATTTTTTTAATAATACCCTCATTAAACTTTTTTAAAAAATTATTAAAAACAACATGACATATATTAAAAAAAATAACACTATTAACTTTGACGTTAGAATCACAATCACATCCTTTTTTTCCTCTCTCCTCTATTTTATTATTTCAACAAGAAAGAGTTATGAGATTAAATAAAACAGAAAATATGATAATAAAATAATTGAGATGGGTAATTTAAAAATTAAAAAAAATTCTTTAATAGACATGTACTTTCAAACCATAACAAGTAAAGTTAGATGGAAGGAGTAATTAAAAGACATCATTTTATGTGCTACAAATCTTATAATTAAAAGACATCATTTATGTTCTGTGGACTATTTCTCAACCCTACTGACTCTAATGATTATGCACATCAAATCAAATCTAAAAACTAAACCAAAGGACCTAATCAGATGACTTATTCCCCCACTCTTGGATCAAAATTTGTGAGAGGTTAAATTGACAGTTTGTCTTGGCAAGCTCTCAAACAAAAAATTGAGTCAATTATTACCGAGTCATAATTTTTGAACCAAAGCTCAGATAAAAAAGAATGGTATAGTTCGTTCAGATAAAAAAGGATGGTAAAATTCTTTCAACATATACACTCATTGTCTGTTACCTCCTACACCGAGCATAATTAATCATCAGCTCAAAATTTATATTTTACAACAAATTATTAGATTAATATGAGAAGTCTTGATGCATAAAAATTGAAACCAAATGTCAATGATTTTTCCAACTAATGATCATATGTTTCGTATAGCTTCATGCACCTCCAGCAACAATTATTATACCATGAAGGAACTCTTACAGCTACAACCACCCACAGCACTTGGATTTGAGGCCACCTGCACATACAAACAAGAAGCTAATTATGGATGCAACAATTAAAACTCAGTGAAGGTTTTTAAAAACAACCGGGGCATATTGGCACCAAAGAAAAGTATAACTAATTAGATGACAAACCATGCAACAAACACATGCATCAAGGGTTAAAAGGCATTCCTACTAATGCCATAATCAGAGCTTTGCATGGGGAGGAAATGGGTGCAGCTCCAGAAATAGTGACTACTGAAGATGAAGGTTGGTTATGTTGTTACGAAGGAAGCAATGTGTACCCTCCAAAAAACAGAATGCAAACAGGACCAAGCATGGTTAAAAACATATCTGTTATTTATCGGATATATCATACTATTGAGTCCAGCATAGGCTGCATTTTATCTGCTCAAGCATAAATTATCAGATTAGTCAATAATCTTTCTCATAAGTTTGACTAATATATCAAAAATATGCCACGTAGTTAACACCCATCCCACCTTAAAAATAAAAAATAAAAAAATAAAAAAATAAAAAGAAAGAAGGAAAAGATGACAGATTTACGTGATCCAAATGGGTGTCCAATCTCAGTTGAGACTTGTACTCCACAGTAATGATAAGCAAGGACACAATCTTAACAAAAAAATATTGGACACTGAGCTTGTTTTTAAGAGAAATCAATCGGTTAATAGTAATTTTCATGTGCAAAAGGAAGGGGCCTAACCCTATCTAATGTTTCAGATAAAGTTCAAAATGCTTATATGAACTACGAATATAACTAGATAGCATTGGGGATGGGTTTTGTGAGGATTGGCATGGAGTGGTTGATGCCAAGCTCAGTTGCAAGCTCTTGTATGAATGGAAGGGTGTTAGATTTCTGAGGAGAAGGGCAAGGAGGGACATGAGTCCTCATTGTCTATGGAGAAAATTAGGAGGTAGTTCGAGCACGAAGAAATAAGTCAATAACTAGACTTATGTTTATGAGTTTATTGCAATTTTGGCAGAATGAGGTTTTTCCAGGGTCTTTATAGTATCTTTTATAGATTTCTTTGGGAGTCCAGTATGGGGCCCTTTGAGAGCTCTTCTAGCGGTTTTTTTGTATGGGTTTCTCTTTTGGTGGGGGCTGTGTTTTTCTTGCTTCCACTTGCCTTTTTCGTATACTCCACGTGTACTGGGATGGTGTCCACTTTGAATATATTTTACTTTTAAAAAAAATCTTAAAAAGGCAATGTATAAACATTAAATGCATAAGAACTAATGTTAAATAGAGCATAAATCCTGATAGAGTAGCATGCTAAAATAAGATTCCTGCAGTTTATCCCACGTAATGGAACATGATATTACTGATTGAGTTCTTCACAATGGTAACTGAGCCAATGGCTTCATTATAACTTCATGCTACAATTTTCATTATTTGGTAACTGTTTTACAAGCCAACATAAATTACTCATTACTAATAAAAGGATAATTAACGAAGGAATTTTTGAAATCCAGATCTAATCTTCTCTGCTGGCTGATTTAAATGGTTTACTACAACTACCAACACTACCAAGGAATGGCTTCCTTTTAACTTTCTAATGGAGAAGGTGAAACTCACCACGAAGTTGGATTGCTAAGATAAGGAATAATTCCACAATTTAGATCTCATTGTTCTTATCTTAAATTCATGTGAAAACTGAAAACACCACTCCTAGTGTGGTGAGTAATGACATACTTACGTGCTCGATCAGCTTAAGATTTTTATAGCTAGTTGTTGCCATCCTAGTTCCGATTGTTAATTGTATTAATTTTGAGACATTAATTAGACAATGTTCGTTTATGATTATGTGTTCAAAACATTCAAAAAAATGAGAAAGGACAATAATTTGGTTTAACTGATTAAATAAAGCCTTTTTAAGTACTTGCAGGAATTTTTTGCTCTTGTTATTAAATGTGGAAAAGAGTTACCAAATTGATGAGACAGCAAAAAAGACAAGAAAATATTTTATTTCCCCTAATATATATTTAGAAACCTAAATCAAGAAAATACTTTAAAGAGTTGAAGCACACTATCTTTCAATCCCATGGACAACATCAGTTGTTAGAGATTTTCAAAAATAACAGAGGGCATGAACAGATGGATATCAGAGTTTCTCCGAGGAAGAAAGAGGAAGAAAGTATGTTATAGAAACAAGCAGTGACGAAGCTAGGATTTTTATTCAATGGGGTCAAAATATTGTGAGGCTATAAATAATTTGGCGGGGGTTCAGGGACAACGCCCCCGAGCCAAATTTTTTAGATAATTTTCTGCTTTCCGGCCAGTTGAATATGTAAAACATGTATTCGGTTACAATATTGTTAATATAACAAGTAATAACATTATATCTATATATATATAACACCCCTCCTTATTGACCCCTAATACGTTTTTCTAACCACATATTTGTTAATAGATATTTAATTCCTTAATTGTTTTAAAAATAATGTAAATTAGATTATTATTTATTTTAAAAATTTACAGTAAGATGCATATATAAAGGAGTAGAAGTTATATGAGATTGAGAAAGTTATAAAAATTTCAATTTGACCCTGTATATTAGAAAATTTATAAAGTTTCAGTGGGGTCAATTTGTTCATTAATTTAATTTTTTTCTAAATTTATCATATATAATAAAGTAATTTTTTTTCCAATGGGGTCAATCGACCCCACACCCTTCAACGTGGCTTTGTCCCTGGCAACAAGTATACATGAAATAGAGGTATAAATCTTAGAATGAAACTTGGATCATGTATATCTTCGATTGCTTATACTTGTTGATTTTTCATTTCATCTTTCACAATATGCTTCCTAAGTCCTAACTACAAAATTATGTAATTTCTTGTAGATCTTAGATCTATCACGTATTTTTCCTCACTAGATCCAGTTCCTACAATCTAATTCCCTATGAAGTCCTATTTCTTAATATTTTCCGATTGAGTTCTAGCAGATATATTTCAATGTCCAATGCAGAGCCACTACCATTATTGATGAAATAAAAATAGGGCTGCAAGTAAATCTAATTCTAAAAGCGTATGCTCTGAATAACCATTTGACAATGCTCGATGCCATTAACCACTTGAAAACTGACTAGTTCATAACATAATCCCTGAGATAATAACACTTCTAAAATAAAGCAGTGATAAACAATCTTTCTACACCAAGGGATAGCCATATGCAATGTAAATACGCAGTGATGAGATACATGAACCACAACATATGCACAATAAACAACTTACTTGAAATGCAGATCGAATCAGTTCCTCTACATAATCAACAGTTGCTCCTTTTACAAAGTCATATGAAATTTTGTCGACCACCAATTTAACACCATCCCTCTCAAATATTCTACAAAAATTGAACAAAAACAGATAAGATTTTAGAAAATAGGACAGGAAAACATTCATTATAATTTTCTAAGCTATATTCAGAATCGCAAGAGAAATCGGTAAAGTTTAGCAAGATCAGAAGTTGGAAAACCTGTCATCTGAATTAGTTTTATCATCAAGTGCAAAGGTATATTGGAACCCAGAGCATCCACCAGCTTCTATGCTTAACCGAAGCATTTTCTCCTTAGCTTCATCTGCTTGCAATTCTTTCATCCTCTGCCCGGCATTTTTAAAGTCAATCAAAACATGCACATAAAATTATTGTCTTAAAAGTCAAGGAGTATGAATGACGTGTAGAATAAAAGTTGTTTTCCTTCATCAATTGGTTACTGTATGCTGCACACTTTTCTATCAAAATGTGGCAAGCTTTTATCTTTAGTTTTATTTCTATTTCTGCTTCTCTCCGACTCAAGTTTTGCACAGATGCATTTAACGTAGGGTTTCAAACAATGTACTCGGAACACAAAATTTTTGGTGCATCAAACATATTCAGAGATGAGGTAAGACTTACTTTAAAACTTGGTACCCAAGAAGGGCTTACATAGATTATATATAAAGTGTAGAGTTCATCTATGCGTGTGTGTCTGGGTATGTAAGTAGCATGTACTAAGATATTTTGCGAACCAAAATTTGTCTTCCTTTTTTCTCTTTTAATTAATTAAGGAAAAAGAGAGAGATGATTAGTTATATGAAGATTCAACTACTGTACATATCAAAATAAAATAAAATACAAATATATTAAGTACTACTGTATCATGGTAAAATATAGAGTTAGTGCATTCTTGCTTTATTTAAGATTCACCTGAAAAATCTGTGTTGTTAATATGGGTCATTGCCACAGAAATATACAACTATGGGATGGGAACAATAGTACCTCTAAACCTAAAATATGCAGCTTGCTCTAGACTAATTGCAAAAATATAAAAATAAAAAAAACAAAAATGAAACACAAAAATCAACATTGATATTACCTATGAAAGTTTTGAATCTTGAAGGCCGACAATAAATGCGATATAGAGATAAGAAATATATGACAAGGAGATAACGAAGCTAGGAATCCAGAAATACAAAAAGAAGAAAACAAGAGGTATAGCATCAAACAAAGTCAGAATTTAATCAACAACAAACCAAAAGACATGGAAATCGTGTAGGAAACACATAGATGATGATGAGATAATTACAACTTGAATATCCAAACATATTATGTAGAAATATAATTGGGGGAAAGAGATAGTACTCGGACAAAATTATCGGTCATATGAATGGATTCGGGAGGCGGAGATGAGGATTGAGGTTCGGAAAGGGCGGCGGAAGACGAATTTATGCTGCTGGCGCTTAGAAGTCTGTAATTCTGACGAATTCGAGCTGCGAAATATGGAGTAAGACGCTGTATTAAAGATCTCGAAGAAGAAGACATAATTATAATTACGGTGATAATAGCTTCTCCTCTATTGCTGTTTCATTTGCAAATTAAAAAAAAAAACAAAAACAAAAACGCTCTGTTTCGATTTTGATGGATTCGAATCGAGGTGTAGGTTTTGCTTTTGATTTTGAGTGTGTGGTATTTGAAGAATATGTCAGAAATCAGAATTCGCTCTGCGTAAAATGGCTGCGGCTTCTGCCTAACACACGAATCAGCCAACCCAACATTTCTTCCCATTACTAATACTTTTCGGAATCCTTACAAAAAAAATATTTAAAAAATAATAATTTATTTTCTTTCGAAAAATAGAGAAATATGAAGTTAAAGTAAATAAAATTATAAGACGAATGTTTTTTTTTGTTAGTTCTCTTATTTGTCGTAACCTTAGTTTCACATAAAGAATTATATTTATAAGAAAAGCTAATTTCACAAAAAAAAATTATTTATTAATGTTAGTATAAAATATCTTAAATACTCTTACATAATTAAATATAATAACACAATATTTCCTTGCTTACTCCCTTTTATCTTGTTATAATCATATGAAATAAAAGGCTTGAATTTATTCATGGGTTATTCTTATAAAATTGTTGATAAATATTCTCAATTTTTTTAAAAATAATTACATGCTCTTATATTAATTTATTTTCTTTATGTCGGTTAAATATTTTTAAAAAATTATAAAAATATATTATTTACTAAAAAGTCATAAAAATATATTATTTAAATTGACATGCATATATCTCTCTTTTATATTTTTGTAAAAAATAATATTTCCTCCATCTTCGTCTTCTAAAAATATTCTAAATATATCTTTCATACAAATTAAAAAAATAAAATAAATAAAATAAATTTCAAATTCAGATCTCATAAAATAATAATTTTTTAATTTTTTATATTAATAAACCTGTTAAATGTCGTATTTATCATTTATGTATCTCAGCTCAATAAAAAAAAATACACGCTTTACTGGACGGAGGAAGTAATAAAAGTCCACCTAAAGATATCGACTCTCCCCTCGCATTTTCGTTCTGCAACTGAGTTAATTTCTTACCCGCCCGGAGATCCGGCGACCGGTATCCCATCACTATTACGGCGACATTCTTGGTAAGACTTACACCTAAATATTCCTCAGTATTCTTGCATTTGCTCATCGCAATCTCTGTCTTCAATATATACGTGCACATACATGTTTTTGTATACACTGATGGAATAAATCTCAACAAATTTATGCGGGTTTTCGCCGTCTGTGTTGTCGTAGTTCACATGCACTCTATTTACGAACAAACATACGTTTTAAACTATCAAGTTAATTACCGATTTGATTATCATGGTTTTTAGAGAATATCCTCAAGGGTCGAAGCTAATAGGTTCAAAATTTTATATTTTGCAATAACACCATCTTTATTAAATTATTAACTTGTGATAGCGGTAAATTGATTTTTTCTTTTCAATGGTCAAGATAGCTAATTCCCCTTAACAAGTAAGTTTGCCCCTGGTTACTACTGAGAGCTAAACTTAAGTCTAAATTTTTAATGTTCTAATCAGACTGGTTGTTGCTTAGTATTGTGAAGATAATTCCAGGAGTAGATAGTTTTCCATTTTGGATCGTGAAAATGGAACTTCAATTCTATTTTTGCTGATAGGAATTGAGAATCCACAGTCAAGTAATGGAACCCCTTGGGGCACCTTATAGAGCAATATATTTATGAATTCAGTAAAAGGATGAGAAAGTACTTTTGCCTTTCTCTACTGCTGCAGCTGCTGCTGAAAATCTGAAGTTGAAAGTGGAAAGATTTTTTGTAGCTGACAATTATTTATTTGGATAAGAGTCATCCGAATGGAAAAATACACAAAGAAAGGGGAGGAACAAAAGACTTATTTTGAAGGTTCTTTCACTGAAAATTTTGCAATATGTATTGGGTTTAGAACCATGAACAAATATATCATTAAGGTTTGGGTGCAAATTAAGTGATGACTTATGGCTTAGCATAGACTAGTGGCACCAAAACTATTCTATGAGTAACCTAGGAAGTACAGCTCGGAAAATTGATTTGGGGGAAGGAAGTTGGCATCGGCGTGCACACCTGGTCACTTTTTCAACTTTATGTTGATATGCCATAAACTAATCTGCGCTATTCATTTACTTGCACTATTAGATGAATTCGATGGATATGATAGCACAGATCCAATTAGGATGAAGTTGTCACATTCCTTGATCATCATGAAGTTCTATAGCTTTTTGTTGTATTGGTAACATAGCAAATGTTGCATTTGTATTGGCCCACAAATAGGGCGCTACAATTAAAATGCAACATTTGCTATAACAAATGCAGCAAAAAACTATAAACTTCATAATGATCAAGGGTGTGATAACTTCATGCTAACTGGATCCTAGTAGCACCTATGTCCTGGAACCAAACTCCCTAAAGCAAGAAGCTATTCTCCCTTTCTTAAGGGAATACAATCATGTTTTAGAAAAGTGAAATTAATTGTGTGCAAATGCGACAATGGTTAAATTTCTAGACTTGTGACTTGGATTTTATGGAGATTTCAAAGTTTATTTAGGTTTTTGTAATAGGCTTGGGACACTTGCAACTGATAGGCAATTGAAAAGCTATAGACGAGACTAAATATAATATATTTTATCACAGCATATTGCAGTTCACCACTTTTAAGAAATTTAGTTTGTTGTTGTTATATAATAATAATAATTAATAATTATAGTAATAATAATTCTAGTTGAAGGAATATTTTATCTCTTGGTGCTTCTGAGGACTTCGACACATAAAATATTCTCAGGACAGAAGGCTAATTTTTGTACATTGTAATTATTAGGTGTGCATTGAGGTTCATTTCTTCAGTCCTATTTCGAAGGCTTGATTGTTTATAAATGGTTTGGGATTTTCAGTTATTAACAGAATCAGGTATCTGTCTGTCCATAAGGAAAGATGCAGAGCATTACCTCATCCAGCGAAGAAGAGAAGTTTCGAGTTCGAAAACTAGAGATCTCAGACAAAAGCAAGGGTTTCATTGAACTACTGCAACAACTAACTGTATGTGATTCTGTATCTGACCAGGAGTTCCAAAATCGCTTTCAAGAGCTCAGCTCATATGGAGATGACCACCTTATATGTGTGATTGAAGATGATCGTTCTGGGAAGATTATAGCAACTGGAAGCGTGTTTATTGAAAAGAAGTTCATAAGGAATTGCGGCAAAGTTGGTCACATAGAAGATGTTGTGGTTGACTCGAGTACTCGAGGGATGCAATTAGGAAAGAAAATCATTGGGGTCCTCACAGATCATGCTCGTTCAATGGGGTGTTACAAGGTAATCCTTGACTGCAGTTCTAAGAACAGAGCATTCTATGAGAAATGTGGTTTTGAACAAAAAGATTTTGAGATGGCAAAATATTTTATTTGAGGAATATACGTTACATGAATTCACCATAGCGGGAAGTCAATAAATGCTGGTAGCTTCCTTTCTTTAACTATGATGGACGTAGAGTGTAGAATTTGTGAAGCAGTTTACAAAGAAGAATTATGTTGGCTGTTAGCCCCAGCTCAGGTGGTTAAGGTGTTGGGTCTGGATGGTTTAAGGTATAAGAGTAGGTAATTAGTAACCATAATCATAGCAAAGTCGGATCATTTTTCGAAAGTGATAGATGCCATTTCAAACAAGTTAGTGTCTGCAGAGGGGAATTCAACCATATATCAGAGATAATCCTGCTCATAAATTTGATTTAATGCTTGCAGTTCTTGTTATTACCAAGAATTTAAACAAATGAAAGGTAGGGAAGGCAGCCTTTTGATCTTGGAAAGAAAAGACTACGGATGATATTTTGTAAGATAAATCTAGTAGATTCAACTTTCTGGTGGCCATTGTTAGTTTTGCATACTGTACATTAAAGTTTTTCGAAATCATCCATATGAACAAATAATCGTGTTGAATTTTATGCTTCATAAACCTGCTAATATCATGGGATTTGCCGCATTGTATTTTCAGAGTCGCATTCTGTTGTTGGGTATTGGTCTCATCTAGTCGGGCTGCCCTCTGTTAAATTTGTTTTTCTCAAGAAACCAACAATTAAGAATAATGAGTATGTTAAGTGTTGTGCTTCGAATTTTAAGTTTCGACAGAAATAAGGAAAACCAGATTGGTATAACAACAATCAAAGCAGTGAAGCAACCCTTCTGCTTCAATTGGTCTGAAAGAGTGGTACTATGACTGAATTGGGTGTTGGGATTGGTTGAGAGAAAAAGGGAGGAAGAGAAAGAAAAATATAAATTAATAGAAGGCGACGGAGAGAGTACTCGGAGTAGTAGTGTTGTTGGACGGTGGTAATGGGGGTGTGTGGAAATGGCGGTGCCGTTGTAGTGCAACTGTTATAGTGGTGGAGCTATTGGTAGTTTCAGGAATTACTTAAAAATTCTTGTATAAAAGCCTTAAAATGCTTGTGGTTATACCTTGAAAATCCAAATAAATTTAATAGGTCCTTTTTTCCAATTTAGAAAAACTTAAAAGAGGCAAAGAGCTAATGCCACCAGCAGTCGATCACTTATAGGGCTTAATTTAAGTATACATTTTATTTTTTAACAGGTATTACTTCTTATGTCGACAAATTTAAACCAATTGTAAATACCGACATATTTGCACATATGAAATAGATAACAATTAAAAATAACCTTACCTTAATTTATTCTATATTATCGTTTAGAATTATAATTATAATTCAATTTCGTCATAAATTTATCGATATATAAATCATTTCCCTTTTATTCCAAAGTCAGATAAAAGAATAGTTACATTATTTCATCTGAAGATGGATTACTAAAAACAAAAGTTAACTGTAACATTTTTATTATTTCAATTAGTCAGATTTAATTGAATTCAATTACTTAGATTTAATTGTAGTTGACCTAATTAAGAAAAGACTCATTTCGTTCTGAATTATAAGATCAATATTAATTTTTAAAACCAATATATTTTAAAATTCAAAATCGATAAGAATTAGTAAAATTATAGACAATATAACTATAAAAATTAGAAACAATTTAATAGTACAATTAATTATAAGATTTATTATTTTAAGAGTTGATTGAATTACATTCTTAAATTTAAAAATATTATTAACTTTAAGAATGTAGAGTTGATTTTATATCTGAAACTTAAGGAGTATTAAATTTCAAGGACGAAATATCCAACAGAGAAGTAATGCAATTGGTGGATAGTAATTGCAGTCTCCGTAACAAATAACGGCACTGTACATGCCGCATCTCTCTCTCATTTTTCTGTCGATTTTTTTTTTTGTTCGTAAAATTAGAACAGTCGGTATTTACATTTTAACTATGCAAGAAAAGAACAAGTAATCGAATCAACTTTCAATCCGAATTCTCTATAGGAATCTCTTTGCCATTCTTAGGACTCGAAGTCTTGCTCAATCAAGTCCCTTCCGGTAGTATATACAACCCTATCCTGACCAATGAATGTCCTATTGGCCATGTCCCTAGCGCTCACCAGCTGCAGTATATACAGCAACATGTTAATAATGTCTTATGTAGAATTTCAGTAAAAGCATATTCAATGCTATTAACTTGTACTCTTACTGTTCCACAAAAATAGTCGCATATGAAATTTTTGCAAACATTAAAGATGTATTTTTGTTCCACGTGTGGCAAGACAAGTTCTATAAAAACATGATTCCTTTTTTGTTCCACAAAAAATAAAATAAAATAAAATTGGCAAATGAGATTCTTTTTGTGGAACAGACTAATCCCAGAAGGCAAGAACTATATCAGAGACCACTGGTTGTATAGCTAAATGCACAAGTATTGAAGTGAGAGGCAGGAGCACTCCACTAAAATACAATAAATTTCAAATCAAGATGAAATAAAATCAAATGCCGCCGATAGTTCATTTATAAGCAATTCTAACTCAACAAAGCTGCTCAAAAATAGAAGAAATCAACAGTCATATCCGAACTATTTTGAAGTTTCCTACAGATCACCCTTCACAATTCATCTCAATATATTGCACGTCTAATCCAAAACAAATTGCATCACTTTGCACGACAATATGAAGTGTGGGAATCCATAATTAGCATATCAGACACTGAATACAGACAAAATCCTTAATGGCATGCAATAATTTAGTGGTAAGCATTGGCAGTGCAACTAGAAATATGAAATACAACCAATGACCATTTAAAATGAATTGTGCAGATTTACCCGTGACCTCCAACCATAACAAAGATAAGAACAGATCCTAGCAAATAAATCGTTCCCGAGATAAATAAACTATATTAGGAATTTCTTCATCTGAAACAGATATTCACTCTGATTATTTACCTCAACTCACTCTGCATCTAACTAGTATGAAAGTAAAACACAAAGCTCACAGATCAATTTAAGGGATGCTAAAAAGCAACTTGTCATCCCATTCCTCCCTTATGGCAACCCAAAACTTTAAATGCAAAAATAAGTGAAGACCTACTAACAGACCCAAAAGCACAGAAAATATTAGAACATTAAAGAAAATCCAAGTAGTTACTAATGTCTAATGCAGTAACTTTATATTCAAGACCAAGATAGCAGTACAAGTTTTCACAATCTAGCAAAACTCTTATACCTAATCCCCCTAGTCGATGCCAGGCACCTGGCCTTTCAGACCACCCCAGCATCCGCCTAGGTACCTGGGCTCCGAGCGGTTGTGAAAATTTGTGAGACAGCCACCTGGATGGTCCCCAGATTTCTGAGAAATAACCATGGGGCTGACTGAAATGCAAAACTGTATTTGTACCTTTTTTACAAACTCGTTCCTTCAACCCTTTTTTGTTGTTGCAAAACTCACCATTCAACTTAAATAAGTAGTAAAAAAGAGACTATTGAATTTTCCGTTGGGAAAGTAAACAAACGTTATTTTTTGACAAAAATTCACCATGTGCTTGTCCCATGTGCTACATTCAAGGCAATACAGTCATTAGACAAAAAAAATCACCATCTCCATCTCAAAATATCATCGTCTTCCCATCCTTTGTCCCTCCAACAAAATTTATCCGACCTTCCGACCAACAAAGCTCGCCAGAACTTACAATTGTTGCCGATTCCACCATTATCATCATTTTAAAAAAATGATAAAAATAATAAGCCCAAGCCGCCTCACTTCACCAGCAATAATCCCAAAGTCCTCTAAAAAATTTGAATCCCAAAATTCTGTGAAAGTTAGGGGTTTGAATTCCAAAATTCTCTAAAAAAAACCTTTGAAATTTGAATCCCAAAATCCTCTAAAAAATTAAGTGGAAGTTAGGGTTTTGAAGTAGAAAACTACAATTTTTGCAAGGATAGAGGAATATACAATCTGCGTCGGAGATGAATTCGATATTGGAGATGATGAAGCAGTTAGCTCGATCAAACCAACGGCGACAGACAACGACTTGATTGGCAAGTTCTAGCTATGGAGAAAGGAAGGTTGTGACTTAGATCGGAAAGTTCTAACGGTAGACTTGATCGAAATTCTAGCTATGGACTAACCGTAGACTTTGATCGGGAAAAATCTAGCTACGGAAAAAGGAGGGTGTCTCGGTTTACCTTCAGGAAATAGATGCCTTTCTATTCTATATTTTTATAATTATTTTATTCATCTATTATTTGTTGATTATTTATTTGTTTATTTGTTAATTACTTTTATTATTATTATTATTATTATTCATTTCATTATTATTGTTATTTAATTTCCAAAATTTTACTTTATTTTTTTAATATTAAAATCTTATTTTGATATTTTTTTTACATATTTTTACTTGTATTTATATTTTGAACTTTATTTTTACTTTTATCATTCCCACTCTACCCCTACATCCGTTACTCCTGTCAAATTTTTTAACAGAAAAGTCAATAGAGTCTCTTTTTTACTACTTATTCAAGTTGAAGTGTGAATTTTGTAAAAAATAAAGTTTAAGAAACGAGTTTGTGAAAAAGGTATAAATAAAAGGGTCAGTTTTGCATTTCAGTCCCATGGGGCTATATCACTTAGGTGGAGCTCAACCCAAATATATTTAGGCATCACCAACTAGCCTAAGATGGTGCTCAGTAAAATACATAAATCAGTGCTCACCTATGCATTTTAGGTCAAATTTAGAACCCCAGCTTCCTTTAAATGTACTTGCACCAGTCACCTGGTCAGATATATAACAAGAAATTCCTAATAAATCCACGTATAATAAATCCATATATATGCTAATGTAAGTTTTCAAACAATAGTGGCCAGGAAAGTTGCCAAGTGCCAACTCTAAATTTCCTACTTTTTTCACTTGAATGCCAATGTAAGTTGTCAAGCAACACAGTGCATGAGAGCTCTCAAAACTACATCCACGAATTGACGCTTTGTCCAAGAAAGCATACATCAACTCAACTAGAGAGGCACTATGTGCTATAATGCTGAGCCAAGGATGTTGTGCCTCAACTATAGAGGCAGTCAACTGAATTTTGAAGAATCTGAACAAATTAAATCAGCTCAATGCTAATGGCTCAACCTATAGATAGAAAGCCCTAAACGAGCAATGTCATAACATGCCATCAGAGAATCAAAAAGAAAGATTCTTCAATGAGGTACTAGGATATTAGCCTAAATTTGATTAAATCTAAAAATGAGGTACTAAGATATTAGCCTAAATTTGATTAAATCTAAATGACTTCCAAGTATAGTGAGCTCTAACGTTTGAAAAATAATGGAAATCTGTTAACTGTCATTTACAATGAGGAAGAGATCTTACAACAAAGAACTAAGAAAAGCACAATACAAGGTCTAATAACAGAAGCAGCAACATGTTGACACTTGAAAACAATGGATACCAACAAATATCAGCCAGCTTCCTAAAATTTAATAATAAAAATGAGGATGAGAATTATGCACGTGTTTTTATTATAAATCACTTATGCAAGTAATATGGGGTAAGCTAACCACGTAGTTGGCATCATTTAGTGTGTCCCTTTTCCCTCTACCAAAAATGACGTCATGTAAGTTCTCTATGAAAGTTTTAAGTTGGAGTATATGCCATTACGCTTGTACCAGAATCTTAGTGCTCAGCTTTTTGTGACATGTACCACTTGATTGTGACATTTGAACACGTCATTAAACTCTCTCATTCTGTCTTCATAACAACAGAGGGACCAATGATCCCTTTCTCTTCTACTGCTAGTGGCTAAAGAGGTTTCTTCAAATAGACCCACAACTCTGACTTGGAATTAGAAAGAAAGTACAATATATAGGAACACACTGAAATCTTGCTATTACAAAAAGACACGATTACAAGAATGTAAATAGGAGATTATTCAGAGAAAATTAACAAGTTCTTTAATATGTACTACGGTACCGTACATTGGAGTTGATCCTTGATCGAATTTTTCATCACTCTATTTTTTACTTGAAGAATCATCATTTCTGGTTGTCATTTTGAAGATGTTGGAATTACCGAGGATCATATATGATTGCAAGAAAGCTAGATCACTGAGCGAGTAGGTCTTTGAAATACTAAGAAGAGTTCGAAAGAAAAAGTACCTCAACTTTTTAATGTGAATAAGTGCATTCTTGTTTTCAAAACTTGGCGAGGAAGACTACATACCTCCAATTGGCAGGATGTTAGCTTCTCCCATTTTATTTTATTTTTACTCATTTGAACGAAAAGAAAACAATAAAGCATTCCACCTTGTTCTCACTTTGAACTGGTTAAGAAACACTACTCCTTTCGCCATTTAAATCAGTTTTTATTTCCAGCATAAATATAAATGAAACCCATTAAGAAGGACGATTCTCAAGCTACCAAGTCAAGTATCACAAGTGCGATTTAACCATAAAAGGCAGCTATCCAACTGTCTAATATCTTACCTTCCGCCTTAGAGAGAAATCTGGCAGTTCAAGTGCTTGGGCACGTTGTTCCCTTGCACGGTTCCTCTTTTCAATTTCGGCATTTGTTTTGAGAATGAAGAACTGTCGCATGAAAGGAATTACAAAAAAAGAGCCAGCATAGATCTGCAAAATTAATTATAATTTTAGAAATGAAAGGCTAAACAAGTATATACTGAAATTACGACTAGAGAATCTAAGGCTAAAATCTAGCTCTATGAAGAGAAAAAATGCTCAACCTAAAAAAAAAAAGGAAAAAAAGAAAAAAAAAATACATACTGCAAGAATAGAGGTTAATCTGGCCAAGCACTTCAGAACCATTTTATCAGTAAGCAAATACACTAAAATATATATTGGAACTCATTAAGAGGTCTCAGAAAGTAAACAGGTTACTGAGGATAGAACTGAGACCGGAAGAATCCACCTCCTTCAACTTATCTTAAAGCAAGACCCGATCCTAAAACTTTCAGCTATGAAAGCAGGAAAACAATAGGATAAACATAATCTGAATTCATTTATCAAAGATAGTAAAAGAAGACCTTTCGGAGATATTACAACTTACTACACCAAGAAGGGGGTATTTGGCTCAGCCAGTCAGGATGTACTGTGGCCAAAATGTAAAGGCTCATTACTTCGATGTGATATTTCTCCTTCTCTGGTACATTCAATTGCATTGCAATAAGAATTACGTCCGTAATGAGAATATGCCACTGTGGCTCCTTCATGTTATATGGATGTAATGTCCCATTACTTTCGTACGGGTAGTATGCACATTATGGGAGAAAGTTTGATATTATGAGAATACTTGTGAATGTAATGGGACATTATAACAAAAAAGTCGCATCAATTTTGGTTCATAAAATCCACAAAGGATGATTGAGTCACATAAGAAGACAAGAAGTGCATTCCTATTTCTTTCTTCCAAAATAAGTATATTATATTCAAATTCAGGTTTTTTTTTAAAAAAAAAACTTTTCACACCGACCTCGTGTTTTTTCATATGAAAACCCCCAAATACTTGTAAATTCCCCTAAGAAGAGTTTAAGACAAGATCTTAACTTGAAAACTTCTAAAATACGACCAAACCCGCCGTAGTACTACCAGGACTACGTTGTTAAGTACTTTATGTCTTGTTAGTTATTACATTTGCAGTCAGTAAAGATATTACAAGACTAGGGCTTCGTTTAGCCACCTATATAGTGTCTTATTAGTTATTACATTTGCTGTCAGTAAAGATATTACAACCGCCACCATGAACAAAAATCACCAAAGACCATTAAAACAACCATTGCCACAGGCCCACAACCATAACTTCCACGATGCAATCGTAGCTTAACCACCAACACAGCATAGCCTTCCCAAAACCATCAGCACTAGCACCAACACCATTTCATTTCTCTCATAATTACTACCCACAGTTCAAAGTAGTGTTACCTGAAACGTGGTACGTTTCGGTACACAGTACGCGTACGAGTACATAATACACTATAAAATTAAAACGTGATACACTAGGGTATCTTCATATAAGTTCTTATAGTTATGAATTCTCTTAAAATCTAAATGTAACAAACTTAAGTTTTATAGAAGATTTTTAGTTGAATCAACAAGCTGAATGTTTTATAGATATTTTAGTACAAATGTAATGTTTGAACATCCAATACTAAGTTATAATATTGATATTTGTACAATTATAGTTAAACAACAAAGAAATTTTTCGGTAAGCTAAATTAGTATTGGTACGTAAGAGTATCCTGTTTGGTGGGTACGCAAGTACCAATATGCGGTTTGCTAGGTTTATAAGAGTATCTAGTAACTCTGGTACAAAGTTTTTGCGTATCGGCCGTTATCTCATCGTATCGAAGCAATTTCAGCCATTATCAAACCGCAACCTTGATACAATTCGAAGAATCAGTGATTTTTCATGTATAGGGTATGTTTCGGTGAAATTTTGGCACATAGGCGTAGCAGAACGACTTCGGACCAAATAGCGAAGAAGTTTCGGTGTAAAAGGGAGAAACGCCACACACGCACAAAAAAAATGTATTTAAGTTAACTACAACTATAAATTTTGCTTAAACTACTTAGCAAAACAGTAATTATACATACTAAACAGTACGTAAGTTAACTAAAGCTTAAAAAAATGTGGCCATTTTACTTGGATATATATATATATACATGTTAACTAAAAAATTTATATCTACATAGTACCTAGTTAAGTATAATAAAACATCTTAAAAATTTACTATTCAATTTTTATGCAATGTAGCATTAGACATGTCTGCGAGATGTCTGTTTTATCATTTGGACAGTGCTATGTGTACTAGACATTATTTTTTGTGAACTTAATTGATCCATCCTGTTGTTCTTATTATTTATAATTTTTCATGATTTTTAAATAAAAAAAATTAAAGCTCCTAACAAGCGTAATAGTGAGTATGGCTCAAAACCAATACCGAAACCAATATCAAGTCAAAAAATGAACTTCTAAAACACAGACCGCTACCGCGACTTTAATTACAAGTATAGCTACCAATAAAATTATCACTATATAAATCATATGCAAAAATAACAGGCATAAAATTATCAGCACCTTTGAAAGTTAAGATATTCGTTAAACAAGTAAAAGGTAAGGGTTTTAGTTTTCTTCAATTTCAAGTTCTTTGTTTTCATTTTTCCTATGTTTATTAGAGACATCTGGAGGATTCTAGGGATATTCTAGAGGAAAAGTGGTATTACACAAAAAACACCACATAAACAAATAAACAATGAATAAATGTATGATCAGACTGCCACAATAGTTCGAAGCACATGAGATATTGTTGGCAAAAAGGCTTCTGGGGACCAAAGTGTAGATACATTCACTCTCTGAAAACCATACAAATTGAGTGTCTTAAAGCATTTAATTATTCAAGAGGTGGAACATCAATTCACACCTGAAGCAAAGGAAGCATGTAAGAGACAAAGGTGATGAATCCTCTCCGCGAAACTGTCATCTCTCTTCAAGCAGCAATGCAACCAGAGATATAATTGTATTAGAGAACTAATAAGGAAACTATGGAATGAGAAACAAACTACAGGAGCGAAGGGCCATACCTCAGCAAGGCACCCAGAATGACTACACCAAAGAGATTAAGCGCACCCAAACCAATGACCATCAACCTCTTTGAGGTGCTGGTTTTACTACATAGCGTAAATTGACCTTATTAGGAAGTTAAAAAGAAATTGAAAATAAACCTATCAATATAACAGAGAGAAATATAGGAAACCTGAATTGCCATTGCTTCTCCATGAAAAATTTCTCATCTGCCCCAACCCTGTCAGCCCAATTTCTTCCAACATTTTTCTTCCTTCCACTCTTCTGTGAAAAAGCTGTTTGTTGCATTGATGGAAAGCGATACAGAATATTTCCCTGCATGAAATGGCTTTGGCCATGAGAGCATTTAGAGGTATAGTAGTTTGAAATGTGCATTTGGACTATAGATGTCTTTACTAATGACCTTAATTTTTCTTCCACTTTTTATTTCTCTCTAAAGGACTTCTTAACCTCCCCTATTGTTCAAGGAATGACATGGAAGTAGATTAGGAAAAGGAGGTTAAAAACATGATTTTGTGTTTCCAAATTTCTAAACTGAGACTTGGGATAAGATACCAATCCAATCACATTTAAAATAATTAGAAATTTAGCTGAACTTCAAGTATTTGACCAAGAATGAGATGCTTTTTCAACAACTATTACTTCCCACGTGATAGACAATAATATGACATCAATAATGAATAACAAGCAAATCTAGTGTATAAAAAGCACCAAAAAGAGAATGAGAGGCTACATATGCATACTGAAGATTGAAATGTGTTCTACATATACACAATCTGAACGCACCTGTTCATCTACTACTGGTTGGCCGTCAAATCGTAAAAGTACAGGTAAGATATATGAGTCATCATTCTGTAATAAACAAAAAGGCAGACATGCATAACCATGGTAAGAAACATTTTTATTTGACAAGTAAAGCAATAGTTTATTGACCAATTATCATTCAGCTTGAAACCTTAATTACTCGAGGAAAAGTCGGTATCTATTTAACTGCTTTAAAGAAAATACAGACAGATATGTTATAAACTTATAATAGCTAACAGCAGAGGGACATATTTAATGAGGAACAAAAATGCGCTTAGTACACAAACAAGAAACATCTTAATGCTCAAACAAATAATAAGATAGATGCGTTTTTTCTTATAAAGCCATTTAAACATCATCCAAATCACTAAATTAACAATAAGCATTCTAAACTCAAAACATAATAAACTGGATTTTGTGACATAGTATCATCTAGATCAGGTATGTCAAGCCTGCATATACCATTTGCACTGTACTCTCCACATCAAGATATGGGGCAAGCTCTTCTGCTGTAGTAACACCTCCATTCGATGCAATGTATTGTCCAATCTGCAAATAGCAGCCATAAAGAACCATTAGATATCATAACTAGCCAATTATTAAGTTATACCAGGACTTGAAGAAAAAGTTTAAGATCTCTAAAGAAGAGGAATCAGATCCAAGGTGATTTCTCAAGGAAAAGAAGAACAACAATACTTGCACATAGGGCCTCATCAAGCTTATTCCAACATCCAAACCATTTTTTTTTTAAAAAAAGAATGGCTCAACAATGATTTGCAGTTCACAAATAAATACACTGAGATCTAAAGGGAAGAGTTTGTTCTACAAAACTTCATTTACCATCAGCACCCACAAAAAGAAAGCACTTTGGAATACTAGCAAAATTTAGTTTTCATTTTTGGCAAGTATAGTACTCAAATAAATTGGAATATATCGTGATATGTATGTAAACCTCGTTAAGGTGTTGTAGAGTTTAACACAAGGCAAACCTGAAACCAGGGGGAATATAACTAAATAAGTGCATTTGAACAATAATGATACTTATTGTTCTGGATAGATGGTTATTGGTTTGATTAAGATTTCATTTTTTCGAGATTTCATAAACCTATCAATTCGCAGTTTCTATCTCATTGCATCATATCTTCTCCATTCATTTCAGTTGCAACCCTAAAATTAGAATTTGTACAATGTAGTCTTTTTTCCAATTTGACTCCCAGAATCAAATTCAAAAGCCTCAGAATTCGTCACTCAATCCTGAGCTGGCCAATTTAGAAAAGGATAAGCATAAATAGGTCTTCTTGTAAGTAGTTCAATTCTTCATTTGCCATCAGATTTAGCCAATACCCAAGTTATGTAGACAACTTTGATACAAAAAAGCATTCACAAATTGAACAACTTTGATACAGAAATTGCACTCAAGAATTTATGAAGCTTTGATGCAAGAAGGTGCACTGAAGCATTGGGTAGTGTTGACCAAATTTATAAGCATCTTTTCAATCATTCACTTTGACATATAGCAAATATAAACTTTTCTTTTTATGTAATGTGATTTACTACTTCAGAGTTGTTTCGCTGGTTGATGCCTCGACAGAACTCCTAGCTCCGACAACCTACTTCTGTCTGAACACTAGACCTTATTATATATTTGTACACTGTAGCACAAAAGCTCATGTTTGCACACGGAGAAATATCAAGAGAGACACATCCTCTATGTCTATGTTAACACAAAGGGGAATGTATCCATTTGATGAACCAAAATGAATGCAAATAACTTCTGAGAAAAATAAAATAGATAAAAAAAGCAACTGGAGCTTAAAAAGAACATGTAATTGATATATTAATTGCAAAAAATCAAGAGTTCGATCATCTTGGACTGTTATGTATGAAATGAAAGTTCTCCATAACCACGGAAGTCGTAGAATATGTAAGCATGAAGCATTGAGATGCGTGCGAACACCTCGATGGTCTCTACTGTCTAGGTCCAATTTTAACAAGGTTAGTTTAGATAGTGTTTTGCTAATAAAATTACAAAATGGAAGTTGTATTGAAAAGCACTAAGAAGTCAACACATAGACATTGGTATAGTTAAAAATAAAATGAAAAATTGAAAGTAAAGAACCACCAAATTCCGTAACCCATGCTCAATTATTACCAATTTCCACCTCTCTTTTTCAATACCCTGATTAGGATCACCATCACCAAATACATATGAGAAAATCTACAAGACAGCCATTAAAGGAGTTAGTTCATTACCAAAGTCAGAACATATCAATGAAACATAAACTTTTAATAAAGAATAATTGCTTACAGATTCAACAAAATTCATCCCATCATTATCTTCTCGCACTTTTCTCCTCCAATAGTAAGATGCATCCAAGTACCTAATAGAAATTATATAAAAATAAACACTATAATAATCAGAGTTTCTTCCAATCTTCTACTTCTAAATTAAAAAATGGGAATATATTACATGAATAACTAGGTACTGCTAGCCTTTTGAATAACAAGTCAAATGGATTTGTATGGATAATACTATGATAACAGGTTTTATCCACAATAAAATAAAATGAAAAGTGTTCATAGAAGTTCAAAATTAACCTCATTCGGCATAAACTATCCAATATTAAAGCACTTATTGGTTAAAATGACAGTAAATCACTTTGTGCCCAAGTCTGTGTCAATGTTTCCATGTTAGAGTGTAAGATGCTAAGAGAGCGGTAATTGCCTTGAGAGTTGAGAGTGACAAAGCAGTTAGGACAGTCCAAGAAGGAAGGCACATCATGCCAATTTTACCATTTCAGATTCATTTTACTTGCAATCCGAATTTAAGCCCAAAATTATTTAAAAAATCCATTGCGTGAAGATTGGACGAGAAAACTAGTGCAAAGAACTTTGAGTAGGAACCAAAAAGATCGGCCTAACATCAATTCTTAATTTCCATAAGCAGTCTCAGTGGGAGACGCTATATACATTAAATTACCAAGAATGCAATACAACCTCAATTCAAACGCACTCCGTTTGACCACTATACCCAAGAAAAAAGAAGCCTATCTCAAAATTCTAGTCCAAATTATGTCATCCATTGGCAATCACTTCAAGAAATTCCTAGTCAAATATTTCTTCACCACACCTTAGCGGCAAGCTTATTTCCTTGGATGATGAAGATTTGATGCATATATAATTAATAAAATCGGCCCTCTTCATAATCATACCATATTAATATTATAACGATCTATAGTCAAGATCAGCCTTAGACATGATCAATCAACCATCATTTAACTGCACACCTAAGTACCTAACAATAATGGAAAAATCGAATTGCATATGAGTTATGTAGGTTACTTACTTATACAAGTTAAACTAATAACAAAAGCATTTCTTAACTTGATTAAATTAATCTTAATGATCTTTGATCATATTATTTGCATATGTATTATCTTTAAAAAATTTCCTTGTCATGCGCCTTTTTTGGACTTAGAGGTTACGCCTTTCAGCAAAAAGAAAAAAGGGCTTTTTTAGAAAATCTCCAACTACTCTAGATTTTGAGACATTAAAAAAGATTGTGTCGATAGAATCATTAGATTCATTACCGAACCAAATCAGATGGATCAAGATACAAGTTGAATCCAGATCTACATCCACGCTTACCGCTATTGTCTTTGTCACTGCCAAACGGAAATATCAGAGACATTTTATTGTCATTACCTGACCGTTACATAATTCGATAATAACAATAACTAAATGTTGTTCAAGTAAGTGAGAAATAATGGAACAAGAACTTGTAAGAATTCAATTAATTGAGATCCATTATACCTTTTACTTGAGAGGATAACAATAATTGCGGCATATACAAGAACAATCGAAGCAAATAATGCTGTTCCAAATGAAACTCTAACTATATACTCAGCATCATACTGTAGAAGAAAAGGATAATTTGGTAAACCCTTGGATCCCCTAGCATTGATTCTTCCAAAGAACACAAAGATGATGAAGTAACAAGAGCAATACCTTAGCCTTTTCAACTAGAGGTTCATATTTTATCCAAAGTGACTTGGCTGCAAGCTTTGAACGATAATCCTTTGGAAAAACATAAAGAACATCGCCTTCATATGAAACCTGTTGATACCATATTCAAAATGATTGCTCTAAGGAAATAAAAACTTCCAAGAGCTAAGCATTTTTATGTAGAACATGTTCACTATTCCTTAAACACTAGGCTGACGAACTGCAAGTCATCATAGTTTCAAATTTTAAAAATTGATTTCATAACATCCCCAAATTTAAACTACCTACAGTTAATTTGAGCTGTGTGTAACATTTTGAGGATCACTGAGGAAAGTAAGATTAAAAAGGATATGTAATTAATCTGCAAATTACGTAACTGGTTTCCATGCAGGGTTTGTCATATTACAAGTTATTGACCTTACAGTGCTATGCCCAAAAAAAAAAAAATTATGAACAATAAATCACTCAACTCAAGTACTCAAACTCTAGACAACCCTGTCCCTAATGCCAGTTACATAATTTAGTTTCACTCTGATATTCTAATTCATAATGGGTCTGTAACTTTCTCTCTTTTCCGGAACTCATGACCAGCTCTGCAAAGTGTACCCTCTAAGCACGACACAAATCTCTTTATTAACAGCAAGTAACTCATTAATCTATCAATTCCACTAATTGATATTCACCTACATCGTAGCCACACTATATTTATTAAGCTAAAAGTCCACATATAGACATCCAATTCAATTTCTTATGACATATATCAATCAATTACAGAATGTAATCCAAAAGAGCAATACTCTGTAAACTAAATGATGAATAATAATTAAATTGACCACCTCCAGGAATCCATGAGTGTCAGCAGCAAGAGCCTGCAAGGCCTTTTGAGCTTCATTCAAGTTGATACCGGCCTTGCTAACTACGTCACCGATCGTCACTCTCCCGCCGCAAGCATCAACGGCATCCATCGTTCGCTTCCGAACATCCGACGGCACCTTTTCAGTCTCGATGACCCTACTGGCCCTAATTACAGGAACGCCATAACAGCCTCTTCTAGTACTGTATCGAGTCTATCGACTGCTTAGTTTTTTGTTCTGGCGAAGAAACAATGAATACGAAGTTTGAGACCTAATAATGGAGTTAAATTGAGAGATTGAAGAAGAAGGCCTTTGAGAGAAGGCGGTGGAGGAATGCGACTTTGCTGTTATCGTGAAGAAGCAGCATTTGGATATGGAGGACACCATTATTTCTACTTTTCCCAGGAAGACGTTCAGAGTCTTTTAACAAATTTTCAGGTTTCCGCCATTGGAGAAAGAGGGTTTCGTACATGTACGATGTGATCTGTTTTTTGAAAATTTTGTTTTCTGGCATGGAGATTAGAGAATGGAAATTATGCCGAAGAGTGGAGTTATAGCGGGAGTATTCTGGTCGTGGAGTTACAATTTTACCCTCTGGGCCTTATCATCTCAATTCTAGACAACGGCCCATCAAAGGCTCTGCAAAAGAGAATATTGGGCTCTTTCTGGATTGGCCTTCAAGAGTTTAATTAATACTCCCGCTTATAAAACATGAAACCAAGTTTAGCTTTTTGAAATAAATAAACATGAATTTTCTAATTTATAAACACATAAGTTTTGATAACCCGTGCAAAATATGAATAAATTTAAAAATAATATATCGAATGTTTTTTCTATACAAAACATTTTGTATAGTTTTAGCATTTTTATAAATATGGATTTTCTTGATATCAGCTCTATTACTTCCGCAGCAAATGAAATATAAGTACGTATATGTTAACAAAACAAGTTTTCAGGTTCTTAACTGGAGCAAGTGGATGGATGAAGTAAAAAGTAACTTTTTCAAGCATCTTTTCTTTTTGGCCATAATTTATCTATGGTGTTAAACTTACAGTTGTCTTTTAATTCAGGCCTCTGCCGTTAAATTTTCTTTGGTAATCTATAGAAAAAGTACATTTGAAAAAAACTAGTTGATTTCAGGTATACTTTGTAATACAGGTTTCCATCCTTTACAACTTCCATTCCCATCACTGTAATCCTTCTTATAATCAACTGCGTTGGCGCTTTGTTTGTTGTGAAGCTCAGAGACCATTTCACTGACTGAAAGTACTCCTCCTTTCCTTAACATCAATTCCAGCTCTTGCTTACTAATCACCAGCTTAATTCTCACAACTGATCCAGAATTTTTCTGATCACCTGTTATTTCTTTCGGATTTGAATACCGGAGATTTTTCTGATTGTCAAAGTCCGGTGAAGGAACTGGAAGTTGTAGAAGATAGTACAAGTGACCGGAAAGCATATCGGTCTCTGCCCGGAGATGCTGGATGACTGGGAATGTCTTGGATACTGCATGGCAGGAAGAATATTGTGATAAAAGTTGATGGACTTTCATGGGTGCTCTGTATTCAAGGATTTCCCCATCTGTTTTCATGACCTTGATGGGCTTTTCTTGCAGAACTAGGCAATTTCCCATGGCTAATTCTGTTGATTTGCTCAAGAAGAAGAGCTTTACAGCGTATGTATAAATATTGTTGTTGTTTGGTTTTTGTGTAAGGTTGTTAAGAGGAAAAATCTGTTGTACTTATATAAGGAAATGTTTAGGTGGTTACGTAATGGAGCCCCTGTGCCATTTTAATGTTTGGGCCCCACCTTGTTGATTTTCATGATCTCCTCATTGACATGTTCATGACCTGTTTGAAACTTGTTCTTCAGAATTATGTGAATTTGATAATTGTATTTTCGGTTTAAATATTTTTTACATCACTGTATATTTTAGATTAACTTACAAATAATTAATTATATCTTTTTTCTTACAATTAATTAACTAAACTTTTACTTTTTTACAAAATGTAATAAAATTCATTAAATCATGTTGACTTTAAAGGATTTACCATATGTGATTCCACATAAGAGAGAAAAAGATGATATGGAAATTTTAAAATAAATAAATAAATAAAATAGAAAATTAAGCAAAAAATACATAGAATAATTTTAAAAATAAAAAAGATATTTAGTTATTTTTGTATTTAATAACAAATGAATTTTTATGTAATTATAACAAATATAATTATGAAAATTATAAAATTTAAAAATATGCTAAAATTAAAAATCTTTTTAAAATCAATTCTTATTGACTTTATATACATACATATTTATATATATTGGGCAAATAATTATCAATTATAGAAAGCAAATATTATCATATATTAACAATATATTAATATATTATACTTAAACAAAATAACAAATCCATCTTCAATTTTCTTCTTACAGTACCACCGTATTACCCGCCTCTACTGCCGTTACCACGTCGCTGCCACCAACATGGATGATGAATTAAGAATCGCAATCAATAACAAAATAACCGATCAATTTTTAATTGGCCAAAGTCATATTATAACAAGAATATTTATCAATCTCTTTATCTCTTTAACCTAGCAACACTATTTCTATTCATCAGCATCTTCATCCAATTTAGCAGAAGAACCTATCTACAAAAAACACTAGCAATTGGCAACCAAGAGTAAACCCAATTCATAACTTAAAAATTCATAGATCTTGGTGCCGATAGCTACAAAGACACCTCAGAAAAGCCAAAAGGAGCATCATTAAAATAGGTCGAGAAACTAATTATCGCATGAAATACCCAATTGAGGATTCTAGTTTTTTCTTCAATCGTTAAGTCCTAATTTCACCTAATTCGGGGCGGTCACACAGGTAAATTAACTTGTCATTCATTAATCTATCTATGAATGTAATTCTTTTTTTCTTCGATTTGTGAATGTTTTTTTTATATGAGAATGTTTTTTCTTTCTATAAAATTTACATATCGTTGCAGCTTCAACTTTGTTTGGTTTGATTAGAGGAAGAAGATGAAGAAAAAAATTCAAAAATGTAATCCCTTTTAATTTCAGATATATTATTTATTATGATTAGTAGTTGGGTCAGGTTGTTCATGGATTTGGATGGATAAATTTGTTTTTTTTTGGGTGGGGCTAGAGATGATGTGTAAAAAACTATTAAAAGAACATTCTAACTATAATTCAGTGTGTATGTGGGCACTGCCATGTCAAACTTCTATTAAAAAATTGAACGCCAATGACAAAATTCAAATTTTTATAAGAAAACAAAAATTGAATTAGTTGACTATAAGAAGAAAAAATATATATAAATAGTCATTTATAAATTAACCTAAAGTATAATGATATAAAAAATATTTAACTCGTGTATTTTCTCTATCGAGTGTATTTATTCTTATGGATGATCGAGTGGGTTGATATGTACTTACTGTTTCTTGTTATATAAATAAATGGCAAAAATAGAATACAAAACGACTTTTTGCTTTGTTTATGTATTTACATTTACTTTATCAAAAATATTTTTCAGATTTTGGCCAAAATCGAAAAAGAAAAGTTATTATATTGTGTTTAATTAAATTTCAAATATATGCATGGGTAGAAAAAACAGAACTAGTATTTTTTATTTTTTATAATTATCTCCATTTTCTGAACATCTAAGAGGGAATTAAAGTTAAAGTTAATCATTATTAGATCAGCTAGTTGTGGGAGAAATCATTATATATAATTGTTTACTATATGAATTGAAACCGAGTGACTCCCATGCATGCACATAGTTACTCATCTCTCATTGGTAAGTGGGTTATCACCAGACCACCATTGTTACAGAGACAACAGTTAAGATCCAGTTAGGACCACTAAAGCCCTAGCTTGTTAGTGCTTGACCACTGTGAACCATAGATTAGTTTCTCTTAGTTGACTGCATTCATTCGAGTTTTTTTTTTTCTTTTTCTTTTTCTTTTTCTTTTTTTAAAAAAAAAATTCTTTTGATGTGTGAGTTTTTGTTTGTGTATTGTTGAGTTTTTGCATTTCCGAACTTTGGAGGCCCCTAGGGCATGAACGCGGATGTTGCATTTTTATTCCTTTTACATGGTGTTAGGAATAAGTGCCACTGAGAATTAGAACAACAAATTTCATCATAGTACCGTAATATATATATATATATATCATTCTAAATAAGAGTCTCATTTTAACTCTTGATATTAATTTGTTTACAAGATATATACTCCTTTTATTCCATAAAAATGTCTTATTTTCAGAAAATTTGGTTCCACAAAAAAAGTTGTCTTTATTTATATTAGTCAAAATGGCGCAATATTCTTGAGTTTGCAAATTTTATGGTATCTTTTTGCGAGAGATAGTTTTTTTTTTACTTTTATTTTTTGTAACGCATATTGAATTTTAAGCTAAAATGTGCTATTGTAAGAATAATACGTTTTGGTATATTTTTGACAAATGCATGTTTAATGTGAGACCTGAGTATTACAATTCAATTCTTATATTATGATAAGAAAAATTCTTATATGGATGAATTATTTTCTACATTGATTTTAATACATCATCCGTTTCATAAAAGAATTACACTTGTAAATTTTAAAAATATATTTTAATTTTATGTTTTTACAAAAAATTATAAAGTGTTTAACTTAATATATAGATATCATATGATAATAAAATTATGATGATATTTTTGAACATATTGTGCTATTTTTACTTACCATCAAACCCAAAATAAGTCTTTGTTTAGGGAAGAAACATAATAAAAATCAGTCTTTCTTAAGCAACCCAAAATATTAGGAAAAGAGAAGTCAACCAATAAGTAGAACTCCATTCCCCCTGGGACCGAGGAGAAAAATATAGGCTGATTTTCATTTTCATGGCCTATAACCTAAATATGAAAGCTACGAGTGGAGGACTTGTGTTGTGACTAATAAGCACAAGCAAGCGTTGTCAATTTGGACAAAACGTAAAAAAGTGTTGGGGTACGGTGCCACTAATAGTTACTTTTTAGAGGGCAAAAAAAATAATCATGGTGGGTGCTGAAAACGAGTTGGGTAATTAGTTAGTGACAAGTGATGCTACCAATACGAACGCTTGAAGTAATACTAATATACTCCCTCTATTCCTAAAAGATTGTCGTTTAAGGTTAATTCACGTAGATTAAGGAATGTAATTATTCCTTATGAAAAATACTATATTACCCTTGTTTTAATTATCTCAAATAATTGTTAACTCTGTAGATTCCAAAAAAGAATATACTACCAATCATGAGATTATGAAGAAGAAGTATTGGGAAAGGAAGAGATTTGTAAAGACATTTCAACAACCAAGAAGGGTTTTGTATTTTTTTGAGAAAAATCATTAAGTAGGAGAACTTTAAATAAGGGTAAAGATGGAAAAAATTACTCCATTTGCATTGATAAACTCAAAACGTCAATCTTTTTGGAACAAAAATTACTTCCTAAAACGACAATCTTTTAGGAACAGAGGGAGTACTATATAGGGGTGTAGGCAATTTGACAAAAATATATCTATATGCACATTTAATTTTGTACTAAAAAACACACGGAAACGTAAAAATAGTATTAAAATAAATATTACAGAGAGATGATAAAAAATCATTTTATTATTATTTTACTATTAAATGGGAAATTAAATGTATACATAAAAAATTCATGAACTCATTTGACAAATAGTGGAGGTAGAAAAATGTTCATTTCCGTAAACCAATAGAAGAGCGGCCGCGTTGCGCATGCATCCAAGGGTTGACCTCTTACCAACTTATTGTAACGTTTAATTTATTGTTCAATAGTACTAGTTGGATAAAAAATGAGCCTACCCAAAAGTTATTAGAGTTATTTGATATCACAACTCATTTTATTTTGCCATATATATATATATATATATAGAGGCAAGATTAGGTCCGGACTCTCGGACTTGATCAAAATTCGGACCCTAATTTATTTAATTTTTTTTCATTTTTTTTTCAAAACAACTAATAAAAAATATATAGTTATTTTTAGTACTGACAAAATTTGTTAATACACTGTTTTGGGATTATTTGGATACATATAACAAACAGTGTTATACAGTCGGTACAACACTGTTTGTTATATGTATCCAAATTATACCCAAAACAGTGTATTAATAAATTTTTTCAATACCAAAAATAACTATATATTTTTTATTAGTTGTTTTGACAAAAAAACGAAAAAAAATCATATTTGGAGTCCGAATTTTTATTATATATATATCATTTATTTTAAAATATAAAATTAAATTTGTATGAGTCACTCAAAAGTTAATAATATTTATATATATAGGAAACCGATCAATAGTCAACGTTGTAAATTTAAGGTTATCCTTACAACACATCTTGACCGTTCATCCGATAATCTAATGGTTTAATAGAGGTCTTGTCCGCAGTTTAGTTTCCAGTATTCCGCAGTTTAATACTGCGAACGAAACAGATGACCAAAATACCACTCATTGTAAATGTTTCTCGTCCGCAGTATTAAACTGCGGACGCTAGGTATGGTCAAATGACTAATTGGGAACGACCAACTTATTTAAATGTTTTAAATTAAATAAGTGTCGTCACTGCGGACGATATAACTAACTGTAATTGGGAGTAGGATCGTGGAGTAAGGTCTCTCTCTCCCGTTCCATCACTAACTAAAAACCCACCCTCCAATTTAGATTTGTGAATTGCAGAAATTTAAAGAGAGAAATAAGTAGTGATAATTCTGATATATATATATATAGAGAGAAAGAAAGAGATATTCAACTCAATATGCTCAATCTTTTCAACCCAATCTCTCTCTTCTCCATTCTATTTTCTTACGCCAATGAAGTTATGAGTAATAAAAGAAATTTAAAAGTCAAAATTTTAACCATATTCAACTCATTAAGATCAAAAATTGAAAAAATTAGAATAAGAAGAAAGAAGTCTAGTATACGATTTTAGCCTTACTCCACGATCCTACTCCCAATTACAATTGGTCATAGCGTCCGCAGTTTAAACTGACGGGAGATTTATTTAAAAACGACGTCGTTTCCCAGTTGACCAACACACCTAGCGTCCGCAGTTTAATACTGCGGACGACACTTATTTAAAAACGACGTCGTTTTCCAATTGGCTAACCATACTTAGCGGATCGGCGCAAATGACTTCGAGATCGGGCTGATGGTGGATTACTTCGAAAAGAACAGAAATCCCTTCGGGAGTTCGTAAAGGATTTCCGATAACTAAATCCTTCCCGAAGTAATAAAAGAAATAAAAATTAAATTTGTATGAGCCACCCAAAAGTTAATAATGTTTATTAACTTGAATTACTTTGCTAATATAATGGTTTTCAGTTCTTAATGTTTATTAAGATGTATTGTTTTAAAAAGTTAAACGAATTGCATAAATTTTGAATTTCAAAATATATTATTAAAAAGTTAAATTTTATATCCTCTATTTTTGGAACCAATGGAGTACTTTGCTAGGTTTTCAATTTTATACATACACCATTAAGTACTAAATAATAATGAGAGAAACGTTTTTCTAAGATGTTTAACTAACTTTCAGAAGAATTGTGGGATTGACGGAGTCAGGAATTTTGTTCGAGAATACATATCCATTAAAATCATGGCAGGTGGGAAAACCTATTATATTTTTACAATTTTGTCTAATGATTTTTTTTTAAAAAAAAAACTCCAAAAATCAAGCCCACCTTCCTCATAAGGTGCATTCGCCCCGGTGGTAGGGAAAAGTTGTTTTCTCTAGATATAAAATGAAAGATTTCATCCATTAACAAAGCTAGATATGAGCATTGTTGAAAACCTAGGAATAAGTCATTGTCAAGCATATATATATATATGTATGTATAAAGCGAGATATAAGCATAGTTAAACATTCAATTATATATATATATATATATATATATATATATATATATATATATAGTTGTATTTGTACTGAAATAGACCAACAGTTCACCAAGAGAGCATCGTGCGAACGGCGACGACAGCATTTGCTTGGCTGCATGTAACTATCAAGGGATCCTCCCTAACACCAAATTAAGATTGAGGTGGTCGATAATGTGTGCGTGTATATATATGTGTATATATACATGTGTGTGTGTGTCTATATATATATATATATTAATACGTTATACAGCTAGCTAGATGATATTGATCACTAGCTAAAATGTAAATCGATCTCTGCTAACTCCTATTAGTCATGGATCCCATCCCAACCATATATTTCATTTGTTTTAAAATATAAAATTAAATTTGTATGAGCCACCCAAAAGTTAATAATGTTTATATATATAACGGGTGCTTGGTGATGGTGGATGGGCACGGGGTTTTCATTATCAAAGTATCACCTTATGCAAATTGTATTGAGTGAATTTTTTTCGGATGTCTATCTTGGACCATCTCATTGTAATATTTTGTAATTATATAAATTGAATAAAAATTTGCAAAAGAAAAGGTTATGGACTAAACTTGAAGTTAATTCAGTCTTCAAGCGTGTTTTATATATAGTGAAAATCCACCATATATATGTGCAAAAGGTTAAATATTTTTAAGGGCAACTATTAAGCTAGAAATTGATGTTATTATAGAAAATTGATATATTGCACTAGAAATAAATTCAATTTTTTGAATCATTAAACAAATTAATAAATAAAATATGATAAGTAAAAGGTAAAGAAGATTTCATTACTTGAGTGCTCATGTTAGGTAAGATCTTGTTATTGCTTTTCATAAATGGATGATCACCCACCATCCTTATGAAAATAAGATATAATTAGATCATGATGTAATATTACTTATAAAAATTAATCTTCTTAAAAAAATAAAGGCGTAGTCCTACTATATATAATTAGTGCAGTAGATTGTGAAAGAGGTTGCTAAATACAACTAATATCACTTAATGATAATGCCCCACATTACCCAAATCGTGCAGGTGGTGAATTAATGTCATTCGCCACCATGCGTAGATATACCTGTAGCACGCACACCGAGGGAATATGTTTATGTTACTAAGAGATTAAATCAAATTATCAAAATAGAAGATATTTGATCGATGGACAGTTGAAACAAAACTTATAACTAGAAAAAAGAAAATGACTGTTATATTCATTTAAAGTCTTCATCATTCATCCAAGAGGAATACATATAACATATATTCAAGTGAGACTTGTGAACCAAATTTTATTGTAAATGATACCAATGTAAGAATTAATCAGTAATAATTAACTATATTTGTAGACATAGATAAGAGAAGAATATCTAGAACATATAAAAAATAATAATATTATATACTTTATTTGAAATTCATGATAAACACAGCAGAGTTATCTCTTTAATTTGGATGAATACACTTAATTAATCCCATATTAGACTTAATTAGAGTTCATATGTTACACTTAATTAAATAAATTGATTAGCCTAATTTAATATATATATATATATATATATAATTAATAATATCCCATAACATAATATTATATAAAATAATATTACAACCAGGTCATATATATTCCACATAACAAATGAGGGAAATAATTAAGGATCACCATAATACCAATCATGCATGATAGGAGATATCCCATAACATAATATTATATAAAATAATATTACAACCAGGTCATATATATTCCACATAACAAATGAGGGAAATAATTAAGGATCACCATAATACCAATCATGCATGATAGGAGAGAAACGTACAACTTTTTTTTAAATCTGAATTCTATATATTATTTGAATAGTTATAGATGACTGAATATTTTCTCAAAACTCACATCATATCTATATAGACTATAAGTTCTTCTAAAATGAATGACTGTAATAATCTCAACTCTAAAAGGTGAAAAATAGTTGGACGTAATGCAGATCTAATTAGAATAATGAAGTTCTCGTCTGGATAGAGGACAAAAAAATTCTAGGACCATTTTTGAAGAAAATTACAAGGAAAAAAAATTCTATGTATTGTAGTCGAGCAGGTCATTGTTAAACTACTACTATTTTCAAAGACAAATATTCTCTTCTCATCTCCAAACCCCCAAAGTCTCTATCTTCTTTAGCCACCCGGCCATGCACAATATGAGAAAAAAGGGCTACTGCTTTTCTACAAGTTCTCTCAAACTTTAATTCCCCCTCTTTTTTGGCTTCTAGAGTAGATAGGGACCTTGGTCGGCCGACATGGCACACCAGGTGATCGCGACATTTGTCATTGTATCGTTGGACGGCGCCGACTCGAAGAATTTAAATGACTTGGAGTGTTGAATGATATTTTAATTATAATTAATTAATAAAAATTTAGTAACTTTTATATATGCACCATTAAATAAGAGTTTTATGCAGACTTCAGTCTACGAATTCATTTATACAAAGAGCACTCACTGACTTAATTGCTATTTTGGTTACTAGCCAAAGTCTATGGAGTGTCAATAAAATTCCTAACTAGGCATAGTTGATTAATGTATAAAAGTCTTTTATATAAAGATAAATTGTACTAAACTAAAAGGCAGATTGATTTTTTTACTTTCTACTAGTTTTAAATAAGACATTTTCTTGATATGTTACTCCTCTATCGCACAAATAAGGCCATTTCGAGGTTTATATATTAAATGCATATTACTTCAATGTAATATTAATGCAGACTGCGTTTGATTTTTAATCCGTCAAAAATCACTTTGATTAATTTATATCTGACGAATGTGTCTCTAATTACGACTGAGACTAATTTGAGAACTATATTGATTAATTTTATAGTCAATTTCTTGAACATGATATACACTTGTGTGAGTAAAGTATTGCGCGAGTATTAAAATTTTCTTTTGAAAATAATAATTCTCTGAAAATAAATGTATCTTTTAATCAACACTAGTTCTATTATTCAATATTAAGAAAAAAAATAAATAAGGGAATGATAAATGAGTGGAGAGAGTAGAACCGTTAAAATAAGGCACCGTAAAAAGAAATAGTAAGTGCATTTGTTTTATAGTAAGCTGACAACACTTTTTTTAACTTGTGATCTTTTGCATGGTGTGAAAAAGTAAATTTGAGACTCGATAGTTAATAAGGACTTGATTTGGACTGAGTTGTTACAAATGATATTTAAACCAATGATTCTTTGTGGTGTGATTGATATATGAAACTCATACAGATATTGAATATTGTAATTGTGTGGATTGTTAAATTATTGTGATTATTTGAATATATATGATAACTGATATATTATTTTATGCGTAAAATTTAAGATTATTATGAAAGTGCGACTTTTTACATAACTTTGTACTGATTAAAGATAACTAATAGGAGTAACATTCTTCGATTATATTTATTTATAAGAATTATAATTTTTAAATTATAATCTATATGATTATAATCTCAAGACTATTAATTTTAGGATTATAATACCTGGTTGAACGTGGTATTAAATAATTTTTCATATTAAGCCATTTTATAATTTTTGGATTAATAATCTCAAGTCTAAATAAATACTTAAAATTAATAGTCTTATTCTATATATAATTCTTGCAAATAAAATAACTTTAAAACTTAATCCGAACTCAATTTGGACCGGTTCGTTACGAGTACGAAATTTGGAGAGTGAACGTATATGTAGGCCGAAACTAGTCCAGGCCGAGCCTGCTCAGCTGGGCTTGGCCGGTAACAAAGAGAAAAGAAAAACACCCGTTAACCGCCTTATTTGTAATTCTGTTAGCCACACATTATTGAGTATACATACTCATGTAATTAAAAAATACCAACAGCAAAATGTACGGAAGACCACAACTAGTCTCAGTATTTCTTCGGTTCTTATCGCCCGGATAACGATGGCCACTTGACGCCATCAGCCATAACCACTCCGCCATAAAACAGTAGAGTTTCTTATTATATAAGGTCATCAGCTGAGACCCCCGTCACCTCCAAAGAACCACCACAATTAGGGGTTTCAACTTCTACTCCAACCTTTTTCTGCCCCGCCAAATTTCAAACCTCCCCAGCCGAATTCTCTGGCTTTGATTTTTCGCTTGGGCACTGGTGTCTGGTGGTGTTGTTTCTGGGTATGAATTTCTACTATTATTTAACTTTTCCCGTTTTCTTTCGTTTGCTGATTTTTGTTTGTTCTTGTCTCTGATAGCTTTTAATTTGATAGCATTTTGTGTGTGCGTAAATGGAATGTCATCTGCATTGTTGAAATTTGAATATTGGATATTTAGTGATTTATGCCTAATCAAATAACTAAAATCAAGATTGGACTTGGGTAGAATTAACGTGATGTGTGAGTTCAAATGTGAGATGATGCAGGCCACTAGAATCTACCTATAGAAATTACCTGTATTAATAAAGAGTCTGGAAGTTATTATGACAATACTTTTAAGAGCATTACATTATATGAGAAAGTTAAAACGAGTAGCTGAGACGGTGGTAATAGGGGTTTCAATAATCTGTTGGGAGCACAAAGTATAATTTAGAATTGACATAGGGAGCGATTCTTACAACAGTACCTCTGGGTGAAGGTGGTGTTAGTGTTCTATTGATTTTAGGCGAGTTTTGCTGAATCTTCAAGCATTTTGGAAGGGGATGAACATCATTGTGTCGCAACTAGGGGTTGTCATGGGTTCTTGTAGTGAATCAAGTATATCACATACATTACAGTATAAACTCTCTCCTAAAATTGGACCGATATATGCCGAACCTATTGATGATGGGGACTAGTAAAAAATATGAACTACAGGCCTTAACCAAAGTAAAAATATGGAGTGCAGTATGCAATTCACATCTCTGATCCCCAAGCGCACTGCACCTTAATGATAAAAAAATTTATGTTGCCTTTTCTCACTTATCTTTCAGTCATATTTGAACATTTGATCTGGTGCCTAAGATACTCCGGCTGCTTCTGAAGTATAAAAATATGAAACCTAATATACTTGATATAATCAATGATAACAGAATTGAAAATGTCATTTTTATTGTGACATGGTATTGTTTGTTAGACCAGCCGAGTAATGGGTCTTGTCATTTTGGCCAAAAAAAAAAAGTGGCTATCACTGGTTCTGTTGCAAAAATCTAGTCAAGGAAGAGGTAAACTAAATAACTTTCATTAGAATGATTTTGAGTATACGGATGATATAAATTATACACCAAAATGTAGCTAACAAAGTTAAGGAATAAACTAATGATAGATAAGAACTATACATGTTCTGCTTATGTGTTGCTAACTAATAGATCCTAAAGAACAAATGCATCCCTCTTGCAATATTATGCTTCATTGAAGTGGGATGGGAACTTGTTATCTTCTCTATCTTTTCAAATGTATTTTGGAATGCTTTTAGGTTACTGAATTTCCATTATTTTTGACATGGCAGGTATTCAGCATCTTTTGTTTCCAAGGATGAGGTTCCTTCTGATCAGTATGCCCTGGAATTTGCTGGTAATTATAAATCTCCTCATTTCTTCTATTTGATCTAAGCCAAGCTTATATCTTTAAACATGGGTTGAGAAGCATGAGAATTCCTCAATTACTAAAATAATAATCCCCCTCGATAGATAAACAACGAAATAAACAATCCAACCCTAAAATAAACATGAAATTTACTTCCTTTTGAGGTCAATAGTACTTGTGCATTACGAGTGTTAAGTGAATAAGATTGAATGCTTCAGTTGTATCTTTTAAGAATAATAAATTGTTTCTTCTGCTAAATGCATCCCTGTCATGCTAATTTTCAAGATACTGTGGAGTTTTTTTGAATGGAAATGCAATAACAATCCTGCTTGAAATTTTCCGAGGAAGTTCTGCTCGACTCATCCAAAGGAAAACTTATTACCATATGGTGTACTATATGATATATGCAATTAATATATAATATTTTTTAATTAATTTCTTTGTTGATTTGTTCTTAAACAGGTTCCAAGCTTAAAGAGACTTCAAAGTTAGGTCCTTGCCCTGAGATGCCTATCGAGATATATGAGTTTGAAAGGTACTTAAACTACTCGATGTTCGTTTCTTTTCTCTTTCATTTTGAATTTTGAATGCACAAACACTAATATATGTATATTGCTTTGAATTTTACACTACTACGCTTTTTGCATCCTTTCTGTTTTGCCCTATAACTTTTTAGATGGCGGTGTTGAATTAAGACTGAATGCATGTGTTGCTTTCTCGCACCATGGATTATCATTGAACGTGTGGGTGTGGAAACTTCTGAAACGACCCAGGTTAAATCCCGAGTTCGGAACAAATTTTGGGTCAAATCCCAAGTCCGAATTGAATTCAATCCATCCAAACAAGGCTTAAACCACTAGCACAATAATATCTTCTTGGGCCATCTTAGCCCACCACAGGCTCACCCAAATGGTCATGACTGAAAGTATCAAGGTACTATTGTTAGTAACTTAATTTCTTATATATAAACAATTTTTTGTTATATCTTTCGATGTGAGACTGGGGTGTTACAAACTCCCCCACTTAAATTTCTGACGTCTTCGTCAGAATCGATCACACACACGGTCCACAAATCTTTGCCTCTCTAGTCATTGTGGGATAATATCGGCTGACTTCGTGTCTTCACCTCCGAACCTCTCTCCATTGTGGGATAATATCACCACCCTTCGTGTTCCCACCTCGATACCCGACCCGAGCTTTCGAGAGTCGGCTTTGATACCAAACGAAACAACCTGGGTCTTTCGAGAACCTGACTCTGATACCATATGAAACAACCCAGGTCAAATCCCGAGTTCGGAACAAATCTTGGGTCAAATCCCAAGTCCGAATTGCCGCCAGCCCCTTTGTTGCTCGGACTCGGATGGAGTGTCTGGTTGGACACGGTATCCGACACGGGTACTTCTCAATTTTGCCAATTTTTTACACTAAAGTGAAGTATCTTGTCCAAGTGTCGGGTTTCGGACACGGGGGTCGGACACGAGTACTTTAGGGCAAAATGAAGAGTCCGAGTAACACTGGCCAGCCCAATGTAATTTTCTTGGACCATCTTAACTCACCACAAACTCACCCAAATGGTCATGATTGAAGGTACTATTGTTAGTAACTTAATTCCTTATATGCAGACAAATTTTTGTCATATCTTTCGATGTGAGACTGGGGTGTTACAAACTCCCCCACTTAAATTTTTGACGTCCCCGTCAGAACGATCGCGCACACAGTCCACAGATCTTTGTCTCTCTAGCCATTGTGGGATAATACAGGCTGACTTCGTGTCCCCACCTCTGGACCTCTCTCCGTTATGGGATAATACCACCAATGTTCGTGTCCCCACCTCCGGCAACTCGATCGGATGACCCGACCCGAACTTTCGAGAGTCGGCTTTGATACCAAATGAAACAACCCGAGTCTTTCGAGAACTTGACTCTGATACCATATAAAACGACCCAGGTCAAATCCCGAGTCCGGAACAAATCTTGGGTTAAATTTCAAGTCCGAATCGAATTCAATTCATCCAAACAAGGCTTAAACCACTAGCCCAATAATATTTTCTTGGGCCATCTTAACCCACCATAGGTTCACCCAAATGGTCATGACTGAAGGTACTATTGTTAGTAACTTAATTCCTTATATACAGACAATTTTTGTCATATCTTTCGATGTGAGACTGGGGTGTTATAACTTCAGCTGTCCATTTTGTCGAAAGGCAACATCTTGAGGAAAATTTGTTTACTTTTGGAATGAGCTTTATCGTGACAATGCAATTCATGAACACTTAAATCACGAATCTTATGTCCAACTTAAATGTCTTTGTGGTTGATAAATTGAATATTTGGTGGTATCCCACTGGTTTCACAAAGTTATACTTTCTTTCTGTCACTAAAATCACAGGATAGGGAAATCGTTGCAGTTTTGGATCTTGATGTCTTGTATTATCCTTGCCCAAGAAATGGCCCGAATTTCCGTCCCAAAGTTGCTCAGATGGGTGGAAAACAGCAATTTCCCGTACATGGTTTGAGGAATTTTCTTTTCTTCTGTTTCTTATTTGTATTAAAGTGGTGGCTCTAAGCGGAAAAAAGGCTAACTAGGAAGAAATCTTTTAAGTGTGTTCACTTGTTTGCTTCAAGAGATACTTTCTAGAACTGACCTATAAGAGTAATCCTTATTGCTCGATGTATATGTTATTGATCTTCATTCTCCCACTACCTCTTGCATTCTTTTTGTTCTAGTCAATATTAATCTGCATAGGGCATGTTTGGTATTAAGCCCAGGCTTAATGTTTCCGCTGTAAGTACAATTTACAAAATGTAGGAACATAAAAAACAAACCAAGCAACAGAAAATATTCTGAAGATTGGTTGAGAAGGAAGCAAGAGGGTGTTGGCCAACCTTAACTTTTATCTGGAGACAACTGCCATTACTAGTCCCGATTTGAATTAGAATGGCTACTTATCAATCACATACTCAATTATTAGCGTAGTGATAAAATTAACCAATTGATCTCCTATGCCAGTGCCTGTTGTTTTAAAAATCACATTATGGGATCAAGTTTGTGCATCTAGGAAAGAAACGAGACTCCTCTTTTAAGGGTCTATTTTCAGTTCTGCTTTTCTTTGGGCTTAATACGTCTGATAATTGGGAGCCTTTCTAATTGAGTATGAAGGTCTTGGCCTTGCTGATTGAGCTTAATCTAATGTGAAATGTGTAGATAGCGATGAGGAACAGGCCGAATGGGTACAAAAAATATATGGGCATAAAATTGCAGACATTGTGCTCTTAATTTTCTAATTTACATCATGATCTGCCCAATTTTCTGGACTGTATACCTTAGATATCCAGTATGTCCAATTTTTTATTTACAAGGGAATTTTGGACTTCTATATGTTTTTTATTTTCTCAAGCACAAGTAGTTAGGTGATGCCACTGATTAATCTTATGTTGAACAGGGTTTCTTGGAACGAGTACTAAGCTTCTGATCTTCTTTTTCTGCAGGTGGATCCAAACACAGGAGTTGCAATGTATGAATCAGATGACATAATTAAGTATCTGGTTGGGAAATATGGTGTGTTGTTATAATAATCTCCTTACTATGGATCTTTACATTTTTTTTGTTATCGTTTTCTAATCATTGTATTAATGCCAAATTTCCTATTCAGAATGTCACATTATATTTATTGTTGATATATCTGTTTAATTCCATATCCACTTTTTGCATTTTCACATTTTAAACTGAAGATCTGTAGGAACATGCACTCTTAGAAGTCTGGAAAAGTATGCTTCCAGATCTTTTATACTGTTCTGCATTCTTCTGAAGAAAGTGCCATGTTGGGGACAAGCATTTCAATATTGCTCCCTCTTGTTTCTAAAACTAGTACTTGTTTGAATGAATTTTCTTAGCGAGTTTGACAAACTGTTGCTTTCCCCTTTTCTTTCCCTTCTTTGTTCATACTTTCTGGTTTCACGCGGTGTTAAACAATGATCTTATACATATCACATGATGCTTCCTTTTGTGCTGGGGATGGAAATGTCCCTTTGTTATTTTCACTTGGTCTACTTACGGTTAGCTTTATACTTCATAGTTTATTCTCTAACTATATCTTAAGGGAGGATAGATGTATCCTAAATTTCTTTCTGACTTGTTCTGTTGCAGACTCTGCTGAAGGTTTTGCTATGATTGGTCGAATGGGAAAGGTATAATGGTATTCAACTTTTTGAAACTTTAATTATGCGAGTTTTCCCAACATGTATAAGTTGATGCCTTTAGCTGGGTTTACCTTGTGTATATAAATTTTTTAACTTCCTCCCAAAAGTATTCCAAACTATGAAGTATAGGTATGACTCTTAAAAGTTAAATTGTTGAATTATCCAGCATCAGTAATCAAATTACATCTTACAAAATTTTTTGTATTTGTATTCATGTCGACATTACACGTTTGTTTAGTAGCATTGAACAGTCTATTGTGATTTCTTCAGGGAAGTTCGTACTTCGTATACACCATCAAAACTGCCTGCAAAACCTCTTGAACTATGGGCATTTGAGGTTAGATTGTGGTTTTCTTATTCTTGTTTGATTTTGTATTCCAACACATATGGTTCTACGTCGAGGAGTCAAATTTAAACATGAGGTTATATGATTGGTCATCGTGATCCTTCTGCAGTAGACTACTGCAGCTATACTTTTATCAATAGATACTTATCTTTTTCTTACCTTTCAGCCTTCTCCGTTTTGCAAAGTTTTGTGTGAGGTACTCGTAGAGTTAGAGCTGCCGCACATTCTTCATAGGTAATGCTGGAAATCTTGATTGTTAAGAAACATAAGCACATACTTTTGACTTTTAAGTGTCATTTGTTGCCTGCCATGTTTACTCTTGTATGACTTAAAATTATCATTGTAATGAAGTACGACAGTATTCAGTTTTATCTGTTGTTACTCATTAATTAATGATTCTCTCTTTTCAAATTCTGACTTCATGGTCATAACACACAAACATCAATTTTTATGCCAGTAATAAGATAATAGTTCTTTTTTTCTTGTTTTCTAGTTTGTGTTAATGTCACATTCACATTCCTATAGTTGTCTTCAACTTGAAACATATTGGCCATAAATAATTGTTTCAGAATTCAGATATTTTTTAGTGCGATATCTGACATTTTGCACAATTTTTACGTGCAAACTCAAGGGACCTTGAACGATGGGTCTTAACTATTACTCGGGATATCATGTAGGTTAAAGTACATCCTGATGTGATATTTCCTTTGATTCAACAGTCACTTTAGTATTGTTCTTATCTTGAGGAGAGAAAAGCCAACTACCCATCTTACATCAATCCCTTGTCTTTTGTTAATCTTATTTTATGAATAATTGTGTAATCCAAGGCAAGCCGCCTGAAGATACAATTTTACTAAGTTGGTGCAAGCGTAAGTGCCAAGCTTGATGCCTGGGATGATGCTCTTGAATTAAAAGATTATAAATAGCTTGCTGCCTGGGATGATGCTCTTGAATTAAAAGATTATAAATTAAGACGGGGGTTAAATATAAGAAATTAAGAAAGTAGTCAAGGTAGTAGCAAGAAATTTTAATTTGGGACCATTTTATTATGGTTTGATTGTTAACAATAACAAGTATGAAGACAGCGTAGAGAATGCTTCCTCGGAGTGTTATATTATACCTACAAATTCAAATCGAAAGTCTAGTAAAATGAACCAAAATGAGTTACATACTTACATGAGATGCTGGAACCAAAATGGCATGAATTAGGGAGTATTAAAAAATTATAAGTAAGATCTGTCTGCGCCATGCATATACACAAGTGAGAAGGATAAAAAGGACCAGCCTGAAGGTATGGTAGTATAATGGGAGGTAGCCACAAAGAAATTGAATTCAGCCACTCAGCTTAACAGGAAGTATGAGATGATGTATAGGACTGGAAAGATATGATTCAAGCCACCAATGCAACTAGTTAAGACGAGAGTTTCTTTAGTTTGGTTAAACAATTGATTGGTTTCATTTCTTGACAGCTCTAATGGCTTACTTTTCGTAGTTTTCTGGTGTATATCTTTCCATAAGCATACCATTTGTTGTTAATCTGCTCAAAAACTTTTATGTCAACAGTTGTGCTCGTGGCAGCCCAAAGCGACAGATACTCTACGAGAAAGCTGGACATTTTCAGGTGTTTTCTCTCACATATATTCATTTCTGTAATACACACACTTGCTGTCTCACGTTAATGCGCTATCTTAACTGCTATTGTTGGCAGGTGCCTTATTTAGAAGATCCAAATACTGGTGTCCAAATGTTTGAGAGTGCAGAAATTGTGGAGTATATTAAAGCGATTTATGCACTTTGAAAAGTTATGCTATCTGATGCCTATTGAGGTTCTTCTCTTTTTGCTCTGGTATTGTATCCGCTAAGTTCTCTTTCCTGTAAAGATAAAAATCTGTACTTTGTTTTTAATGTGTAACCACCTCAATTGGATGCACTAGAAATCTTCTCTCTTGTATTGTATCTCACGTTAATAGCAGAAGTATTTACTGGTTTCCCAGGCCAAATATGTTGGTCTAACAAAAACAATTAGTGGGTTTCAATTGATCCTTTGCGGAGAATAAAAAGAATATGTAATCGTCGATTGCCTTGACTTGTTATCACATTAGATTAACAATTACGAGTTCATAGTGTTTGTAGCCTTCTTCATCGTTTTATTATTTACCTTCATTGCCTGTAACTTTAGTGATCAAACACCCCTCTGGATCTGCTATGAAAGGAAGTGAAGAAAGAGGTTGTCTATAAAGAAAGACCTATTACCGATATACTTTGTAGACAAAAGACATGAAATTCTTATTCTCGTAGTAAGTCTTGCCTTAGATTATCCAACGCTTGACTAAATAGACTCGGTTCATTATTTGGACCTCGTAAGTAGAAGGCCTGAAGGAAAGCAGATTACTAAAATATTAGTTTGTTGATTAAAAATAGAAGAAAGAAAAAGAATTGCATTTCTCTCATGTTTAAATTTATAGAAGACTCTTGACATGTTACACTAAATGTACACCTGATACAGTTTGGGAATTTAAGAAGATTCCTAAATACATCCCAGCTGATGAAAGTAAACATTCATAGTAAGTTGGAGCTAGATCCGGCAAATGGGCGGATGTGGGCGGACATAAGTGGGTCTGAATTTTTATATGGGTTGTGTTTAAATGAGTTATAAAATTAAGTAGGTTGTAAGTGGGTGATCATAAATGGATATGGGTAGATATGAGTTAGTCCATATATCGAATTTGAGCATAAAGTGTAAATTAATATATATATATATATATATATATATATATATATATATATATATATATATATATATATAGGGAGCATTTCAAGAGCATAACTACTTTTAGCGACGGACCAACGACGGTTTTGTCAGTCGCCATAGGTCCGGTCCATCGCCATAGTTTTTAGCGACGGAAAACATATAGCGTTGCTAAAAGCTATGGCGACGGACAAAACCATCGTCAGTCCGTTGCTAAAATCTATGCTTGGAATGTCATTTAAGGTGTAATGCTTAGGATCCGGCCTATATATATATATGGATTTCACATGTTCTCTGCAACAAAAATTCATTTTTTAGTTTCTCTGTCTAAAATATAATCTCTCTAAAATCTACAAAATTTTCTCTCTAAAACTTTATAAAATTCTCTCTCCAAAATTTTATATCACTTCCTACCTCTAATTTTTTTTTCTCTCCCTCCCTCTCTACAAAACATAAATAGATGAAGCATGTACAGTAATTAACTATTCTCGATGAACAAAATGACTACTGAATAACCAAAGTCAAAGTACCCTGTGAATATTAACCAGTCTTTGTTGGACAATAATTAGGCTGAACTCTATTATTGGATAAAGATTTTCTTAAAATTCGTATAGTATGATTTAGTCCCTATGTTTATTATTAGAAGTAATTTTCAGTCAAACTAAAGCCATCCTGGAAGATTGAATTAATATGGGAAATAAATTTTTTTTTTCTTTTACATTTTTTTTGGCTTTAGCAATATGAGCATTTCTTCCGAATATGTGGAACTTCGATTTTGTGTATATGCCATCATGAATTGCAACTAACGAATGTTTTAATTTAGAGAGAGAAAGTTTTACTTTAGAAAAAGAAAATATAAAATTTTAAAGAAAGAGAGAGTGAAATGATTTAGAAGTACAATAAATAAATTTTAAAATGAGCTAATATTTAAAATAAATATATAATTGGAGCTCAATAGGCAGCCTCCATCCACCCACTTATTACGTGGGTGAATATGAGTGGGAACCACTTATAAGTTTCATTTTGTACCTATCAATCTAGACCCATTTAATATAGATTGATATGAGTCACGTGTTGAGTTTGCATCCATTTTGTCAGGTCTAATTGGAGCAAAACCAAATGCATGATATGTGAATTTTGAAAAGTATTTTTTCTTAGTTGGGTGACTGTTATATTTGGAGTTAGAAGTGCTTGCTATTTTAGATGGACATACTTGGAGTTGGAACACAGAGTAGTACGATACTCCGATAATGCTAAAATTATTTGTTTAAGACACCACTTTGACATGCTTCAGGGAATAATTGTGTAAATGGTTCTGAGTACCAACAAAGCTATTTGGTGATAGCTGGATTAGTTCTTGGCCAAAGTGATAAACTGTTGTGAAGGGCACACCAAAGTCATGATAAGTTATTATTAATACGCTATATAGGTTGAAATGTCATACACAAAGATTGTTTTATATTAGTGTTTACGGTCAAGAATTTTCTTCAAATTTACGTATAATAAAACTAATAAAATTAAGTTTTATACAATGATTTTTAATTGAATCAACAAGTTAACTATTTAACAAGTTAGCAAATGATTGTTACAAACATTTGTGTAACTATTGGTAAAACAACAAGGAGAACTTTTAGTATGTTAAATCTAGAGCATTGATACGTAAAGATCGCAAGTATCAATACACAGATTTGCTAAGTCAAGAATATATGATAACTCATCTCACATGCTCTGACGTGGTATTGTAGAAGGTTGAAAGAGTTTATATCTTTGCAAAGTTATCTATAGAACCAAAAGTTGTCCACTGGTCTTGGTATTGGAGGGGAGTGACAGTATAGACCTACCAATCCATCTGTGAAGGATATCCATGTCTATAAAAGAGTTGTCAACAGAGAGCTTTTCTCTAGTCATTTTGTGTGGGAAATGGAGCACTTCATGCTTGGTGTTTGTCAGATGGGCTCTCAACTCCATACTCACCTCTCATAAAGGCTGTGCGTTAGGCCAAGCCAAATTTAAAAAGGTGGGTTTTTCTTTTGGACCATATTCATGGTGGGGGCAAGGCATCTGATTCCTGCACTTAACAAATTAACCAGTCGAGCATGTCTTTGTCCATTATACTGCCCGCTTTTAGTATGCATGTATATCTAGATTATGGTGTTTATGTATAATTCAAGAACATTGCTGGAATCAACGAGCTCTGGTTCAAGTTCAGACCTTCCTCCTTTATATGGGAGTAGTTACCTTATCGAGCTCAGTGAAAATAAAATATACTTTGGTACACAAATTCAAAAATATGGTCGGCCCTCATCACTTGCTTTGGCAATTGTAGGGATATATCCTTAGAACATACGTACGGTCTTACATCAGCGAAAATATGTTTAAATTGCACTCTCGTTATTATTATTATTATTAGAAAAATGTTAGGGGTCTCGAATTTATCTTAAAAGCAAACTTGAGATTTCTAGTTCAAGTTAGACAATCACATTGAGCTAGGCTTAGCATACAGATCATGATTCCAAGTTTATTTAGGCCATCTATGAAAATGAATTACATTTGTATTGTAAAATAGTTGCATTACGATAACCTTTATTATACGAGTATTATACAATTATAAACTCTCTGAATTCATTTGTATAAGAGAAACCAAATGAACTGTCCACTTTGAATTCGGGAATTTATCCAATAAAAAATGAAAAATATTCAAGGGTCTCAAGTCATATGGTCATGGCATGCGGAAAATATGACTGTTTTAATAGATGAATGATGAATCCACCATAGTGCATATTGGTTCCTTTGCTCAGATTCCACATCCACATCCACATCCACATCCACCATGCACCCAACTATCTGTCCCTCACTTCTAGCTTGTTAACTGACGACACGTGGACCGAGTCAACGGACGGTAATAATTTGTGGTTGGAACTCCCTGGAAATGAAAAGATTGCAGCAGGACCAGGGGGAGGCTACATCGGCATGCTGAAGTTGATCCAAAAATGTTAAACTTTTGAAGATTGAGAGGAATAAATGACTTAATTTCCCCCCACAACTTTTCTTTTCTTTTATCTTGGGTTGCCCATTACGGATCTTGTGGCTTTAGCATCAATTTATTCTGGGATATTTTGCATCTTCAGATCGAACTGCGTACAAACACACAGATGAGAAAAGATAGGGCTCACATGATGTTCAAGCATCTAGACTACATTAGCTATGTTCAGGCATTTAAAGTACTATAGTAAATTAGGGAGTAATCTACATACAACCAATTGGAAGGTTTAAATTCAAGCATCTAAAGTATATATGTATAGTGGTAATAGTTGTATGTATTATTACTCCCTCGTTCCACAATAATATTGTGATCTATAGTTATCTCGAGGATATTTTGTCTTTTATATTATCATCAAAATAAATGAGACTTGTTATTTAAAACAAAAGATTAACTCGTAACGTATTATAACAGGGTCATTTTTATTTCTAAAATGGAGAATGACATTTGTGTTTTGATGCTAAATGGACCTTACGAATGAGTAGCTCTACCTGGCGAAGCACTACAAATAGGAGAGAATAGAAAGTCTATTGTTCATTAATTTGTGTACCATCTCCAATCATGGATGTGAATTCTCAAACTCAAAATAACCCCTACTTTGGAATACTAATAGAGAAGATTTGAAAACCATTGGTGAAATTAAGAAGAATAAACATCTCATAATTCTTGTACATATATAAAATATTTATTTTACCTTCTTTTTTTGTTGTTGATATTTTCAAAATTTTCAAATGGTAACTGATCAGAAGTTCTGTCACCTAGCACATTCTCTCAATTTTTAAAAAACTAATCAATGTGTATAAAATAATAGTTTCATGATAATGGATCTTGCTAAGAAAATAAGATTGCGCAGTGTTACTACCCGTGTTAATTTATATACGGGGAAAAGAATAAATCTTAAACTTTGCAGAAATGGAAAGAAAACATTTAGGAAAAATGTTCAGTACATAAAATTGGTGTCATTTTCTTCTTCTATACATGAATGAAAGGAAAACCGTTTAAAAAAAAAGTTCCCTATATATTTTCTGTCCATCAAAGCTGAGGGGTATAGATATATCCCAACATATATATATATATATATATATATATATATATATAAAGGGAAGCTAACAGTATAAACCTTTATAAATAGAGACACACACATAAAGCTAAGGTGCACCAAAAGTTTCGAGGAAGCTCTGGTGACTATTTGGCCTCGGCAGAAATCATACAAGTTCTCTTCCACCTTCTCTCTATAATTAGCAGAAATATAAGTTGCAGTTGCATTATCAACAACTAATGGCCACACATTCATCCCATCCTTAATATTTACTTCATTATCTACATATATAATTCTCTTTATTTTCAAAAACACAAGCTAGCCAATACTAGTCATGTCTTCTCCCCTCTCCTTATTCTTCCTTACAATTTCACTTCTCATCCTCAACACATTCGCCGTTTATAACCCAGAACGTACGAACAATCTCTCTCTCTCTCTCTCTCTATATATATATATATATACACACATATATGTATAAGAAAAAGATTCACATTAGGTGTAGACTTGTAGCCAACATTCTGCCGAACAGTACACCGAGGAAACGAGTTTTTTATACGTACTTGGATTTTCCCAATTGTTTGGCGGATCAAGAGCTACTTGTTTGTATTTAATGGATATATATATATATATATATGTCATTGAATTTAATGTTTTGTGGAAACAGATATTGATGAGCAGGTAGCTGGATTCAGTTATTCTGGTGGTAATGGGCCTAACAGATGGGGAAGCTTAAGCCCAAAATTCTCAGCATGCTCTAAAGGAAAAATGCAGTCTCCAATAGATATTGTGAAGGACAAAGCTTCTCCTGATAAGAACTTGAAGCCCTTAAACAGAGACTACCGCCCTGTTAATGCTACTTTGGTTAACAATGGCTTCAATGTCGGGGTTTGTTAATTCTTTCATTCATCTTACAGCCACTTCATTCATATATATATATATATATATATATATATATATATATTCATAAAAAATTAAAAAATAAAAAATAAATCCGTTTTTGCAAATACTAACTATGGCAAATATGACTCTTATCGTTATGGAATACGGAAAAAACACATTTATTCGCTCATTCGCTGTGGTTAGAAAGGATAGGATGATGAAATAACAAAATTTTCCCTTTCCTTGACGAAGGAAATTGCCTTTCCATCACCTCTTTATTTTATTTTATGGGCGAAAAAATTATTTATTTTTGAAAAAAATATACCCAAAAGATTTCCGTGGCCTTGTTCGATATGATAATAGAAGATGGGAGGATGTTCTGGATATATTTGGTACTCACTCAAAAGAAAAGGAGTAGGTTAGTAATTGCAGGGGATGCATGATTTTCGACGAGGGTGAACACTTTTATTATTAAGAAGTATGTACGGATATGTTTATTGATTTAAATACAACATCAAATAATACACATGCCGAAAATTTCAATATATATATATATATCATAAAATTAAGAAGCATGTCCGGATACAGTAATTAGTATGAATGAATAAAAAATAAATAAGAATTAAAACTAAATAATTAACTATTTATAGATAATTATTGAAAAATTAAAAAAAAAAGTTCAATGATATTTAACCTTAACCTTATAAATTGGGACAAATCAAATGGACTCTTGAAAATAAAAATTGAAATTTGAATGAAATAGGATATTCAAAATATCTGTTTTTGAATGTATATTAGAAATATCTAATTGTTTGTAAGTCGCCTCATAATTTTTTTTGAAGGAGAGTATCACTTTACTATTTTAACACTACTCTTAAAAAAAATATCCAAAAAGCAAAGGTGGGCACTTGCCCCTTGCTGGATCCGCCTATGAGTAATTGAGCCCAAAAATAAATTTATCAAAAAGCCCAATATAACTTTATTTAAAGATATAGAATGCAGGTAAAGTCTTAACAAGTTTGATGTGACCATCAACTTATTGAGAGCAGAGAGGAGAGAATATATATATATATATATATATACACACACACACACACACACACTCTTTACTTGTCCTGTTTTGTCAGCTATTTGGTGGCTGGTGGTTCAACTTGATTGATTCACATTGCATTTGTTATAAAAATATATACAAAATGTTAATATGTACATACTACTCTAACAATATGTAATCGGATTCCAGCTCTGATTAGCTGTTGTTATTTGATAAGTGTGCGCATAGCATAGCATATATTGTACAGTATAGAATTTGTACTAATTAATTAGTTTGCCTGAAGAATTATTGACTTCCCTATTTCCCTTGTTGAAGTGTCGTCTTCCATTTTCAAATATTTGCAGATACATTTTGAAGGAAATGCCGGAGGGTTTAATCTTGATGGCAAGAATTACAACATGATACAAATGCACTGGCATTCTCCTTCAGAGCACCGAATTGATGGACACTTGTATGTCTCTCCTTTAATTTCTCTTACATAAAAATACTCTTTCTGTCCCGCAAAAAAATTCCATTTACCAAAAAAAACAGTCACATTTATATTGAATGTAGTGTAAAGTTTATTATCACAAGTCATTATGATAAATAAAATTTAATGATAAACATTAAACCTCGTAAGAGGACTTTGTATGGAACTCGGAGAGTATTAGTTATACAATTTTTTGCAAGGAAGAAAATTTTGAAACTCAATTTAGCCAAAAATAATAAAAAAATTGAAACTCAAAACTTTGATTAAACTCATCGTTTTGCTAATTACAGATGTGACGCAGAGCTTCACATGGTTCACAAGACGGATGATGGCAGAATCTCTGTTGTGGGAATTCTCTACAAATATGGTGCTGCTGATCCACTACTTGCTAAGGTAGTGTTTGTTTCACGTTTTATATATATCCACACTCTTCCGGCTGTGCACCTCAAAATTTGTAATCCGTTGTTCAGCCTCATATCTCAATTCAAAGTGTGTACTATTTCCAAACATGCCACATCAAACAAATGACTCCATCTTGTCTTTTGCCAATTTCAACATGTTCTTCACTTCTTTGCCAAGGATTTTATCACTAATCTATATAATCTCCCTCAATAAAATAAAATTAAAATTAAAATGTACCGTTTAAACTATGTTTAACAACTCAATTCAAAAACTTGAAATTAAAATTGAGCGCCAAATTTTAACTAAATCTCGATTTCATAAAATTGTAAATGTCCCATTATCGAAACTTTGCGTTAAATTGTCAAACATTGTGTTATATTTGGAAAGTTTACCTTTGTGAAGATTCATGTTTTTACAGGTACAGAGTAAATTAGGAGAGTTGGCTAAAGAAAAATGTGCAAGTAGTGAACAAGCTCATATTGAGATCGGGACCTTAGACACAAGGCAAATGAGGAAAACGATCCGCAAGTATTATAGATACACTGGTTCTTTCACCACTCCGCCATGCTCTGAGAATGTTATTTGGAACATTCTTGGCAAGGTACAAATTCATCCCCCCATCACATCATCATCACAATTCACACATAGCACAACTGCATATATAAATACTCGGCAGCTCTATTTCACAAAAAGAATCTCACTTGCAAACATCTATAAATTTTTAAGATTATATTTTTGTTTCACGTTTACCCCCTAGTTGTAATGAATTTTTTTTGGAACAAATTAAAAATATGGTAATTGGGATTGTATAATTCGTCGTGAATAATTCAATACCAAGTTATATTATAGGTGAGATCGATATCAAAACAACAAGTAGAGGCTTTGAAGGCTCCGTTGGATTCAGCATATAAGAACAATTCAAGGCCTTTACAGGCACTAAATGGACGAAAAGTTATGCTCTATGATGAGACCAAGAAATAGATTCATCAACTTTAGTTAACATTGTAATTGTATCATCAATTTGTATGCAGTAGGTAGTTAAAATAGTAGTACTAAATGTTGTAGTATAGAGAAGAGCTGCTCACCCTGAGATAGTCATGGACAAGTGAAATTGCTCAGATGCCGACTAGAGGTACAAGGCTAATGGTGACTATTATGAGCTAAGTGATTAATAATATTTTGTTTCCGAGCTCTAATTTCCCTCCTTTATGACAATTTCTACTTTCCTCTTTTTCTTACTTTTCTGATTATTTTTTCTTTTTAACTTAATGAATCTCTCTCACTTTAATTTATATTTATGTATACTTAAGCCGTCACATTATAATTATGACGGCTTAAATATATAAGTCCAAATTTATAACGTGATAAAAAAGATTATATTACATGTATGTTTTATTATAATTATAGGGGATAACTTACCCGAAATATAAGAATAAAATTAAACCTTGATTTATACTTTGTCCTCAATATTCATAACCTTGCATGAAAATTGTATTTAAACCTTATATTGGCGTAAAGTTCTGAATAGAAAGGTTGACGGTTTCAACTTTGTAACTAAAATTTAAAACTGTACTTTAAATTTATCACTTTGTGCGGATATAATATCTAATTTTTTAATATAGTAAATCGTTATCTCGTATTATAATTATTAGTATAAAATTTAAAAGATATAATTAATAGTATAAAATTGATAAAAAAATATATTTTACACTCTTAATTATATCACGAATTAACAATTTACTGTATTAAAAAGACTAGCACCAGCTATATTTTTATAAAATGATAAATTCAAGATACAGAATTATATTTTAGACTTTTTAATCCAACTTTTTCAGCCATTTTTCTTCGGGAGCAAGACAGAATCATTCCGAGCCCAGACTAGAAGATCAATATAATTGATAACATAGACAAAATATCTCGCACAGTTCCACAGTATCTTCTACCCTAAGGGTCACGCATGGTAGGCAAACAAATGAATTTTGAAAGGACTTCTTAGTCCCTTGACGCAACCCCAATATCAAGGAGCCTGTTGCATGTTGGATGGGAATTAAAAAAATACAGAACAGATCTAAATAACGTGACAAAAATAGAAATCAAAAGCAAAAAATGAAAGTAAACCCACAAGGCCAAGAAAATAAAGAATTTAAGTAAAGAGGAACTAAACGTGGTTAACACTTCTCGTAACAAATCCCACCTTAAAGTCTCATGAAAGTAAAATTTAAGTAATCTTAATTATAGTATTATATTTGTGATATTGTATAGTTGAATGGGTTACCCGTCGTTGGAATGAAAACAGTTGAAAGAAAAATCAAACTTATGAACAAATTAGTAATAGTTTAATAGTACAAGATTCTTATTAAATTAGAACAACTTTCAAATCTTTTTACCAATGTTAATTAGGTACTTGCTCTCCTTGATTGATAATTTAGGCATTAGGCATAATATTCTTCTAACAAACCATAATTTTACTAAAGTTTTTTTTTCTTTCTTTTTTTACTAGTTTAACGGAAATTGTAACATTCTTGCATTTGACAAGAATGAATCCCAAGATCCCGTGCACCCAAACTTTGTGCATGAGGTCTTGGGATCACAAATTATTTTACTAAATAAATTACACCTTCGTGCAAGTGGAAACAAATAAGTTGTGCCAAATATCCTAATTTTATATGACAAAGAAAGTCCTTAATGCCGGCTGCAAATCATGATGTAGTATACAGCTCACAGATTTTTATTTCTTTTGCAAAGCTAAACTTAATAGATATATAAACAATTACGTAATTTCTTTTAGAATTAATAAGCCCCACTCATTAATATTTCAATGTTTCTGTCATCTCACTTAATTCTTCATTTTAAGATAAGTAATAATTATCACAAAAATAACAGAAATACGATGCATCTTATTATAATATTCATATACGTAGTAATATCAGATTTTTTCGTAAAAATATTATTTTTTTAATAATGGCAAGGAATTATTTGGATGGTGAAATTCAAAATTTCCATTAAAATAAAGTAAAAGAAATTTACATGTGCCACTCAAAAATAGAGTATTTACATCGATTTAAACCAATTGTAAAAAAAAAAGGCCAAAAAATAAAACTGTAAGAACTAACGGGTCTTACCTTTGAAATAACGAGGGAAGCCGTTATTCAACGTGCCACGTCAGCTCACCAAAAACACGCCTACTGAACATTTTCCTTAACAACCGGGCCAGACTACAAGACCCTTTGTCCATTACGTCTGTCATCAACTTCGCCGGGTGGACCCACTCCTTGCCATCGTCACACTGCGTTCCGAATCCACCGAATCACGTCTTGCCACGTCCACTTCTTCGGCTCCCCAAGACTCCGACCTCCGACCAGACACGAACCGCGTCATCCCTCCCAAACCAGGCGGCTCAGCCACCTCCGCTTCACCACTAGCCGGAATGGAACACTTTTTGCTTCTCGTGCTCTTTCTGGACGATTTAACTGACGGTTCATCAGTATTAACAACCGGTTTATCACGCCGGCGACGATCTGGGCGAAATAACGACATTAGAGCGGAGCAGAATCCTTTTTTCTTCTCCCCGTCGGTGGATCTTGTTCGCTCCGCTGGCTTTGCAGTCTTAGTCTCCGGATTCGAAGGTTTCCGGCGTCGGCCTCTCTTCGATCTAACTCTTCCCATACACGAGACCTTCGGCGACGACGGTTCTGCCATCGCAGCCGTCGATTTTCCGACTGACTCGGACCGTTTCGGCGGAAACAACCGAACATTCGGCGGTTTACAGTGTCTTCGTTTATCAACATAATTATTCTTCTGCGTCTTCGGCAATCCGATAATCGCAGCCTTGGACTTCAAATTGAGCGAAAATCTCTGCGAGTTCGAATTAGAGTGATTCAAATTGGTAGAATTAGAATTTCCTCTAGTTGATTCTTTGCGCTCTAGAAACGCGTTTCGATCAAACCAGTCGAATTCGGCGTCCTTAGATAGCCAGAACGATTCTGGCGGGAAATCCGGGGGTACATCGGAGATGTCGGGGACGTCGGGATTATCGTCGGCGAGTGGTTCACACGCGACCTTCCGATCGCTGGTGCTGCCTCCGCAGACTGAAACTAAGGCTTCTAGATCAACTTGTGGCATACTAGAGAGAGAGAAACAAGGAATGGAATTTTTAGAGAGAGAAAGGGAGAATTGAGAAAGTGGAGGTGGGAGTGGAAGAATTTAAAAGCATTGTGAGACGTGAGGGCCTGAAAAATAAAAATTTAAAGAAAAAAGTATTAATTAAAATTAAATAAAGAAAAGGGAGAAATTAGTGGAATTGTTTTTCACCTTTTATTGTTTTCTTTTGGAGGGAGTTTCAACTTTCAACTATGGACCTGTGGGCTGTGGTGGGTTTTGTTTGATTTTGATTTTGATTTTGATTTTAATTTTGATTAATTTCATACCTACATACTTTTTATAGTGGGATAGATGTGGAGGACTAATTATCTTTTTTATTTTATATTTTATTAACTTTTGAAAAAAGAAACATCCAAAACATTGATTGATGTCACTTTTTGTGACTTACTTGAATACTAACTAGACACGCAAAGTAAGATAAAGAATGATTCATTTGTTAAACAATGTAATTATTACCCTCAAACTAAGTAGTAGTATTAAATAAATTTTTCATAAATAAAAGTGTGTTAAATGATTTTTCGTTGAATGAATCTTCAATAGTAACAATCCTCATAAAGTTAGCAATCAAAAAATGTGTTACACAACATGTTATTATTCGTGTATAGATGAACTTAACGTACGTAAAAACTTTATTGCACGTACATATATGTTTGAAACAAATAAAATATAAGTTAATATGAAATTTTATAACTAAGGATTTATTAAGCTAGTTACATTATTATTATTATTATTTTAATTTTATACCTAATGTAACAAATTCTAAACATATATACTGTTATAATTAAATTTATTAGAACATCTTTTTCTATTTTTCTGTTTTTCTCCAAACATCTATATAACAAAATACAAATGATTTTGAATTTCCCGCTCATTTAATAAATCATCTGAGTCATTCAAAGTTTGGTATAAATCTGACCGTTCATTATTTTCCCCTTCTTTATTTCCTCTTCTTCTATATTTTTCTTCTTCTTCAAACCCTATCTCCAATACCTTCTTCTTCTACATTTTTTTTTCTCTCCAACAAAAATTAGTGCCGGAGGCACGGGGTTACTGCTAGTAGCTAAATAAGACTTGAGAGTTATATATATTAGTATGGAAACATTTCTCCAAAATAATTAAGATTGCATAAATTTGATTGGCATTATCTTTTAGTGATGATCTGAATATATAGTTCGGACGTAGAGATGAGCCCAATACTGCCTGAATTTGAATAAATGAGATATGGAGTATAAGATCCAAAATAAAGAGGAGAAACAACATACAGATGCCATATCATTTTTAACATATCGACATACACATTACAATTCTCGCTCTAATCCAGGGACTGGTTTTGTCCTCTCCTTTCTTTGAATATTTTATTTAACTGTATGGTTGAAAGCAATCATAGTTTACTCTTTTCGTTATACAATGGTAGCTTTGTTAGTAATATTTATAAATTACGAGGATTTATTGAATGTTTGGTTTAATATTAGGAATACGAAGATAAAATTATAATGATAAATTTGAAGATATTATGTTATTTTATTACGATTAAAAAAATTGAAAATCTCATTCTCTTTTTGAAACAATATATATATATATATATATATATATATAAATGAAATTATTCTGATGAAACTCGTGAAGTAATAAATTTTTTGCTTTAGCCCCCAAAAAATGTTTCATGCTTATTGTCTTTGTAACCAGAGTAAATTACTCAATATATTTATATTTCAAATATATAAACCAGTGCTTAAAAAAATATATTAAATGCTTTTACCTTAGCATATTGAATGTTATATTATTGACATGAAAATTTTGGATAGGGATGAAGGGACCTTATACATGCAAGGCCAACAGAAAATATGTTTTAAATACATAATCAAATTTGACTTTTCAAATAAATTTAGGATATTTTTTAAATTTAAAATTAACGTGATTCATTTAATTTTTAAAAATAATAAGTTCTGCAATTAATAGAACTAGCTAGATAGTTACAATTTGATAAATGTATCGTCTAAAACGTAATTAATTCATATAATTTTAAATTTGAAATATGTTAAATTGACTTCAAAAGTCTTTATTGATTCTGTATTAATTTAAGCAATATCATTATTTAAAAAGATCCATATATAGCTTTGATAAAAGGGTGAAACTTAAAGGTTTAACCTAAAAGGAAAAATGAGTGTGTTGTCATTAGTAAAACCGTTAAGCTTCCTTAATTATCTAAAGCTGTTGGTCAAACGTACACATCAATCTCTCTTCCTTACGTTTCCTCAAATTTTAAGATATATATGTATGTATATAGGGTCAAAGTGTTCTGTTAATTTCTGCAACAAGATATGTTTATAACGACGAAGACTAATGTAATATATATACTACTGGAAAATAGGTAAAGCATCCGGTTCATATATTCTGTAATACATAATTCCTACAAAAAGAAAGTGATTTTTTTTTCAAAACTTGAAAGAGATATTTTTTTAGCCTTGTTATTTATAAACTTGAATATTTTTTATTTTATTTAAGATCGAATATCGCAAGCAATCACATAGAAAATTAAAAAATACTAAAAATTAAATGACACAAGATATATTAAAGTTCATTAAATTGTGGTTAGTTTTGCTTGTCTGATGTATTCACACGTGTCTCTGACACTCTATAATGATTCACACATTAAAAAATATTTATATAGTAACTAGAAAATTTTAACGGTTATAACATGGATTCAAACTCATAAGTCCCAAAATATCAGACAAATTCAAAATCGAGCTGCTAATAAATTCTCGAGTCTAAATACACATTACGTTTGACTTCCAACTATCCTGTCGTAATGACCATTCGTCGAATCCACAGAAATATAAACTAATCCCAACACATTTAGCTACAAAAAATTGAGTAAATTTTGATTTTGAGTACTACTATATTACCCAGCTGTGAAAATATAATGTCATATTACATGTCCAGTAAATAATTGCAATCTTATTTTATCCCTATATATGTCTAGTCAGCTAAAAGTTGGTGTAAAAAGGTTGAAAGCTATATTTTTTTTTCTTCTGGTTTTGGAGTTGACAAAGTTGAAATTTAAAAGGGGTAGTTCTCAGCCTCATTTTTCTCAATATATGTATGGAGTCGGTGTGTTAGACTCACTCACTACCTAGCTGGAGAACTTGTGCAGTTTATATACTAATAATTTAAATTTTTGATAAAAATAATAAGTGAATGATTGAAGAGTGATTAAGTTTCCAACATCCATTACCTAATGATTTTATTTTTATAATATTGTACGATACCCCAGTTTAGCTGTATAACTAGCGGGGTATTGTATTTGTCCACACAAAAATTAGCTGCAAATTCATATGGACTACTAATTAATGTAATTAATTAACTAATATTGTATAAGATCTGGTTTTGGTTGAACAATAGTTGTAGAAGGTATCCTTCCTACGAAGTATAAAGTCTTTGATTGGGTACGATTAGGTACCTTTTGTCTCTTTTCCTGAAAAAAAGAAGAGACTAATTAATAATGTCGATTGATTTATAGTATGACAGTCTGTCCTATTTTCTTTTTTAATATTAATATTAGTCTAAAAGATTATTATTTTCGTTTAATTTTTGTTAATACTGAATTTTAAAATTAAAATGTATTAAATATTAATAAAAGAGTATGTCTTCTATGTGAATTTTATTAGTATTTTAAGAAGAAAAAACGTTCTCGTTTTGATTTTTTAAAATTAATTTGTAAAATTTTAATTAATTTAATTTTAGTTAAAAGTATTATAATTCATCCATATTTTAAATTTATATCAATTTTTAAAAATTAAAAATTGAGTTATGAACAGGAGAAAGTATTTATATCCTGTTGGCTTCAACCAGTTGCCGGTAACTTCCAGTTTTCTTTTAGGGCCTTTCTGGTGATGCCAAGACACGCTAATTAAGCTGAACCAACACGGAATAAGAAAGTAATACTCCATATGCTTTTAATTTAATTTTATTTTTTATATAAAAAAATACTTACTTTTTGTTGACTTTCTTATTTGAACAAACATTAAAGTATACATAAACAAGGACAACCAAGGTTTTTTTTAAATATCTAATCTATTTCTATTAGAAATATTGAACTTTAGTTATTATATATTTTTTGTAAATCAAATTATTTTCTCAATTTTAAAATTAAATATAGATTTTTGAGATGCCGAATTTTCAAAAAAATTTACCTTTTCAAACATGTGATTAACATTTGCTAAAATTGTAGTAATACTGTAACGGTTGTATAATAATATTAAATCTACGTAGTATTCCGTCTGTTTTAAAATTAGATATACATTATCTTTTTTGACTGTTAAAAAAAGATAAATTTTTGGCTTGATACTATAAATGGACTTAATACTTTTAATTTGTCATTACTTTGTTATGATCATTTTTAAAATTACACTATCACTATTAAATTATTAAGTAATATTAAGGGTACATTTGAAAATAAAAATTATTCAAAAAAAATGTCATTTTAAAAATATATCTCTAATTTTAAAATTAATGATGTATATAAGTAGTGATATATGGGCTAGAAATTTCATGTGATTTTAAAATTTTCAATTAAATATATATCTCTAATTTAAAATTGATAGAATAATAAATAAATTAGGTCCTTCTTTTCAAATGGAAGGATGTAGAACATGGTAATAAACTTTTATCAAGATATTGACAAAGTATGGATAGTTAGGTTAGTAATTAAAAAAAGTTAGTCAATATATCAATTTATAATTTACCTTTGACATTTGTTTTAACCTAATGTAATTAATATATATATATATATATGATTTTAGACTTTTAGTAAACATTCTTTAAAATGTTGAAAATAAAAAGTATAAATATAAATAAATGAGAAATTTTGAAGGATGTCTTGATTAAGAAAGATGAGTCCACGCATGAGCACACGTTAAGTAGTCAGGTTGAGAGAGAGAGAATTGGACAGACATTCAATGGGCGCCACACTGAACAACGTAAGCCATGATGGTTTAAGTTTCCAGAATGTTAATTATCACTTTAGTTTTTTGATCTTTTCCTTTTTCCTCAATCGTAACAATTTATGGTAGTTAAAAATAGCTCCGACAGTGGAGCAACTTCTCAACAAATTACTTTTACCTTTTTTTAATATTTATAAATCATAATACTCTTTTCGTTCTAAAATATAAATTTATTATTGACTTTTTTAAAATCAACTTACTACACTTTTAAATTCAAAATTGACATAATTTTTATTAATTTTGATCAATACAATAATAACTAATATAAATTATCGAAAAAATATTATTTATTATATTTTTTATAATTTTATAATTATTAATAAATTATTTTAATTTTAAATTTAAAAATATCTCAAATCTACTAATCAATTATCCGAAGAATTAGACATGTGTATATGAAGCAGGAGTATAAAAGATTCCAGAATGGAATGTTGTGAACTACTAGTCGCCGTCAAATTGGACTATGTTCATGCACTAACATTCATAAAAGTTAAACGAGTACCAAGCGAATTGACCCTCCACGACCATCCAGTATCCACCACGGGTAATGATGGAGAGAGAGAGAGAGGTGTTGGGCGTGTTTCTTTGGCTGTTATATCATAGATGGGAATAATTACTAACTACTAGTTGTCAACACCAAATATTTCTCTTACAAAACAAATAAAAATTGTATTTATTTGTTCAAAAGGTTAAAATATAAAGTCTTCTAGATTCGTTCCTTTTAATATTGTGGTCGTGAGTTTTAAAAGGAAAAAAAAAAAGAGGAAGATAAAAATTTAGAAAGGAGATTGAAATTTAAAAAATTTGGAAGGAAATTATATATATATTTATATATATTGATTTAAGCAGATGATATTGATCAATTCAATTGAAAAAAATGTCTTTACTTGTGGCTGTCAATGGTGAGGAAGAAAATGTTTATCTAAATTCATGATGTTTGTCCAAAGAATAAGAGAGTGTTTTAACCGTATATCATATCAAAGGGGAAAAATGATTATTATTTTTTGTTTGTTATAATATTTACTTTATTTTCAAAGTAAATAAGTATAAGTCAAATCCAATAATCACGTGAGTTCATCAAATAGTTGACGCATTGTGCTTCGTTCGGATGAGGTTTTCTCCGGACTCGACTATTGGATCTCGAATCCAGCCCAATGTCAATACTCAGGACCCAGTCCAAAAGTCCTCTATGGATAAGACATGAATTAAATGGATTAGGGGGAGACTTATTTCAACCCAAATTCAGTGGCCCAACAAAGACGTAGGGTGGGTTTGGGACTCACGACTCACGACTATATATATAAACGGGATACAGAGAAAAAAATATGTTAAGCTCTCTAAACCATAAACAACATTTTATTATTGATTGTCTAGTTCCCCGTACTACTTATCACCCCAGAAGTATCACTCGATAATAATTTGTAATCAAGTTTTATTTTTAATTCTCTTTACAAGTTATCACTTTAGAGGTATCAATCAATAACAATCGTCGTCAAATTTCATTTCTTGTTCCATATACTATTTCTTACACCGAAGTATTTTCATATTCCTTTGTTTGTAAAGATTTAGACAACCTTCGATATAAAGACTTAACAATAATGTTTGACGAAATTCGACATCAACATATTTTAAACTCATGTAATTTTTAATATAACATTGCTTCTATTTTTATTTAATTGAATAATATTAACACCATCTACTATTACATTTCTAGCTGACGAAGTTCTTAATATTCATTAATTTTAAAATAATCATTCATAAAATGTATTTTAAATTTTAAAATGAAATGATACTCCCCTTAAAAGATAGATAATACAAACAAAACGTTGTTACAAAACATAATGACTATAGATATCCAAAATCTGTGTGTGGGGTGCCCTTAAAGGGACTTCCAACGACTGCATCCAAAATAATTAAAAAGGAGATGCATTTGTTAGTAAATATAAGAAGTACAGGCCTTCTTACAATCTTTACCACCATAAAACAACCCCATTCGAATTTTCCGACCGTTGGGGCCCGTTGCAAGACAGGGTAACCGTTAAAACATTTTAAAAAAAATAAACTCCCACTACTTCTTCGTTCCTTACAAACCCCACAAAATAACCAGACAAACTTGAGTGAAACTCTCACACACCAATGGGCTGTGTATCATCAAAACTCTTTAAAGAAGAAATCAAACGAGAGATTTTATTTGGCAATGGAGATTACACCAATCATGTTGTTTCTCTCACTTCATCCACTTATGGTGCTCTCAAACTGGACAAAGATCAACCGCAGCAACATTCAATCTCTGAATGCCTAGTTGAACAGAGGAAATCGGTGAGTCGCCAAGAGCCGGAGATTATCAATGCTTGGGAACTCATGGAGGATCTTGAGGACGGAGTACCCATTTCGATTCCGGCTAAGAAAAGCCCAAAAGCTAGTTCTTTTCTTCGTGGGATTGCAAATTTGGACGCAAAAAGTCCCTTGAAGTTCTTAAATCAGATGGGTTCCCCAAAGAAATTCATGAAATCTGGAGGGAAAGAAAATAAGGGGCAAATTAATGGATATGGTACCGGAATTGCGCGGTGGGATTATAGTCCAAAAAGGGTCTTGAAGGCGTGTAATTTCCAGGAGAATTCAAGGAAAAATTCACCAAGTTTGAGAACTCCATTGAAATGTGATATTCCAGGGATGGATTTGGGGGTGATTTCATCGAGAAGGAGGAGTTTGGGTCCACTGTTTGATCCAGAACTTGTTGCTACTTTTGAGAAAGAATCGTCCGAAGAGGGAGAACAAATCAAGAAAATGGTATCAGCCACGCCCACCAAGCAAAAGGCCAGAAATTCGCGAGAGATGGAGTCCATTCTACAACTGTTTGATAAAAATTGCCCGCCAGGTGGTGAAAATTCAGTTGTCATTTACACCACCACATTGCGAGGGATTAGGAAGACATTTGAGGATTGCAACTCTGCGCGGTCCATTATTCAATCACACCATGTTCAGATGTTTGAGCGCGATGTGTCGATGGATTCGGGGTTCAAAGAGGAATTAAGAGGACTGACGGGGACAAAGCAAGTGAAAGTTCCAGTTGTGTTTGTCAAGGGAAGGCTGATTGGCGGAGCTGATGAAATAGTGAAGTTGGAGGAGGAGGGAAAATTGGGAATTTTGTTTGACGGGATCCCGAGGGCGGCCATGGGGTGCCGAGGGTGCGACGGGGTACGGTTTATGATGTGCATGGTGTGCAATGGGAGCAGTAAGGTGTTGGATGAGGATGGGAAGAAGACAATCAAGTGTGGTGAGTGCAATGAGAATGGGTTGATTCAGTGCCCCATTTGTCGTTCATTATAAGTCAAGTTGTGTGCTTTACTTTGTGCACTATTTAGGACATTTTCATTGTTTTTAGTATAGTCTTGTGGAGATAGAAACTTTCTCATACACAATGGCGGGGATCTAAAGTGAGTTTTAGGCCTTTCTTGTGTGTGCTTTTGTTTTGGTTGATGCCTGGCTTGTATTTTTACTTATTTCTTAATTTCTTTTGCTTAAAGATTTGTTGCTTGAATTCTATGGCAAATGGATGCAAATTATGCCAGCCTTCAATTCATTTTTGTCAGTTAAATTTGAACTTGGAAATTAGTACATGCCTATTTGTTTGTTTTTTGTTATAGTTTCGACATGTTATTTATCCAAGTGCGGTGTTTTCTTTTCTGTCTCTTAGTTGTTTTCTTCGATCTGGGGGAAGTTGCACTCTAATACTGAGCAGTCTAACTCTAATCCTTGCACAAATAGAATCTGATTAGTTCATTGATTTAGATTAAGATTTCAATTAGTTACAATTATTAGGAAAAAAAAAGAATTAAAAATCCATGCATCCTTCTTCTCGAGAATCGTAAATACAACTATGTATATTAATTACCGTAGGGGCTCAGCTCCATCTCATTGGAAAAATAAAATAAATTCGAGAACTTGACCTTCTTAAATACAACTATGTTCTTAGTTTGCACGGATGCACCATTTGTCAGCTTTCACTTCTCAAATTCTAATTGAATACTCTTACTCAAAAGTCAAAACTCTCGTCTTTGTAAAAATTTGGCAAGCTCGAGCCTTTATGTATTTTTTTTACTTTTTCCCACTGATATGAAGTCTCTCTTGACACCTAACTTTTAATTTTTGAACATATTAAAATTTGTCAAAATTATAAAGGGTCGGTGACATTAGATAGTTACAAAAAAATAGATACAAAATGATATATCGAATTATAATTAACTGTCCAATGGTTATAACTAATTATTATACACATCATTTTGTATTCAATCTTTTGTTATTAAAAAATTATAATTTTGAGTTATAAATTTTTTTCTTTTTTCATGTTACCTAAAATCATGCACTCCAGACTACTATGTATTAAGGGGGTAAAGGGAGTCATAGTTATTATACATAGCTAGCTTTTTTCCTTTATTTATTTATATATTTTTTAATATATACTTAGCTAGCTTTTAAACATGTATGATCACTATGAATCTATGATCAGATAGTTTTTAACTACTCTCCCTTCCCAATTTTTAGGACCATTTTTTACAATGATTAAGAAACCTGAAACTCTCATTAAAATTTTACCAGATTTCAAATTGTCTTCTATTAAAGTAATAAAAGTATACTTAATTTAGTGACTGGATATATTTTATATAGGACAAAAACTCGCACTTGATTTTGGCCATTAATAAAAGTTTTAAATAAATTGCCAACAGACAGTAACATGAGTAATGAAACAGATTTAATAAAAATTAAAATCACAAATAGATATTCTATTATTATTATTAATCATTTTCGCTTGCTCTCGTTTCATAGCAAGACGAGTCCACTTTATTCTTATTCATGTGATAGATTTATCAAAGTGAATATTCACGTGAAAATATCAAAATTACTTATACTTTAGCAAATTTTATAAAAAAAATAATATTTAGGATACTAAAAATATCATCTCCTAACATCATATATTTCCTCTGTTTTAAATTATAAGATTATTATTGATTTTTAAAAATTAATTTAATATACTTTTAAATTTTAAATTAAGATAATTTATTAAAAATTATAAAAAATTAAATTTTACGATGAATGGTATTTTTAAAATAGTTTATAATATTTATTATTATATAAAATAAAATTTAAAAAAAGTATATTAATTTTAAATTGAAAATTTATCTTTAATTAATTTTAAAAAATCATATTAATCTCGACCCGGAAGGAGAACATCAAAGTAAGTCATGTCGGTACTAAAACCATAATAATCCCCACGAGCTAAGTAGGCACCGATATGAAATGCAATAAAGAGTTCAGACTGTCCCAACCAATAAACAAATATACACGACAAATAAAAATAGCTTAAATAAAATTTTGTATGATGTGTCACAAATATACCTGCGGACTCAGCCTGTGTCAAATGGTCTCACCTACACTGTATAAAATCTCTGTGAATTTAACACGTGCTAGGGTAGTAGACCAAGTTGCTCTGATCTCTGACAACAGTCTTTCCCACCATCACTTCAACCATATATATATCTATATATCTATATCTCCTCTCTGTTAAGCTAAGCAGGCGCTCACACTTTGAGAGGAACCTCATCATCAATCATGGCTGGAAATAAAAGAAGAAGGAAAGTGAAGCTGTAAGTTTCTTTTCTTTCTTTCGAGTTTTTGAACAAGTCCTAGTCCAATTTGCATGTGTGCATGTAATTGATCGAATTATCAGCAAGAGTTCAGAGAATTATTATTGGGTGTTTGAAAAGAGATTAATTAAATTCAGGGCTTCAAAGAGTACAATTTCGTCCCCAGGGTCTTCTGTATTTTTATTGACCTTCAGTTTGTTGAGGCAAAGAAAATATCTTGTTGAATCTTATTCGAATTTTCAATTGAAGAATTCATGCTATAGGGTTATTTTAAGAAAATCCACTAACTTTTTTGTTTATTTTCTCATGTTTTCTCTCTCCTTGAAGGTTTAGGGCAGCTAGATTGAAATGTATCTGGATAGTTGAATCACTTAAGGGTTTTGATCTGGCTGTCAATTACATTTGATCTAATTCGTTTGGTTAGAATCTTGGAATATTATTAGGATTTAAGTATGTTTATTCACTGTTGTGATTTTGGGTTGTTAGCAGACTGACATGAATCAAATTTAAGGATGATGGCTTCTTCCCTTTCTTCTTCTTTTTATATGAATTTGGATTCATTTACTTGTGTTTTTCTTATTTTTTGGGTTTTTAACTTTTTCTCATGTATTAGTCAGTTTGGTAGCTTGAAGTTCTCTTGGTAAGGTGCTGTCGGACGGACTAAATCAAATTTAGAAATTAAGCTTGTTTGATTAGCATTGGTTTGGGATTTTAAACTTGTGAACATAATAACATAAAAGAAAATGGGGGAAATCATTTTACATGGGTGATGTTGACTAAAGGTATTTCAAGGTTTTGATGCTGCCATTTACATGTATCAATTTGGATTCTGAATTTGATTTTTATGGGTATCTACATTCAGTTCCAAGCACTAGACTGTTTTTTTTCTTTTTTCAAGGTACTATGTGTAGGCATGTTGTTGAGATTCACATTCGGTAATTTTTATTTTACTTTAGACAAAGGTGTATGGAAGTTTAAGCTTGGATTGGTGTGCACTAATAGATTAGATCATTTTTTTTAATGTTTTTAGATACAGAATTGCACTTAAGCTCTATTCACTTCTAAGTATGGTGTTCCCTTGATTCCTGTGGTCACCTTACAACCTCAAAATTTCACGAGATGTGTTTTTTGCTATTGCTCTGAGCTTGATACATATAATTAAATTGTTCTTGTAGATTATTTCTTATGGATTATATGTTTATAGATTAGCGGAAGCATTCACGGATGATCAAAGATCAGCCGAGGAATTGAAAGAACCAGAGGAGCAACAGATATGGTCCAAGCTTCCAACAGAGCTCCTGGAATCAATCGTGTCCCTGTTAACTTTGAAGGAAAATATTCGCATTTCTGCTGTTTGCAAGAAATGGCTCTCTGTTGCTATCTCAGTTCGGGTGGTCAACAAAGCCCCATGGATTATGCATTTCCCCAAATATGGTGACTTGTTTGAATTCTATGACCCTTCACAGCGCAAGACTCATTCCATTGAGTTTCCAGAGTTGCAAGGCTGTAGGGTTTGTTACACCAAGGATAATTGGTTACTGCTTTACAAGCCCAGAACTCAGCGTGTGTTATTTTTTAATCCTTTTACGCGGGAATTGATCAAATTGCCAAGATTTGAGATGGCATACCAGATAGTTGCCTTTTCTTCTGCTCCAGTATCTCCCGACTGTATTGTTTTTACAGTTAGACATGTTAGTCCAACTGTTGTTGCCATTAGCACCTGTCATCCTGGAGCAACAGAATGGACTACTGTCAATTACCGTAATCGCTTGCCATTTGTTAGCAGTATTTGGAATAAGCTGGTCTTTAGCAACGGTCTCTTTTATTGCCTGAGTCTTACAGGTTGGCTGGGGGTTTTTGACTCACAAGAACGTACTTGGACTATACGTGTTGTGCCTCCACCCAAATGTCCTGAGAACTTTTATTCTAAAAGTTGGTGGAAGGGCAAGTTTATGACAGAGCATAAAGGAGATATTTTCGTTATATACACTTGTCATATTGAAGACCCTATTGTATATAAGTTGGACCAGACAAACAAAGTATGGACAGAGATGGGAACCCTTGGGGGAGTGACACTCTTTGCTAGTTTTTTGACATCCCATGCAAGAATAGACCTTCTTGGGGTGATGAGAAATAGTGTTTATTTCACTAAAGTTCGTTTTTATGGAAAGCGATGCATATCCTATTCTCTTGACAATAGTAGATACTATCCCAGAAAGCAGCGTCATGATTGGGGAGAACTAGATCCTTTTGAGAGTATTTGGATCGAGCCACCAGAAGACTTCTCAACCTTCATCTAAAGGAGGTTAGCAAAGAAGGTGAACGTACTCAAACAATGATTTATCATATTTTGAAGTCCTTTAGTCATTTTCTCTTTGTTGTCTAATCATAATGCGATGTCTGGGCTATTTATGATATTTATACTGGTAGTTGTATCTGTTAGTGACATTGTATTGGCAGGTGTCAGTTGTCCTTTGACTAATTATCGAATATAAAGTCAAAAGGGCCATGCGTTAACTTGGTATTGCAACTTGTAAATGTTATCATCGAGTAAGTAATATCATTGTCACTCAACTAAACAGGTATTCTGCTTACCGTTTGGCTCTGACTTACTTGGACTAACGTAATATATCATTTTAAATTATGTTCAGGAAGTTTTCTTATGTAGCGTATCATAGTTTTCAATATTTACTGTGACGCCGTATCAGCCAATATGTATTGGGTTTCTGGGTATACCGACTTTGTTTCATCTTGATATAATGAAGAGAATAAAATCACATATGTATATACCGTTACGGCTCTATACCGGCTAATATGTCCATTACACTCCAAAATCACTCCCCCCACCCAAACCCACATTTTGCTGTTAATATAGTCTACTATTTGTCAATATCTCTTTTACTTGAGTCCATTCCTTTTCACTTGGAGTGGGAGACTAAAAGTGTTCTATATATTGACATGCTTTTTTCCCCCACAGTTTGCTTCAAAGTTCTCATCCATCTAATCCGCTCCTTCTCCATCTCTTTTATTCTAGTTCACTCCCACTTAAAATGGGAGACCAGTCTCATTAATTGTATTTTGTAGAACTAAATGTTATTAGAGTAATGTGCTGATTTAAATAAAAGCGACTAAGGTCCATAGAGATAAATTTATGTATTACGTGTGATTTGGGGAAGAAAAAAAATACACCTTCGGTGCCCACAACCTTTAAGCGACATCAACTTCACCCTCACTGCAACATTGGCCACTACCAAAAGTTTAAAATTATGTGGATTTATTTGTGGACTAACCATAATCATATTTTATTAAAGAAATTTTGTATAGGTGTTGGAATTACGTTATTTGTGGATCCTACTGGCTGCATCACCAATTACTCAAAGAAATAAAAGCAACTAGAAGAATATAGGCATTAGGTTTTATTGTTAATGTGTGTGTGTGTGTCTGAGAGAGAGAGAGAGAGAGTCAGTAATGTACATGGCATAGAATCGCAGTTTTTTTTTTTAGTCAGAATCACAATCTGCCATTGAACTCATGCCACGATTGACTACCAGTTGCATGGCGAACTACTTTAAACTGTTGCATTCTTTAGGATAACAAAGAGGATTACTCCTCCACCTATGCTTGATCTTAAAGATCTAACACTTTCAACAAAGTCTGTCATATTTCTGGCGCATGTTCAACATGTTATGGATACGTCAATCATTTAAATAAAATGTTAGTTTTGGATCTCAAGCCAAAACTTCTTGGATGCTTGTTAATTAATTGACCAATGTTGAAATTTGAGTTTGTTCCTTTAAAGTGGAAGAGAGCACAGTTGGTTTTATAGTATATCCGTTATGAAATTTATGTACCTTAATTAAAGAGCTTGACCATTTTAGAAAACCAAAGGAAAGATACGAAAGATATATAAGTTTAAGGAAGGGGGCTTGAAGAATCCAGTTACTCATTTACATTGAAATAACTGTATATATGTCTGTAACTATATGCTTGCAAATACGCATTTATGTAGTGTTATTTTTGTGCCTTTATTCATGTTACTTGCTTTATCATAATCCATAGTAATCTTCGTAAGCTAAAAGATTTATTTATCTCTAGGTTTCTTGTGGAGATACTATAATTCTTTGTATTTATATAAAAAGGTTTCCTTTTGCTGAGTTTTGCCATGTCCACTCTGTATGTTTGTTAGTTTTGTTATATTAGTATTGCGGACGTGTATACTTTTAGATTCATTTAAGTCATGGATTTGCCCCAATGTTTGTATTCTTTGGGTGGATGAGATATGTACGGTTAGCCCCACTGTATGTTATTTGTTGGCATCCCCTTCTCGTTGGCTTGATATTGGAGTCCACTCTGGTGTAGATACTTCAGGAAATGACTTTGCCTATGTGTTCCATTTGCCAAATGCTGATGAGATCTTTAGCCATATTTTGCAGCAGTTTCATCTGGCTAGTGACTTGTTTAAACTAAACAATTTGGATTAGTAGGTCTTTCATTAGTACCAGGGGGCTTTTCTCTTGGAAATTTAAAAGCATAACGATACCAATATAGTTTCAATTCCAATATATTACTCCTAAAGAAAAGAACATGCATTTGCTTCATAGTTGAGATGCTCAAGCAAAACATTTTTGAGCTTCCTTTGTTTCTACTGGATGAGTTTGTGAGGTTGAATCATTTTAGGTTTAGTTTTCAAGTTTCTTGTGGAATGAGGTGTAGGCAAGGAATTTTTTTAAGTTATAGATCTGAACTTATAAAAGTATTATAAGTTATGATGCATTATTGACTTTTTTTTGCTCCTTCTATAATACATTGACCCAACCAAAAAAAAGTTTACGTCATTGTTTGTCTTGCAGATGATCCACATGAACCTTCTTCTTCCAACCTTGTTTTGATTGTTTGAATGGGCATAGTGTGCTAAGAATTTCATTCCGAGTCTACATATAAGACTCGTATAGGGAAAACATAGAGGATCTGATCTGACTAAATATGGAAAATGTGAGAGAAAAGAAGAAATAGAGGTAGCACGAAAATAGATAGACATGAAGAGTAGCATAAAAGAATACCAGTTTAGCAGCTTAGGGAAAAATACAGGAGAGATTATTGTTTGGTAGGTGAAGCCTAGTAGCCCAAATTTTGAGGTACAATCTTACAGTTGAACATTCCCTACTAAACTAAGGATGTCAAAAAATGTGGCATTGTATTAGTCCCAAAGTAGAAGGTTGGTATATTTCGCATTTAAGCAAGAAGAGGAGAATCAGCATTTAACTATATATTGTGCGAGGATCCCACAAGAGCATCTTGTACTAGTAATAGGTCTCATTTTTTGATAGAATGTGACTGAATTTTAAGGTTTGGAGCTATTATTTATCTAAAATTTGCTTTCCATATTACACTCTTTCTCAATCAAAATGACGTATACTGACCTATATATTGCACTTGGACATATGCTTGTTTCGAAATAAAATCAGTCGGTCGATATTGCTTATGGTTATGAATTGCTACTCTCATTTTTGGCATCCTCGTTAATGAATCTGACCTGCCAAACCTTATTTTTCATATGCAGTTTCTTTAGCTAGGGTATCTTTAAGTCTATTACTGTGAAGAGCAGATGATTTCCAGAAGAGCTCAGAAAATTGCTGCAGCAGTGTTGAAAATGACGATAATGTACTTTTTTCCGGCTAAAAATGAGATAAATCCAGGGCATTCAGTGACCGTAAAGATATGCCTTTCTTTGGTTGCACATGCTCCATTGGGGTTTTCAGGTTCATCGAAACGCCAATCTTCTACAGACGAGCTCTTGTGATATATACTGTTCTATTTTAGGATGTCTTGAGCTACGATATTTATTTGTTTTGATGTTTTTAGTAATTTATGTGTAGAGTAGAACAATGTAGCTGTCATATGTTGACCAGATCTAATGTGTTGCTAATCAAGAAAAAGTATTCTAGTATGTTTATGGGTCTCAACATTCTAGTACCCCTTGGTATGCTGACCCTATAACTTCATTTCCTAGTTCCTGATGATGTTTCTAAGGTAGATTTGCTGTTCATTTTATTAGAATTATTTCAATTTAGGCTATAGTCAATTCTCCCTCTTTCAAATTTTGTGCATCATGTTTATGTTCTGGGGTGTAGGTGCCAATTTAGGTAAATTTCATGTAATAGCCGTCACGTACTAATGGTGGCTTACTGGGTGTGTTTGTTATTCCGTTTTAAAATATAAGATCACTAAAATACTGAGTCAAGTGATTTTATATTTTGAAAGAGAGGGAGGTTTTTTTTTTCCTTCTTTTAAGGCTGTATTAGATATTTCTCATGGGGAGAGTCCTAAAAAAAGATTCCACTTTCAAATCAAGACACTAAATCTCAATTCTCAGCTCTCTTTTTTCCTCTTTAAAAAAGCTAGTGTCTGGCCGTTCAAAAAGCTAGCTCATATGAATTTTCTTTCAAAGTCAAGATGTTTAAAGGGAGCTTACCTTTTCTGGGACAAAGGCAGTGCAAATGCGACTGTGATGGTGCTTTCAGTACGCATCTTTTTTCCTCCTCGTCCCTTCTGGTCGTTCTCCCTTGTCATATGGTATATTCCTATGGGGCAAATTGTAATTATAATATAGGTTTAAAAGACTATACTCACCGAAAAGAGTAATGCTAAGGACACAAATTATATATAAAAATTGTGCACAAATAATATAAAAATAAAAAATAAAAATAAAAATAAGAAGGGGGACTTACGATTAGATGCTTTAAATATCTTCATCGGTAAACAATACATGGATCTTACTCTTTGTATATAATTTTTTGTATACAATTTGTGCACGTAGGGTTATGCTTATAAGAATAAGGGAGCTTCTAGTCCCAATTATAATTTTTTAGCTCGTGTACAAAATGCTTCACTATTTATTTATTTTGTCTTAATTTTGTTATCCATGATATTTTTAGATGGAATGTGTAATAGTCAAAAGTTAATTCTCAGCCATATACATTGAATTGAACTATTTTATTAAACCAATTATATTTTTACTTAATAGCATTCTTTTTGATTACTGATATTTTATAATATTAATAGGTGAATTCGTGCAATGCACAGACTTTTTTGAATATTAGTATGCACAAAATTTATCTAAATATTATCATCGTAAATTTTAAAACATGTGTCATATATATTATTAATTCATTCATTCATACACTAACCACAAAATTTATGAATAATGTGAAGGGTCTCACCATATATTAATGTATCTGAACATTATTAGACTTAAGTAAAATTGAAAAACATTGTGAATGTTTTTTTGTTAAAATTCATAAACCATCTTTAATTGCAATCTATTTAAAAATTTATAAATCGAATTTTTAAAAAGTTAGAAATATCCTTAATTAATTTTGCATAGAAGAAGGATAATTACTCGATTTGAGCGTGGAATTTAATGTCAAAAGATTTGAAAATTTTTTTTCACCCTTTCCTAGTAATTTTTTTTTTCCATGTGTAGGTATTTATATCTACAAATCTAGCATCATTTATGAAGAATTTAATGATTGGTAATAGTGTTATCAAAATTCGTGTACTATTGTGAAATGAGTGAATTCATGTACAAACGAGACAACTCACTAAATTTTGAAATTAAAATTAAATTAAATGTCGTACTTTAAGATATTCTTGTTAGTATATTTTAAGACAATATATAATTTAAAGTGCTATCTTATTAAAGTAATTATCCACAATATAATTTATTGTTTCATCTCATTCAAAAAAAATTGTTTTGATTTAGAAATTAATTTATAAAAATTTTAAAATTCAAATAAAATAGGAAATTATTTAGTAAATAAACTTTTAAATATCGTAAATTATTTAAAAAATACTTTCAATTAAAATAAAATACTAATAAATATGTTAATTGACTTCTCATTAATTAAAGATAAGTTAATCTCTTTGATATATAAGGGTGTGCTTATATAACTATCATATAATTATATAAAATTCCAAAATTGAAAATACATTTTTATAAAACAATGGTTAGAAAGAACCATTTTGTTTAAAAAAAAAAAGAAGCTTATTCCAACATTAATTAGAAATATAATATAGATGACATAATAATATTTAATCAACAAAAAAATATATAATAACATGTAAAGAACTTCGCACCATTTTATAGTCTAAAAGTAAAAAATAAATTTTATTTTGGAACGGAAAAAAATTGAAAAAAGGAAAATATGTTTGAAATGGAGGGAGGGAACAATAAGGGAAGGAGATTATTTGCTCAGTGAACCCACCTGTACAAACAAACACTGGAATTATTACAATCATAAGAAATTTTTTAAAACACTTGAACACTGGAAATATTGCAAGCATTGAGATAACTGTTTGAATATTATCACATGATAAATCTAAATGGATCCGGAACATTGCTCTCTTACATGCCTTTGCTCAATAAATTTACTCATAAGTAATACAAAAAATTTAATATGGGTTGTAACGGCTTCGCCCACGGCCACTGTCACGTCTTCCGCCACTTGAGCTTCCTCCCCCACCACTACGGCCACCTCTTTGCTGAGGAGGCGGAGTATGTGGCTGTGCTCCTGGCTGCTGCCTATGGTAAGAAAACAACTTAATTTTTCAAGTGTTGTTGAACATGTAGAGTGTCGAAGAAATAAATATAAGTAAAAAAACAAAAAGAAGTACCAAAACAGGATCAAGCTAATAAAGAGGGATCCATTAGCCTATCCAAGTAAAATGAACAGGGAGTCATTAGGCCATTACCCATTGTGCACCCGGTTAACAGGGTGCTCTAAAGGTTAGACTAGATACAAACCTAGGTTTCAGTGTGTTTTGCATAAAGTGATTGTTCTACGTTTAGTTTCACTTTTTTTAGCAGTCTGAATACTTCAGCACTGAATTAAGCTATGGCTTGAGCACATTTTAAGAACTAGAGCTAAATATATAGTTCTTTTCATCACTAAGGTACAGTCTCAAAGTAGAAAAGGAGGGGGAAGTTTTTCCAGTGCAAATTATAAGCAGCACAAAAAACCACCTAAAATCTAATACTTTGACTAGTTCTATAGTATACAGAAGAGAAAAAAAATACAAGTTTGGTATCACAAAAAACCACCTAATACCATCAAAATCTAATACTTTGACTAGTTTGATATTATAAAGAGGAAAAAATATACAAGTTTGGTATACTTGTACCAAAGAGCATTGTTTCTCAACAAAGTTGTTGGAGAGAGTTTTGTTTTTTTTTTGGGTGGGGGAGGGGGGGGGGATAAAAAATTGGTTGTTTATTTCAATGTCTAACTATAAATGTAGATGACTAATCACACAAAGGACAAGTTATTCTTCTAAAAAGCACCTTATAATTAACTGTACTTACAGGACATATCCGATCCTTCCATCAGGGAGGAGCATAGGCATCATTGCCATGCCAGAAGGTGTAGGTCCCCTTCCATAGATCAGCGGCTGCAAGACAGTTACATTCTCTATCAGCAATTGAATGAGAAATATTAAATTTGGGAGCGCTTTCAAACAAATACAACAGAAAAGATACTTCTACAACCATTAGTTTCTTTCTTCAGTGTACACTTTGATATGCAAGTTACAGGTTAACCAAAGGAGCCTGACATGAATAAAATCATCAGAGATGCCATGGTGTCGTGCTTAGTAACAATTCACAAGCTTGGACGAATCTAAACGACTGCTCCATATCTTAGTGCCCAAACTATGTGGAATGGACCTCGTAGTGGTCTAATTGCCAGATTACCTATTCCCTGCCTATGGCATGGGCCACACTCGTGCCCTAGCTGCCTAATTACAGAATTGAGCGCACTTCACGGTTTTCCTGGCTTGATGTCTCATCACAAGGTTTCAATTTTGTTGACCTTGACCTAATGCTATCAATTGTTTGTGCACATGCAGTTAGTGGCAGCTTCTTGTTATCAACTGGCAACCAGATTCTCCAAAAAAGCTGTGCAGGTGAGGACTTCAATCCTTAACCTCCTCATAGACAAAGGGACCACTAGCCACTGGAACAGCTCTACTCTATTAGGTGAATAAGACATTTATTATTTGAGCCATCACTAATAGGTCAAGTCCAGCGAATACTACATTACTAATAAATACACATAACGTCCATGTCTAAATTACATTATTTATTAATGAGTAATTTTATTGTTTATTTTGCAGGGAAACAACATATGAACATAAAGTTGTGTTTTCACAACTGCACACATTTTTTATATCGACACACTTGAGGCGCTTGATTGGCATTAACTATTTAGAACTTGTGCTCTCACACTCCCAATTTCACACCCACTCCACAAGATGGATACTTAGCTATCTATCCTAGCTATATCTAATTCATAAAATTTACCAGTGACTTTCTAACTCATAAAAACGTATTATAAATTGGTAAATCATATTGTATAAATCTATCTACCAAATATGACTCTATAATCAATACATATTTAACATTTTCTCCATCTATATATTAATTATGTGGCAGTCACTTAAGATGCACAGTAAACCCAACCGTACAGTATCAAGTAATTTTAAAAGTGGAAACGAAAGTAAAATGAGAAGCTAGAAAGTACATCAAGTGAATAATGAGCATCTTACTTGCCCGAAGCCTGCACCGCCATATCCTGCACCTAGAGCACCATAGGCACCTCCAACCAAACCATAACCAACGCGAGGTGGGTAACTTGGAAGAAGGGCTGCCTTGTGAGAATTTGGTACTCCAGAAGACCGCTGATCTGCTTGAGGCTTGGCTAGAGAGCACTCCAAGACTTGTCCTATCAAAATGAATCTAAAAAATCAACATGGATTCCTCGTCATCAAGAATTACAGAACCCATGAAAGACACAAACATCCAGGTATTACCATCTATCTCATATTTCTCGGTGTTCTTTAGAGCCTTCATGGCACTTGACCTTTCTGCAAAGTGGACAAAACCGAATCTGCTCTTTTCCTGTCCTGCTTTTGCAGGTGGGAGAACTACTTTTGTGATCTTCCCGTGGTGCTCAAATAGATTTTTTAACTGATCCTGAGTAATGTTTTTGGGCAAATTCTTCACATACACTGCTTTAACCTGCAGGAGAGAGCCAGAGGTCATGACACCGAACACCTTTGCTGATAAATACCTAGATGTATCAATATGTTTAACTTAGAAACTAATGAAGAGGTTCTTGTACTCAATTACACCCATATACCTTTTTTTCAAGCCATTGATTAATGACTGATATACAAACTTGTTCTTCTACATTCAGTAGTTGTCACTATCTAATAAGCAGAAGTAAAAGCAAAAATTAAGTTGTGATGCACTGTCCAACAGTAATCCAAGTTGCCTCATGGTTGAAGGTTCTGTTAGAAAAAATACTCCCTCTCTCTGTCACCGAAATAGAGATTGGGTAAGATGGACACGTGCTTTCTAGGGAAAATAGTATTCGAGCACAGTTTGGAGCAAACAAATTTAACATAATAATAAAAGAAAAAGTAATACTTCCCATAGTGGGACCCAAATAGATTTAAATGGCAAGGATAAAATAGTCAACTGCACATTCATACCTAAAATTAAACAAAAATTATAAATAAATAAAAAAGCCTTTTGGGGCATCCTGGAATGTAAATCTTTAAAGTTGGAAAATGGAATATGTTGCTTAAATATCATACATCCATTATTATGTGCTAAATCCTGAAGGGGTTTTACAAAGTAAAAGAGCACAAATTAGGGGACTCCACGTTCAGCAAGGCCAATAGACTGCTAAAATTCTGCTTTTAAGAATGCTGCACAGCATTCCCTGAATCCCACAGGACACAAAAACAAATAAAGCTTAAATGTATAGCAGAATAGAGTACCTGTGAAGCAGCTGAAGATTCCGCATTTTTTGGGTCAGCCCAGCTCACAGTCGGAGCATTGTCACCAAGCTTAAATTTTGGGATCATCATCTTTTGCCTGGAATAATCTGCACATGCATGGTTATAGTACTCGATGAACACAAAACCACGGTTTCGACTGGAATTCTGTGGGTCCTGGAATAGTAGAGAAGATAAATGACTAAGACAACTGAATATAATTTTGCATTATAACTATGGCTAGATGGAAAAGCAGGACCACTAGAAGCACCTGAATAGATTAACAATGTAAAAAGTGATATAATCTAACATATAAAGCTGATCATGGCACAAACCTTCAGAAGTTCCACAGCACTGACACCTGGCCCTATCTTAGTCACAACCTTGTTTATATCTTCCTCGCCCCAGCTTTTGGGAATATTACCAATGAAAAGCTTATGCTTCGCTTGAGATGTTGAACACCTTAACTTCCTACCCTGGGGAAAAAAAGGTTGAATAGTCATTAAGAAGTCATTTAGAAATGTAGACATTCTAGAAAAAACGCAAAATAAGTAAATAATACTTGTCAACGAATAATATATAACAAATGAAAACCATTGAATAAGATATAACTGGAAAAGTAAAGATAGAGATTAGCAGTCTAGCACACATACACACACATCAGTGGCAGCATTATCCTCTTAGATATTGGGATATTCAGCAAAAGACTTGAGGAAGAACATTGATTGAATTACCTTTAATTCAGCATTATGAAGCTCCTTAATGGCCTGAGAAGCCAACTCCTTAGTTCTGAAGGTGACGAAAGCATAACCCTTGTTTTCACTCGAGTCTTTTCCCTTCATTATTCGGACCTGTTGTTCACTAATAAAATTAATATGTATAAAGTATTTTTGAGGGTACATACGGCAATATAGTTCTAATTCAAAACACTGGATCATGAGTTACCTCTGTGACTTCCCCTATGGATTCACAAAAGCCCTTCAGATCATCTTCAGACGCATCTTGAGGAATACCACCCAAGTATACTTCTGAACCATGTGGAGGGAGTGCAAGTAGCTCTGCATGCTTTTTCTCCACATCCTCTGCTTCATCAGCAGCTATCATCTCCTCATCACCATCGTGGCCTTTTTGTGGATCAGCTGAGTCAGAAACATTAGCCTCTTCCTCTTCTTCCTCCACCTCCTCTTCTACCTCCTCTTCTTCTTCCTCTTCTTCCTCTTCCTCTTCCTCCACCTCCTCCACTTCCTCTTCTTCTTCTACCTCTTCATATTCAACCTCTTCCTCAACCGTCTCCTCAGCATCATTGTCTCCGTCAAAGTCCACCTGCTCTTCAGACTCGACAGGCTTTTCTGGCTCTGCAGATTTCTCAGGTTCACTAGACTTAATTGCTGCAGTGCTTGACCTCATCCTCGGCATCTTATATATCTAGAAGTATAAGCTTGCACAGCAACTGTGGTAGAAGCACAGAAGCCAGAAGCATTTGCAGAAGAAAGGATACAAATATGGACAGGTGGAAACAAAATGAAAGGCCAAAAGGAGTTCCAGAGTAAGAATCTCAATTGAATTTGTGCCATGAGAAATGGCTCCCAGGAGTTTCAATGCGATTAATTTTCAATAAAGGGATGATAAAAGCATAGTACCAATACTAATAGAGACAGGCAAGAGAGAATTCTGAATGATAATCAAGAGGATGATGATGCTCAACAGGTTTTTAAAATGAAGCAATGATTTTCTCGAAATTAAGATACCGACTGATGCCCAAAAAATAATGGCCAACTTTTAGGTTAACTATCATCAGGAACAATGCATTCACAACAAAAAGAAGAGAAGGAAAAGAAAAAGAAAAAGAAGAGCAAATAATAATGAATGAGAAACTGTAATACAACATGAGATAATTACAAGAACTATAATATTTTCAGTAATCCAAGCAACATGAAGATAAAAATAAAACAGTAAGGAAAAAAAAATGAAAAATCTCAGATCTAGATTATTTAACACAAATGTGCAGCCTTTTTACAGCAAATCAATGCACCGCAACTGAAAACATTCGATCATCAAATAATACACAATTTCAAATACACTTCAGATGACCATATGCTTAATATCTGAACAGTTGAACGCCCGTCATTTAGATTCATAAAGATGCACACCTGTGCAGCAAATATTGATTCACCCTACAGAAGTCAACTGATCCCTAGAGGTAATTTCACAGAGTGATACAGATTCTTAGAGAGATGCAACTGACAGTACTGATACTAAGAAAGAAAGGGGGAGAATTATAAACAACAGGAGAACCACACTAGGATGAGGTTCTAGGTGAACAAATCCTCAACTGAAAATAACCACTAGTTATGCACTTATGCTTTAGTCTTGCAATTTATATGATTTTAGATTCTATTTTCTCTTGTTTTTTCTGTGTCCTTCATTCAAAGAGAATGTTAATACATCATGTCACATGCATAACAAGGTCGCATCTAATGCGTGAAAAGACTCAAAAGTCTAGTCTTGAGGAGTCAGGGATAGGGACAGATATGTAAGTTAGACTAAATACAATACAAATAAACTGAACCGATAATTTTCAATTTCTTTGTACATTCAACTACAGGCCTACAACCTACAGGGAATATACCACCCAGAATAAAGGGTGAAAAGATGAGATGCAGTTGCTTCTCACTCCTAACAAATGGAATATCAACCCTAATACCAAGGTATTCAAATGATGCATCGGAGGATTCTGTTTTTCTTCTTTTTGTATTTTTTATTCTATGTTTTCTGGGGTTGTTGGAGGGGCCCTGGTCACTAGTGAGAAGTAAAACTGCCTTCAAAATATCCACAAACAAAATATTTAGTTTAACTTTAAGCGTTGATTGCGGGATTGGGATGCTTTATTTGAGAGTGCATACATTTTACAGGCTTATGTCAAAATTTGCTACATTTTTTAGCCTTGCCGGGATAGCTTAACCCAGAATACAAACCTTGTTGAGAAGCCTCACACAATCCTTTGAGGGCTTCAAAAGCTCATGGAATTTCAATGAACCAATTTATTTTGAAATGAAAGGAATTTATTACAATATGTAAACTAGCAGAAAAGCTAACCTAAAAGTGCAGGCTTACCACCCCTATGTAAATGAATAAAATTCCACTATAGCAGAGTCAAGACTCAATTAGAATCATAAACTCATAAAATAACCCTTTCGTTTCTTCTACAACTATTGACTTTACCAACCCTAGACTTTAAGACATTAAGATAGTTAAGAAAAAAATCAACTAAGGAAATAAAGTTCAAGATACCCTTGTTAAGACTAAGAAACTCAGAGCTAGTGATGAGTTGCACATGGAGCTAACCCATTTTTCAGATTCTCCTTCCAAGATTTGCTTCCCCTTGAGTTTCTTATGCCCACATAGCTACTCCAGGATGGGAGTAGGTCCTGGCGAATAAGTTATAGAAACTTTTCCAACCTACCCAAGTTTGGGCAAATTCAATTCAAGATTTATAATTTTTGAACAACAGCTTCATGCAACCTTTGAGGCTAAAGTTTCCTTTTCTGTGTAACTTGGGAAGTAAATAGAACATCTTAAGATTAGTATCCTCCCAGGTACCTTGACATCTTGAAAATAACAAAGTTCAATGCTACTCCAATTGGTTAACAAACCACATCCTTATAGAAACCTAAAACTTGAATAATAGCATAAATGCCCAATTTGTCCAATCTTTTAGCTTTTTATGTTGAAATTACATGTTGCCACAGTGTCTTCAAGTGTACCTCCTTGATATTCTCTTTCATTAATAATGGTCGCTCTGATTCAACTTCGAACTCTTTTGTCATCGTTGCAGCTGTTTCTTGACTTAAACCTCTTCTAGGAAGATTAGAATGGCCCATGAACATTGAGGCTCGTCGTTGTGACAGCTTTCATATCTGCACTCTGGTCAATTACTCCTCCAGGATGGTTCTGAATTTTTGGCAATATCTTAATAGTTTATTTATAGGTATAATATCTTTAATAGTTATCACACTAACTGAACAAACAAAATGCTATTGCATTTAGTCTATCGTTAGTGCAGATATTCAAGCATTAAGAGGAAGGTCGTGCTTGGCGCGATGGTCAAGTGCTCATTTGAATGCTTCACGGGTATATTATCAAACCCTACCTCAACACTTAGCAATTAGTATATACAGATAACCATTTATGCCACAACGTCTGAAACGGAACTCATATTGCTGCTTTTTGAGCTTCCAAAGCTATTTGAGTTCCCAAAAAGTAAAATTTAATGACGATAAACATATAAATTGACATAGTTAACAGAATTCAGTTGATATGCATAATTTCAATTGTAAGCCAAATTTGAAACCAACTAATCAGATTTGCCCCTAATTGTCACGTATATACCCCAATAAGTAGGCTCAGATGGAACAATAGTTAGATTGGTATACCGTAAAAACACGAAGAGACATGCATATCCACATAATATGAAAAAAAATTATACATAAATTATACATGTAAAGAGGATAGAGAAATGAAGAGCTTACCAGTAAGAATCTTCTAGGTCGCACGAATGACTTCTTCCCCTTCTTGGTGTGTTATTGATACCTTTGGCTGATTGATTTTCTAGGGTTTTGATCGTTTGCTGTCATTCGTGGATTGTCGATATTAACCTAACTTTCTGACGGTTCGCTAAGTTTGTTTGAGGGTATTATTGTAACTCAAATTATATCGTTTTTCCACTCCTATCTTATCGACCACACATGGATTTCGGTGCCTGTATTTTTCTTTGTAACAACGTCATCCACTGGTAAGAATTTAAACTCACTCATAAGATGTCATTCGAAACAAGTAAGGCAAGGAGACTCATATATCGAGAAATTAAAAATATACTATATATATATATTAAAAATGGACCCTCAAAAATATTAAAAGGAAAAAGCAAAGTCTCCATTGGGACTCTAAATTCATATATAATGAAAAACAAGTAGTCTTAGGTAATTATGCAATTTTTGTCCATTCCCATTTAAATAAATATCGATGATTATAAAAAGTACAACTCAGAATCTGTTCAGTAATAATTTATAAGTTAAAATTTAAAATAATTTATAAGTAATATTTTATATTATGATCGGTAAAAAAAAATGTCATTATTTGAATTTATAAGACAAAAATTAAGTTACATTAAATTATGAAGATGTTTGACTAAAATAATTTATAAATCAAAATAAGTTATAAAAATTATTAAAATGAGAACCAGTTCCCACAATAGTACAGATGAGAATGAATCTTTAGAAATAAAAAACAAAGCAAAGTGTAAATGTCCAGTGTCCACAACCACAAATAATGAAATAAGAAGTAGTAAAATTCATTATCCTTCGCATGCGCATTAAATAATCCCAAAATTTTAGGATATGTTTAAATATAAATCAATTTTTTTGTGAAATATTAATATAAAATTTGTTATATTATGTTTAAGCATTTCAAGACAAACCATAATTGCGAATTAATTAAACAAGTTAAATAGGAGGATTATGTCTGACCGAAAGAGTAAATTGAGTTTTTTGAAAGAAAAAAAAAGCCATTTTCAGCAACAATAATTTTGAGAAAGGCAATGACGTAGTCGTGTTTCCAAAGGAGCCATTTTTGTGTTTCAATATATATATATATATATATATATATATATATATATATATTAGTGTGAATGTAGAAATACCTGTAGTTATATCATTATCATTCTCACATTGTGGTTAGAATAATAGATCTCTGACTCAGCTTTAATGATCTCCATGATATTTCACACAACTTTTGAAAGCATATAATTAACCACCATCCTCCCAGTCCAAGATAATGTCATTGCACGAACAGATTCAACATACAAGAAAGAGTACAAATAACATAATTATACCTACCCACAAGAACCTCATATATATATATAGAGAGAGAGAGAGAGAGAGAGAATAAATGTTCTGAAACCCAAACCATGCTGGTCAATCGAAACTGAATCAGGAATTGCTCCATTAAACGAATGGGTTGAGATCAATATTAGGAGAGTGATCAAAAACCAAACTACAATGTCATCGGTCAGACCTAGTTCAACCAATAAAACCAATTAAATTATCATATGATAACATTAAAATCTTAATGATATACTTATATAATGTTTACTAAAAATATATTTTAATTAATGAAAGAAGATGTTTAAATCACTGGTTACTGAATATCCAATATAACTCAATTCACACAAGCACCTTTTGAGTTCAATGACCAATGTGAAATTATAACATTGTATGAAATAACAGTAATTCTTTTACATGTGATAACCCGAGCACCAATAGTGGAATTTTCATTAGTATTAGTATGCCTGAAAGGAATATAACTTCTAAATTCAGCATATTGATCTGGCGAACACCGAAATAAAAGTACACTAGAATTGTAGAATGGGGACCAATTGTTAAAGTGTAAAATAAACTTCAAATATCAAGTAAAATTACCACATTAAGAATTCCACCGAGCACCATCATATAACACATTTACATTGTTAAAACATTGCAACTAAAGGTACTGCTCACTTTCCAGCATCATATAAATCATAAAGTAGTCCGCGTGCCTTCTTATATAAACAAGTTTTTATACTCCCCATTGGCAAGCTTGCACAGCTGGTTAAAGTTCAACATATCTGCCAAACAAAAAAATTTGAAACACAGAAGAACATCAGAATTAAAGCCATGCACATTAAATTAACTAATCCAATTTAAGTGTCAAAAGATGAGCTAAATGGGAAAGGAAAAAGATTATAAACAACAAATTATACCTATCAACCCAAACATTCCACTAAAACAGGAAATCAAGGACAACTTGATAAAAGGGACATAGATCATACCAAACGTATCGCCAAAGTTGGTCCCTATTTCAGCACGAATGGACTGAACACCATCAGCAATACCAATGACCTCCACAAAAGTGGTAAGAGGAGCAGGCAGCTGCCCTTTCACGACAATTTGTTGATCATCACTGGATTTTCCTATTACACCACCACTATCGGAACGTATAACCTGAATCACTGTCCGTACCCTCCGTCCCACATACATGCGCAGCAGCTCAGCATTGACAAACACTGCAGGGTTTGATGTATCCATGTCCTTCAAACAAATGGAACAGATACAAGGTTTCATGACTCACGACGATCATTTGAACACATACATAACTATAACAGTTACCACTTTATTCAGATTATATTGATTAACTTGGCTGGGATTCCTAAATTATTTTGGTTCATAAAACGGTCGTGCAGATAGGATTCTTAAGTTATTAGGCTTGATTGTAGTCGACTTGTTTAGCCTAGATGCCTAGGTTATAGAAGTTGATTATATACACATATATATAGGAGAGACAGAGACAGAGAGATGCAAACCTGGTATTGCAATGATATACCAATTCCAAAATTAAAGATACATTTTCTTTTTAACTATGATCCAAAATTAGATAAGTGACATGAAGTTCCTAACATGCCGATAGGTAGATTGAATACTATCATGCCAGAATTTGCTAACATGCCAATAAGTAGATTGAATATTATAATGCCTGATGCCAACACTACTACATTTTTAACAAATATTAAGAATATGTTCGGAAATAATAAAAATTTCCTTAAATACTAAATTATCAACCTTTGCTAAAATTATTGTAGAAAGTGAGAGTCTAAGAGTGTTCATGTAATAGAACAAATAAGTATAAGGAATAGGAATAATTCCATTATCTAATATTACTCTCATTCATTGTTTTTATTCATTGATGGTAGCTACATTTATATACAGAAGTTGAGCTAGTGGAGGAGGAAAACATGGATCATGTTTTCCTCAGTGCTAACAGCACTCAAGTAACATACACAGCACACACATACACTTAGCTTCTAACACTCCCCCTCAAATGCAACTTTACATAAGGAACAAACTAAAGTGCATTTGACAAAAACAAAAAATTGCAACAACATAAAGGAGCCATCATGACTAGCAAGCAGCTGAAGAACATGAGGAAAGCGTCATGGAAAGTGAGCTGGAATCACCAAGAAGCAGCCAACGCCGAGAACCAATGTTGCACCCATGTGAGACCCAAGTTGCACAAGCCAACAAAGAACAAACCGAAGCGAAGCGAAATACCATACGGCTGCAAATGAGCATGACGTAGCATGAACAACCCCTCATGCAACCTAGACCATATCATATCTCATACCTCATATCTCATATATCTCCCCCTCAAATGCAGCTTTATATAAAAAGGACAAAATAAAGTGCATTTGACAAAAAAAGGAGGACAAAAAGAAAGGAAAAAAAATCAGAAAGATGCAAACAACATAGTTGCAGATTCTAACCAATTCAGACCCGGGACCATGTTGGAAAAGACATCAACAATGGATACCTTGTTGGAGTACACATCAACAATGGGTAACATATGGGAAGAAAGCATAGCAAATATGGTGCATCAAAGAAGAAAGCTGGAAAACAGTCAAGGACCACCCAGTCTAATGGGGAAAAACATCCCAAAAGAAACAAAGGGTGGGTGATACCAATATATGAGATATATTGCAACAACAAATAGGACCCCAACGCTGAAAGCAAAGTTAGAAAATATACCTAAAAAGGCAGAAAATTTTCAACAATTGCTCCAACTAATGCGGGACCCATTTGCTAACAATCATTTTAGATTTTTCGTCAAGGTGAAATCAGCAATACAAACCCACAAAGTCCAACAAGGGACAAGTGGGCCATGTAAAATCAGCAAACATGGAGTAATCAAATCAGCCATGTGCAAACAAAATAGCCCCACGTGAGAAAGTGAACAGCAACCAGGCAATAAACTCCACCAAAAACCCATCCAAACCGTGGGCCCAACAAGAACATAACCAGCCCACGCGGGGCCTAAACAATTTCAAAACCATCAGTTTATAAAGAAGCCTCAAGCACTGAACATAAATCCAAACAGCTGGAGTCTTCATCCGTGGGTCCCGAAAGTCACCCATATCAATACATAATGGCTCCCAAACGAATAAACAATACAGCCCAAAAGTTGTTATGCGCTGGAAAGCAAAACCAGCCATCATGTGCAGCAAGTTTTTTCTTTTTTTTTTTTTTAAAAAAGGACCCACAAATTTTTATTTATTTTTTAATTAGCAGCACAATCCCATGAATTAGTGGGAATTCAGCAGCCCAAATCAATAACAAACAGCAGTGAACAACCCACGTGACTATAAAATAATCTCCAAAGCCAAGTGGACAGCCATCAACAACAAGCAAGTGCAGCACCAGCCAAGAACAAACCACTAGCACGGCAAAGACAACACCAGCAAAGAAACAATACAGCGGCAGCCCACGAGCAAGAAACCCAGCTGAGCAAAATCAGAAACATGGACTGGTTCCCATCCATGACGAATCCATACATCAAACTGACCGAACCAAAAAGAGGGATCAAATCTAAGCAAACCCGGTTTTCTTCCTACAAGGCCAGTATGGATGGATAGAGGAGAGAGAGGCGACTGCCACAGAAAAAATCGCGCCGGAAAAATCTCGCCGGAAAGTGGCCCACGCGCCGGCGCGTGGCATCGGCGGCCCGGCGCGTGGGTGGCGCGTGGGGGCGCGTGCGACGGCGGCTGGGATACCGGAAAGTTCTGGCTGGTCGCCTGGCTATGGGTAATCTAATTATGGGATCAATTTCAGTGTATGTAATCGTTTAAGCAAGTTGCCAAGGAAGAATAGCTAACAGTGGCTAGCGGAAGGAAAAAGAAAAGGAAAAAAATTTTCTAGTGAAGGGATCAAGCTTTGATACCATGTAGAAAGTGAGAGTCTAAGAGTGTTCATGTAATAGAACAAATAAGTATAAGGAATAGGAATAATTCCATTATCTAATATTACTCTCATTCATTGTTTTTATTCATTGATGGTAGCTACATTTATATACAGAAGTTGAGCTAGTGGAGGAGGAAAACAAGGATCATGTTTTCCTCAGTGCTAACAGCACTCAAGTAACATACACAGCACACACATACACTTAGCTTCTAACAATTATCAACTCAAAACAAGTTATAAAGAGTAAAAATGTGTGCATATAAAGCTATCAAGTTCAACCCTACATCAATTATCATCTGAAGAAGCTTGAATGACACTTCTAAAGTCTATACTGTTTTTGTTTTTGGGCAAATACTTATTCTGGTTTCTTCCCAAGAGACTATTCAATTAAACCTAAGCTAAAATTCTACTTCTTCTGATTTGTTTCCCCAAAACTTTTCATCAAAACCTAGAATTTTCTACCTCGCCTCTCTAATACACTCTCTCATCACTCCTTGCTTACCGATTTGAAATTGGAAGTGGACAAATTTTAGGGTTTCATTAAATTCCATGTAAACTGAAAGGAATAAACGTTGAATCAAAAACATATAGGAAATCTCTACAGAAATAAACCTCGACTAGGATAGTTACAGAAAACCATGATATTCATAAACATCGAATTTTGAAAGTTGAGTAATGTTTTATCCTTCCTGTAATTAGAACATAATACAAAGTAATACAAGTTGATTATAGTTTCAAAGGAATTAAAGGTCTCAAGAAGTTACCTGATTGATTGACGGAGTATCACGGGGAAATGGGTAGATTTGATGTTGATCGGCTGAACTGAAGACTCGCAACTAATAAGTCCCGTTTTGAAGGGCAATAGGGTTTTTTTTTTGGGTGGAAATGGCGGTAAGAGTTCCCGCCTTTCTTCCGGCTTAGGGGTTACCCATGCCTAGGTAGGGGGTTTACCCCTTTTTTTTCTCGGGTTGCTATTTTGAGTGAAAAAAATGAAATATACTGAAAAGAAATTCATTAAGTTCTTGGTGGTATTTATTTATTTTTTTGTGGCTTGCTTCACTAATCACTACTTGTTTATGTTCACTATAGGATTAAGATATAAAAAGCAAATATTCCCTCTGCTCCACAAAGTGTTTTTTGCTAATTTCTTTTATATAAAATATTGAGACTAAAAAATTTGCTACTGAGAAAACTAATTTTTTTTAAAAAATATGTTGAGCTATACTTATTAAAATCTTAATATACTCAACTAAAACATCAAAAGTTGATAGAGGTTTTCATTTTAGGATGGGATTATATTAGTGTATAGTATCTTATGGATCCGGTTACTATGAAATTAACTTCATATTAAGTTGATCAATTGACCAATACAGTGCTGACACGCAGACAGAGAGAATATTTTTCGCCTTGCGTGTCAACACTGTATTAGTCAATTGATTAAAGTTGAGAGAGAATATTTTTCGCCCTGCGTGTCAACACTGTATTAGTCAATTGATTAAAGCTAATTTCATGTTAACCACTTCTGTATCTTATAATAACATGACACTCAGACAATTCTGAAATTGATTTCATTTACAAATTTATCTTATGCATCTATTATTATTATTATTTTCCTAACTAAGGTATATTTGTTGATGTTTATTAATTTACTTTTTCCCTTTTCCCTAAACAATCTGAGTTGAAATGCTACTATATATTGGATACAATAAACTAATTTATTTTTATGGAGAGCTCGTGTAGTGTGTCATTTATTCTCTTACAATGACAATGTATGATAATTTGTCAAATCTCTCTTAGGAATGCTAATAGCCATTGCCAAAACAACTTCAAAAATATTTGCTACATCACAGAGCATTATTACTCTCTCGATCTCACCTTAGTAGGTTCCTTTTTTTAATGGGTAATTTAGCCCCCCAGATACGAAGATTGGAACCAGCAAATAAAAGTGACAGAAGACCAACTTGAGAGGGAGGGAGGAACGGAATAATTACTAGCAACGAATTTCTGACAAAAGCATAACTATATATACTATAGGCAAATCACCAAAAACAAACCACCAACAAAACTCCTATGTGACCAATGAAAACAGTTGAATAAAAAAGATCCAAGGCTAGTTATCAGATGTGGTTGGGATTGATTGCAGTCAAGACATTATCACATAGGGATCTTTGCATCGTTTATACCACCGAAATCCCTATACCACCTTTTATTTCCCTCAAAATGAAAAGATGGTTAGATTAGATGCAGATAGATCTAACTTTTCGATATCTTCAAAACAGTGTCGGCCCTTCTACACGTTTGGCAGACTGAAAACTTAACCACTAAAACTAAGCAATGATCCCAGAGAGAAAAGTGAAATAGCACAAAGATAACTTTGATGCTGCTGCTATTATCATATTACAAGCCCAGTTGATGTCAACGAGTTATGCTGACCAACCAGAAGAGATGAGCGAGATATCTCCTGTAGCTTTCCAGCATCTAGAATTAATACTCTTTCTGCCATTAAAACTGTTTCCAAACGGTGGGCAATGACTAGTACCTACATGATGAAGTTCACCATTTAATCAATGGGCCACCAAGGAAACGAAAAACATCATGTAACAAAACCAAAGATCAACTAATTTTTCCTTGCAGTATGATTTTTCATTAAACGCTGCACAGCTTGTCTGACCAATAACTCAGACCGGCTATCTAAAGCAGAAGTTGCTTCATCCAAAATCAGAATAGAGGAATTCTGATAAAGTGCCCTTGCTATAGCTAGTCTGTTGCGAATGAAAGTAAAAGTGGGAGTATCATCAAGATGATGATGGAGTTTCACAACTAATATAGATGAATCCATCATAAAACAATCCTGACAGACTTAGTATCTCAAACAAAAATAGGAGTGTTGTTTTTAGATAGAATTTATAAAAGGCTACATAATATGTGACTGGAATCATGTGTCCAGTCCAGTTTAAAACCTGCATTCTTATGAAAATTCAATAAAGGAAAAACACGAACTTTGAAAGGAAGTTGGAAAAAAAATTGATCAGCTAAGTTGCACTGATGTACAAACCAGTTAAGTTCTTCCCTTAAAGAGAATAGATTTCAAAGTGACCAGATAAGTTTGACACCACACCTTTGCCTTTGGCCCCCACTTAAAGTTGATCCCCTGGGTCCAATATTGGTTGCATACCGTTCTGGAAGTGTTTCAATGAACTTTAAGCGTTGATTGCGGGATTGGGATGCTTTATTTGAGAGTGCATACATTTTACAGGCTTATGTCAAAATTTGCTACATTTTTTAGCCTTGCCGGATAGCTTAACCCAGAATACAAACCTTGTTGAGAAGCCTCACACAATCCTTTGAGGGCTTCAAAAGCTCATGGAATTTCAATGAACCAATTTATTTTGAAATGAAAGGAATTTATTACAATATGTAAACTAGCAGAAAAGCTAACCTAAAAGTGCAGGCTTACCACCCCTATGTAAATGAATAAAATTCCACTATAGCAGAGTCAAGACTCAATTAGAATCATAAACTCATAAAATAACCCTTTCGTTTCTTCTACAACTATTGACTTTACCAACCCTAGACTTTAAGACATTAATATAGTTAAGAAAAAAATCAACTAAGGAAATAAAGTTCAAGATACCCTTGTTAAGACTAAGAAACTCAGAGCTAGTGATGAGTTGCACATGGAGCTAACCCATTTTTCAGATTCTCCTTCCAAGATTTGCTTCCCCTTGAGTTTCTTATGCCCACATAGCTACTCCAGGATGGGAGTAGGTCCTGGCGAATAAGTTATAGAAACTTTTCCAACCTCACCAAGTTTGGGCAAATTCAATTCAAGATTTATAATTTTTGAACAACAGCTTCATGCAACCTTTGAGGCTAAAGTTTCCTTTGCTGTGTAACTTGGGAAGTAAATAGAACATCTTAAGATTAGTATCCTCCCAGGCACCTTGACATCTTGAAAATAACAAAGTTCAATGCTACTCCAATTGGTTAACAAACCACATCCTTATAGAAACCTAAAACTTGAATAATAGCATAAATGCCCAATTTGTCCAATCTTTTAGCTTTTTATGTTGAAATTACATGTTGCCACAGTGTCTTCAAGTGTACCTCCTTGATATTCTCTTTCATTAATAATGGTCGCTCTGATTCAACTTCGAACTCTTTTGTCATCGTTGCAGCTGTTTCTTGACTTAAACCTCTTCTAGGAAGATTAGAATGGCCCATGAACATTGAGGCTCGTCGTTGTGACAGCTTTCATATCTGCACTCTGGTCAATTACTCCTCCAGGATGGTTCTGAATTTTTGGCAATATCTTAATAGTTTATTTATAGGTATAATATCTTTAATAGTTATCACACTAACTGAACAAACAAAATGCTATTGCATTTAGTCTATCGTTAGTGCAGATATTCAAGCATTAAGAGGAAGGTCGTGCTTGGCGCGATGGTCAAGTGCTCATTTGAATGCTTCACGGGTATATTATCAAACCCTACCTCAACACTTAGCAATTAGTATATACAGATAACCATTTATGCCACAACGTCTGAAACGGAACTCATATTGCTGCTTTTTGAGCTTCCAAAGCTATTTGAGTTCCCAAAAAGTAAAATTTAATGACGATAAACATATAAATTGACATAGTTAACAGAATTCAGTTGATATGCATAATTTCAATTGTAAGCCAAATTTGAAACCAACTAATCAGATTTGCCCCTAATTGTCACGTATATACCCCAATAAGTAGGCTCAGATGGAACAATAGTTAGATTGGTATACCGTAAAAACACGAAGAGACATGCATATCCACATAATATGAAAAAAATTATACATAAATTATACATGTAAAGAGGATAGAGAAATGAAGAGCTTACCAGTAAGAATCTTCTAGGTCGCACGAATGACTTCTTCCCCTTCTTGGTGTGTTATTGATACCTTTGGCTGATTGATTTTCTAGGGTTTTGATCGTTTGCTGTCATTCGTGGATTGTCGATATTAACCTAACTTTCTGACGGTTCGCTAAGTTTGTTTGAGGGTATTATTGTAACTCAAATTATATCGTTTTTCACTCCTATCTTATCGACCACACATGGATTTCGGTGCCTGTATTTTTCTTTGTAACAACGTCATCCACTGGTAAGAATTTAAACTCACTCATAAGATGTCATTCGAAACAAGTAAGGCAAGGGGTATTCTCAGCGTCAGGGTTGTTTGCACATCAAGACATCAATTATGATCTGAACTAGGAGACTCATATATCGAGAAATTAAAAATATACTATATATATATTAAAAATGGACCCTCAAAAATATTAAAAGGAAAAAGCAAAGTCTCCATGGGGACTCTAAATTCATATATAATGAAAAACAAGTAGTCTTAGGTAATTATGCAATTTTTGTCCATTCCCATTTAAATAAGTATCGATGATTATAAAAAGTACAACTCAGAATCTGTTCAGCAATAATTTATAAGTTAAAATTTAAAATAATTTATAAGTAATATTTTATATTATGATCGGTAAAAAAAAATGTCATTATTTGAATTTATAAGACAAAAATTAAGTTACATTAAATTATGAAGATGTTTGACTAAAATAATTTATAAATCAAAATAAGTTATAAAAATTATTAAAATGAGAACCAGTTCCCACAATAGTACAGATGAGAATGAATCTTTAGAAATAAAAAACAAAGCAAAGTGTAATTGTCCAGTGTCCACAACCACAAATAATGAAATAAGAAGTAGTAAAATTCATTATCCTTCGCATGCGCATTAAATAATCCCAAAATTTTAGGATATGTTTAAATATAAATCAATTTTTTTGTGAAATATTAATATAAAATTTGTTATATTATGTTTAAGCATTTCAAGACAAACCATAATTGCGAATTAATTAAACAAGTTAAATAGGAGGATTATGTCTGACCGAAAGAGTAAATTGAGTTTTTTGAAAGAAAAAAAAAGCCATTTTCAGCAACAATAATTTTGAGAAAGGCAATGACGTAGTCGTGTTTCCAAAGGAGCCATTTTTGTGTTTCAATATATATATATATATATATATATATATATATATTAGTGTGAATGTAGAAATACCTGTAGTTATATCATTATCATTCTCACATTGTGGTTAGAATAATAGATCTCTGACTCAGCTTTAATGATCTCCATGATATTTCACACAACTTTTGAAAGCATATAATTAACCACCATCCTCCCAGTCCAAGATAATGTCATTGCACGAACAGATTCAACATACAAGAAAGAGTACAAATAACATAATTATACCTACCCACAAGAACCTCATATATATATATATAGAGAGAGAGAGAGAGAATAAATGTTCTGAAACCCAAACCATGCCGGTCAATCGAAACTGAATCAGGAATTGCTCCATTAAACGAATGGGTTGAGATCAATATTAGGAGAGTGATCAAAAACCAAACTACAATGTCATCGGTCAGACCTAGTTCAACCAATAAAACCAATTAAATTATCATATGATAACATTAAAATCTTAATGATATACTTATATAATGTTTACTAAAAATATATTTTAATTAATGAAAGAAGATGTTTAAATCACTGGTTTGATAGCGATTCAATCACTGAATATCCAATATAACTCAATTCACACAAGCACCTTTTGAGTTCAATGACCAATGTGAAATTATAACATTGTATGAAATAACAGTAATTCTTTTACATGTGATAACCCGAGCACCAATAGTGGAATTTTCATTAGTATGCCTGAAAGGAATATAACTTCTAAATTCAGCATATTGATCTGGCGAACACCGAAATAAAAGTACACTAGAATTGTAGAATGGGGACCAATTGTTAAAGTGTAAAATAAACTTCAAATATCAAGTAAAATTACCCATAGGTTGGTTACCAGAAACCAAGAACCACATTAAGAATTCCACCGAGCACCATCATATAACACATTTACATTGTTAAAACATTGCAACTAAAGGTACTGCTCACTTTCCAGCATCATATAAATCATAAAGTAGTCCGCGTGCCTTCTTATATAAACAAGTTTTTATACTCCCCATTGGCAAGCTTGCACAGCTGGTTAAAGTTCAACATATCTGCCAAACAAAAAAATTTGAAACACAGAAGAACATCAGAATTAAAGCCATGCACATTAAATTAACTAATCCAATTTAAGTGTCAAAAGATGAGCTAAATGGGAAAGGAAAAAGCTTATAAACAACAAATTATACCTATCAACCCAAACATTCCACTAAAACAGGAAATCAAGGACAACTTGATAAAAGGGACATAGATCATACCAAACGTATCGCCAAAGTTGGTCCCTATTTCAGCACGAATGGACTGAACACCATCAGCAATACCAATGACCTCCACAAAAGTGGTAAGAGGAGCAGGCAGCTGCCCTTTCACGACAATTTGTTGATCATCGCTGGATTTTCCTATTACACCACCACTATCGGAACGTATAACCTGAATCACTGTCCGTACCCTCCGTCCCACATACATGCGCAGCAGCTCAGCATTGACAAACACTGCAGGGTTTGATGTATCCATGTCCTTCAAACAAATGGAACAGATACAAGGTTTCATGACTCACAACGATCATTTGAACACATACATAACTATAACAGTTACCACTTTATTCAGATTATATTGATTAACTTGGCTGGGATTCCTAAATTATTTTGGTTCATAAAACGGTCATGCAGATAGGATTCTTAAGTTATTAGGCTTGATTGTAGTCGACTTGTTTAGCCTAGATGCCTAGGTTATAGAAGTTGATTATATACACATATATATATAGGAGAGACATAGACAGAGAGATGCAAACCTGGTATTGCAATGATATACCAATTCCAAAATTAAAGATACATTTTCTTTTTAACTATGATCCAAAATTAGATAAGTGACATGAAGTTCCTAACATGCCGATAGGTAGATTGAATACTATCATGCCAGAATTTGCTAACATGCCAATAAGTAGATTGAATATTATAATGCCTGATGCCAACACTACTACATTTTTAACAAATATTAAGAATATGTTCGGAAATAATAAAAATTTCCTTAAATACTAAATTATCAACCTTTGCTAAAATTATCAACTCAAAACAAGTTATAAAGAGTAAAAATGTGTGCATATAAAGCTATCAAGTTCAACCCTACATCAATTATCATCTGAAGAAGCTTGAATGACACTTCTAAAGTCTATACTGTTTTTGTTTTTGGGCAAATACTTATTCTGGTTTCTTCCCAAGAGACTATTCAATTAAACCTAAGCTAAAATTCTGCTTGTTCTGATTTGTTTCCCCAAAACTTTTCATCAAAACCTAGAATTTTCTACCTCGCCTCTCTAATACACTCTCTCATCACTCCTTGCTTACCGATTTGAAATTGGAAGTGGACAAATTTTAGGGTTTCATTAAATTCCATGTAAACTGAAAGGAATAAACCTCGAATCAAAAACATATAGGAAATCTCTACAGAAATAAACCTCGACTAGGATAGTTACAGAAAACCATGATATTCATAAACATCGAATTTTGAAAGTTGAGTAATGTTTTATCCTTCCTGTAATTAGAACATAATACAAAGTAATACAACTTGATTATAGTTTCAAAGGAATTAAAGGTCTCAAGAAGTTACCTGATTGATTGACGGAGTATCACGGGGAAATGGGTAGATTTGATGTTGATCGGCTGAACTGAAGACTCGCAACTAATACGTCCCGTTTAGAAGGGCAATAGGGTTTTTTTTTTTTGGGTGGAAATGGCGGTAAGAGTTCTCGCCTTTCTTCCGGCTTAGGGGTTACCCATGCCTAGGTAGGGGGTTTACCCCTTTTTTTTCTCGGGTTGCTATTTTGAGTGAAAAAAATGAAAAATACTGAAAAGGAATTCATTAAGTTCTTGGTGGTATTTATTTATTTTTTTGTGGCTTGCTTCACTAATCACTACTTGTTTATGTTCACTATAGGATTAAGATATAAAAAGCAAATATTCCCTCTGCTCCACAAAGTGTTTTTTGCTAATTTCTTTTATATAAAATATTGAGACTAAAAAATTTGCTACTGAGAAAACTAATTTTTTTAAAAAAATATGTTGAGCTATACTTATTAAAATCTTAATATACTCAACTAAAACATCAAAAGTGGATAGATGTTTTCATTTTAGGATGGGATTATATTAGTGTATAGTATCTTATGGATCCGGTTACTATGAAATTAACTTCATAGTAAGTTGATCAATTGACCAATACAGTGCTGACACGCAGAGAGAAAGAATATTTTTCGCCTTGCGTGTCAACACTGTATTAGTCAATTGATTAAAGTTGAGAGAGAATATTTTTCGCCCTGCGTGTCAACACTGTATTAGTCAATTGATTAAAGTTAATTTCATTTTAACCACTTCTGTATCTTATAATAACATGACACTCAGACAATTCTGAAATTGATTTCATTTACAAATTTATCTTATGCATCTATTATTATTATTATTTTCCTAACTAAGGTATATTTGTTGATGTTTATTAATTTACTTTTTCCCTTTTCCCTAAACAATCTGAGTTGAAATGCTACTATATATTGGATACAATAAACTAATTTATTTTTATGGAGAGCTCGTGTAGTGTGTCATTTATTCTCTTACAATGACAATGTATGATAATTTGTCAAATCTCTCTTAGGAATGCTAATAGCCATTGCCAAAACAACTTCAAAAATATTTGCTACATCACAGAGCATTATTACTCTCTCGATCTCACCTTAGTAGGTTCCTTTTTTTAATGGGTAATTTAGCCCCCCAGATACGAAGATTGGAACCAGCAAATAAAAGTGACAGAAGACCAACTTGAGAGGGAGGGAGGAACGGAATAATTACTAGCAACGAATTTCTGACAAAAGCATAACTATATATACTATAGGCAAATCACCAAAAACAAACCACCAACAAAACTCCTATGTGACCAATGAAAACAGTTGAATAAAAAAGATCCAAGGCTAGTTATCAGATGTGGTTGGGATTGATTGCAGTCAAGACATTATCACATAGGGATCTTTGCATCGTTTATACCACCGAAATCCCTATACCACCTTTTATTTCCCTCAAAATGAAAAGATGGTTAGATTAGATGCAGATAGATCTAACTTTTCGATATCTTCAAAACAGTGTCGGCCCTTCTACATGTTTGGCAGACTGAAAACTTAACCACTGAAACTAAGCAATGATCCCAGAGAGAAAAGTGAAATAGCACAAAGATAACTTTGCTGCTGCTGCTGCTATTATCATATTACAAGCCCAGTTGATGTCAACGAGTTATGCTGACCAACCAGAAGAGATGAGCGAGATATCTCCCGTAGCTTTCCAGCATCTAGAATTAATACTCTTTCTGCCATTAAAACTGTTTCCAAACGGTGGGCAATGACTAGTACCTACATGATGAAGTTCACCATTTAATCAATGGGCCACCAAGGAAACGAAAAACATCATGTAACAAAACCAAAGATCAACTAATTTTTCCTTACAGTATGGTTTTGCATTAAACGCTGCACAGCTTGTCTGACCAATAACTCAGACCGGCTATCTAAAGCAGAAGTTGCTTCATCCAAAATCAGAATAGAGGAATTCTGATAAAGTGCCCTTGCTATAGCTAGTCTGTTGCGAATGAAAGTAAAAGTGGGAGTATCATCAAGATGATGATGGAGTTTCACAACTAATATAGATGAATCCATCATAAAACAATCCTGACAGACTTAGTATCTCAAACAAAAATAGGAGTGTTGTTTTTAGATAGAATTTATAAAAGGCTACATAATATGTGACTGGAATCATGTGTCCAGTCCAGTTTAAAACCTGCATTCTTATGAAAATTCAATAAAGGAAAAACACGAACTTTGAAAGGAAGTTGGAAAAAAAATTGATCAGCTAAGTTGCACTGATGTACAAACCAGTTAAGTTCTTCCCTTAAAGAGAATAGATTTCAAAGTGACCAGATAAGTTTGACACCACACCTTTGCCTTTGGCCCCCACTTAAAGTTGATCCCCTGGGTCCAATATTGGTTGCATACCGTTCTGGAAGTGTTTCAATGAACTCATCTGCATTAGCTGTTCGGGCTGCAGCCTCTACCCTGTCCATGTCAATTTTAGTCAATAGATCCTTGTAACCGATGTTTTCAGCAACTGTCCCTGAAAAAAGTGTCTGATGAAAAAACAAAAAGTTAAATAGATAGCCAGTCAAAACTAGAACACATTTTAAGAGCACAATGTTTGAACTCAAAAACAAAAGAGCATATTAAAACGTGCCAGTCCTCTTAAAAGATGCTTATGGAGAGAAAAACATCTTAATCAGAATTCCAAGTTTTAGACCCAAGTTTAAATTCAAGCAACTCACAACCTTCATTTAACAGCTTAGTCAGAATTCATACTGAGTTGTAGAACAAAAAGAAGCAAAGAAATCATAAGGTAGTTGCCATTTACTTACTACATCCTGAGAAACCAGACCAACATGGCTCCTTAAACTTCTCAACCGCATACTTTCAATGTTATGGCTGTCTATTTGAATACAACCTGTTACCATAGAAGGAATAGAATTCCCTCACTATCTGCTTATATTTTGTATGCTTAAAAAAATTAAATTACTGAGAGATGGCTCACCAGAAAGAGGATCATAGAGACGAAGAAGTAGCTTTACAATGGTTGTCTTCCCACCTCCAGAAGGCCCAACAAGGGCAACTGTCTCTCCAGGTTTAATATTGAGATGCAACCCATCCAACACAAGAGGCATCCCTTCTCCATATCTAAATGAGACGTCTCGGAATGTTACCTCCCCTTTAACAAAGTCTACATCAACTGCGTCCAGTTTCTCAATCACCTAAACAATAATATAAAATGCAGCTGATCTGTGAAAAAGAAATCTTGATGGTCCAGAATATAAGAAATTACATTATTTATAATACATCCTTGTGTAAGGATGTAGAACAAAGATTTATTTATTTTTTATCAAGAAAAAAAAAGCTTAAATTACAGAAAGGATGCAAAACAAACATCTTTTTATGCTTATACCATCCATCATAAAGTTATTACAAAGTCCTAATATCGCAGAGATAGCATCAAGGCTAAAGCACCAAGAAATGGCAAAAATGAATGCACGACGTCATCTTTCTGTTTTGTTTTGTTTTGTTTTTTGTTTTTGGATAAAAAGTCCCAAAAAAGCTCAGATTGGCAAATTCATCTTCATGTGCGTTATCTTCCAGCTTTCAGTCAAAATAAGAGGACACGAAATGTTACGAACATTAGAGCAAATTTTGCAACAAATCTTTTAAATAGATTGTCAATCATTTAAGTGCAATCTGCATATTCATGAACATGGGATACAGTTCATCGAAGTTATAAAATCTAGAGGTGAAAGAACAGTGGCAGCACCACCACCTCCCAAGTGATGCAGTCTAGCATACATAAGGGACATCTCCCTCGATCAAGGCATCTAGTATAGCACACTAATCTGAATCAAATTTCTTAAATATGCAGCAGATACTTACTCATTAACATAAGGATATGAGAGAAGTTTGATGCAGATTCACGATTCATAATCCTTTTATTTTTCTAAGATTAATCACATTTTTGTCTCTCAACCACTTACCTTTGTGAAGATAATTATTTAAATATATACCAAGAAGGAAATAATTAGAGTCCATCAATGCTACTATTTACCTGAGATTGGAACCTTGACAAGTCAAACAAACGTTTGATGGCTGGTTCTCCTTGCTTTAACTCATTATATGCTTTTCCCACATCCTGCATGATTTTTTTAAAGTTCAGGAGAAAAACAAAGAAATCTCCTCAGAGGCTGAAGCCACTGAACAATAATAACAGAAAGCACCATTAGCCAAAAATAACTTAAAGATCAAAAGAACATCATATAGCAAATTATAAAAAACATTGCAAATGCAACAAAGCAAACAAAACCACTAGATTTCATTTTCTAGCAACATCTATAAGAATGCTTAAGGCTACTTCACATAATAATTCTCTTATTATAATGCCCTTTCACAAGCTTGCAAGCAAAACTATAACACAAGCTTCTAATTCACTGAAGCCACCCCTTGTATACTATGACTAAAGGGATAGTCTCCCTTATAAGAAGCAATTTGCAATTCTAACTTATTGTTTAATATAATACCCCTTCAGTATGCTCCTATTAAGTAGATGGCCTCACCAATGTAAAACAAAAATATTCAAAATGTAGCTATGTAGGCCAGGGTCAAGAAAATGTAAGGATTGCCTTTATTTTAGAAAGTACATGTGCTTGACAAATTATACATTGTCAGAATTCTCCTTTGATGTCCTTAACTATCACTGGCCTCTTCCAAGCTTATTATTTCAGCCTAACATCATTTATAGCTTCCTCCCACAAACTGTTCGCTTTAAGCAGATGAAAAGACTTGGAAGTCTAAATGAGTCATTACTAATTACAGGTGTAATCCCAAATTAGACCTCTAAACTTTGAATAATAGAAATTACATTACGTCAAATACCTGAAGGCAGGTCAAACCGTCAAAGATAAAGTTCAAACCCACTAGAAAATTTGTTATTTACAGAAAATAGAAACAAAAACTATGCATATGAAGAGTGTGGGGGGTAAAAACGACCTTTTGTTTCAGTAGAGTACCATACCTGTATTGGCTCAATCAAGAGAACCAAAGACGTTATAAAAGAAATCAGGCGAGAGCAATCAAAAGAACTGCCTGAAACCACCAAAGAGCCAAAGCAAAATATAAATAACACCCCGAAGTATATTATCTGTACTATCTGTGGAACAAGCGCCTTCATTTTCTTTTTTTTCAATCGCTCAGAGAGGTCTGCACAAGCAAGCCATTGAAACCTGAGACTCTCAGAGAGCTCTGCACTGTTCGCCTTCACAAAAAAAATTGATGGTAGGACCTGAGACAAAACAATTGAAACAACCAAATTCTATTAGCTAATTAGAAAAGATCATCGCATATTTGACGAATATAAAGCTACTAGCCGTAACCCGTGCCTCCGGTACTAAAATTATTTTTTGGAGAGGAAAAAGTAAGTAGAAGAAGAAAGTATCGGAGATAGGGTTTGAAAAAGAAGAAAGAGGTAGAAGAAGAGGAAATAAAGAAGGAGAAATAATGAACGGTCAGATTTATGCCAAATTTTGAACGGCTCAGATGATTTATTAGATGAGCGGGAAATTCAAAATCATTTGTATTTTGTTATATAGATTTACATAATATGCTTGCAAATATCAAAAGTAGAACTTACCAATAACACTATAGTGATTATTATACATTTTTTGGAGGTGGTGTAGCAAGAGGAAAAAGGCTACAACAAAAAGGAAGGGATGAAAGCCAGAGTTTAATAAGTTCAGATAGGATTTCTATGGAGGCATACAAGTGCTGCTGTGATGGAGATAATTTGATTGATTACTTGATGTATGTTTGGAGCTTGAGGGAGAAGCGGAAGGAAAAGGAAAAACAATTGAAATCTAAAAATTTAGTGGAGCTTTTTTTAATATTGGTCTTGATATCGACTATTTTTGAAGTGTAAATAATTGGATTTATCTTCATTAAGATAGTTTTTTCCTTTTTACATTTATTTTTGTTTTCCTTTTCCATCTTTTCATCCGTGTTTTCCAAGTTACATTAAGATTTATCAACCGATTTAGTTAATTAGAGAAAAAAGGATTTCAAGAACTAAGAAAATATTTCACCAAAATAAATAATAAAAGAAAGGGAAAACTGTATGATTAGTGTCATTTTATTGTTTGGTGAAATGACTTTAATGCCCCTTTAAGAAGGAAAAGGAAAAACTGAAGTGCACAGTCGCTGCAAATAGCCAAATATACCTCATTCAGGTAAGCTGAGAGAGCAGCAGCCCTAAGATTTGCCTCCTTTGAGATCTTATGAAGCTTTTCCCCAAGATAAGCAATGACCAGAGCCATTGATGGGATCACCTTCAAGAATGCCGAATAAAATTTAAAACCTTAGATGAACTCCATTAACCATTCAGCATTAAAGCAAAAATAAAGATATAAGAATTCCCAGTAGTTTGCTTCCTCACGTACCAAGGCAGAAATCAACGAGAGTACAGGGCTGTTAAGCAGCATTTGAGTTGCCATTGCTGATAACTGCAGAGTACTGGGTACTATAGTCTACCAAACAAATAAACAATACAAATTAGATTATTAGATTAAGTATAAACTATATACAAAACTAAGTCACCAAAATCAACCCGTAAAAAAGGCACACACTGGTAAATAACAATAATAAGCTACCAAACCATGCCTAGTACTAATAAAAATTGCATTCTTCAGAAAGTGGAATTCTCACATTCAAAATAGCATAAATTGTATCTGCAACATCAGACGCTTCCGCAGTGATCCTATACGCAATATCTCCAGAAGATACACCATTACCACCTTCAAAAAACCCTAAATCCCTCAGCAAAACCCTCTCAAACACATGAACCCTAACCTTGTACACAGAATTCATAGCAGCGTCCCAGAGAAACGCTTCTTGCAAGTAATTCGCAACAAATCGAACCAAAAACAACACTCCAATCGCTAAACCCTCCTCTCTCAGCCAAACTGCATTGACTATATTCATACCCTTGGAGAATTTCCCGATTCTGGGGACGATTTTGGAGAGAGAATAGACTGATACTGCACTGCAAAGCCAGCCCTTGAGGATTTGTTTCCATTCGGATTGAACGTAGGGTTTGATGGAATCGAGGGATGAGATTGGTTGAGATAACTGACAGGAAAGAGGGTGGATTTTATGGGTTGTAGAGGATGAATTGAAGGCTTTTACAGAGTGTTTTTGGCGCGCGTTGATGCGGTAATTTGATGTGTGTTTGAATTTGACATGGAACAATATGGGATAGGAAGATGTTAGCTGAAACAGGGCCATTTTCTGGAGGAGAGAGAAATCACCGGAATATTTGTGAAAAAACTGAATAGATTCAGTTCCCGCCGGCAGTCGCCATTAACCATCAGCTCCACTCTAGTTCGCTTGAAAATGACGTCATCGTTTTAGAAAGGGTATAATTGTTAGAATATTTCTTTATAATTAATGCACATAAAACTACTCATTACTCATAAATATGTTTTAATAATACTACAATAGATGATGCCCTTGTATATTAAAAATTAAAAAATCACTCATTTTTATTTATTTATTGAGAACCACCTCAATTTGAAATACACCAATTTTAGAAACCTTTATTTTAAATGTATTATCTAAATCAATTTAAAGTTCTTAATATTAAATTACTATGTCCCCCTGTAAAACTAAGATTTATGACGGAGGTAATATTGTTATTTTAAAAATAATTTCTTAGAATACTACCAAAAAGAAAATAATCTCTCAAAATATAAAAATGTCAAATAAAATTCTAATTTGTTAAAAGTTCTGCTATGTATTTTAAAAGTTTTATACCGAATTACAATTATAACACATCAATACGAAATTGAGTAACATTATAAAGTTAATTTACCATATCAAATATATAGTTAAAATATTATCAACTGTACTTATCTAACTAACTCGTAACAAAAATAAAATAAAAAATCACAAGATATATCATTTTCTATTTGTTAATTGATTGAAGTTAGACTTTGACTCCTCCCTATTACATCATCCCTCTAATCTCATATAATATATTATATTTTTAGATAATATAATCAAAATTAACATCGGTCAATTAATTTATAATATTAAATAGTATATTTTTTTAAAAAATATAAATTATCCGACACTTTTTTATTATTTAATAAATAAGTGAATTTTTCATTAAAATTTTAATGATTAAAAATTATTTTAAATTTTAACAGTACAAATATTTTTAATGATTCTAATTTGATAAAATTCATCTGAAATATCTATCAACATATTCCATAAAATAATATCACTCCGTCCCAAATTAATTGCTCAATTTTGACCATTTTAAGTCAAATTGACTATTTTTAGAATTAATAATTAAGCATATATAAATATATTTCTAAAATTATAAAAATTGGAGTTAGTAATAAATTGTATATACTTTCTTTTGGTTATAATCTCTTCACTTATATTTTAGCAAAAATAGTAAAAAAATTAGTTTTAAAAATAGTCAATTTGACTTAAAATAGTCAAAATTAAGCAATTAATTTGTGACGGAAGAAGTAGAGTGTATTAGATAAAACTAGAGAGAGTATAACGAAGCTGAGCCAAATCCACCAAAGTCTTATTCAAGACGAGCAGAGCATGGTTGGACTTGGTCCAATGAATTATAGGCGTTTATGACAATAGTCAAAAAAAAAAAAAAACTACTAATTTTCGAAACTCGTGCAAATTAACTAAAAACATTCAGTAGAACATCTTTCACAACATCTTCTTTTGTGAAGGCTTAAAGAAGGACGAGCAGTGGGTCAGTAGCTGAAATTTTTGGTAGTGTTAAAATATTTAGAGAGGCTCTTTGACAAGAATACAATATCAGCAACCATTTGTAAGAACAAACAAGCTGAATGGTCAAACAAACTTCCATGGTGAACATTTAAAAATTCCTCCACATAATGCATGTCTTGTGCACTTAAGCTGTAAAACACCACACAAATTTGAATAATGAAGTTAACTACTGAAAAAAATGCATATACGTGTCACCTTTGGTTACCGCCCTGACTGTTAAACAGTTAAAGGTGATTACTTCTATGAAAACTGAAACTAAGAAGAAGCTACAATTATTCTTGGAATGCTCCTAAACACTACCCATTTTCTGATCGATGGAGAATTCAAGATATACAAACAGAGAGCCAACACCCATCATCAGCAGATCAATTTTCTGACCCGTGAGAGTTTTGGTTCTCAGTTCCTGGCCCCAAAACCGCGAGGACTTGGCATTGCCGATGTAGAGTCTGCAAATTGCTTCCTCGATTGTGATCTTCTCTTCCTCCTGGCAGTACCAGGAGGAGCCTAACATAGAAGGAAGGAGGAGGAAAGTTCACCACCTATCAGCTTGAATCATAAAGCATACAGATAACACAACTTTCAGCACCAAAGCAGAATGCTGAGTTTGAGGTTCCGGGTAAATTTCTCAGGATACAAAAAATCATGCATTTATTCTACGATGTTTATAAGATACTTGTACAAATACTAACACGTCATAACACGATGGCGTAGCTAATTTTCTTTCTAATAAAGAGTTGTTTCCTCAAATGAAGTATGACTGAGACCTGGGGATTTCCTGCAGATCCCAAAGTTGCCAACTACGAAGTATATAATTTGTCTTTTCACTTTGAGTTAAAATTGAGTTTACAAACATAGACAATATAGGTGAAATTAGTTTCATTGGGTCATAACGTGCACTAGTCACAGTAGATAGGTTTTCTAGAGCGTCTCCAAAATGTGAATGATTAAAAGCTAAAATACTCCTGGAAAAAGAGTCCGTGTTTTTAGTTTGACATTTTTTTACGAATATCAAGATTCGCATAGATAGGTTTTCTAGATCTCTGTGTTCTATGCCAACCTTGATATTCTGTGAGAAAAGATCCAAAAAAAATAAAATAAAAATAAAAAAAATCCAGATTTTATAAAAAGGTAAATGATCTTTTATTTTGGGATGGAGGGAGTGTAATAAAATAAACTTGCTCTCTTCAACTCTTAATGGTTGGAATAGCGCACGTTCACGCAAATATTTTGATCTTCAAAATCTCAGGAGTATAATTACTGAATACTGTCAATATAACAACTGGGGAGGAAGTAGATTTAAATTTAGGTTCATATACAATCGGCACATCTGAGGAAAGGAACAATTTTAGAGTGCCTATAAAAATCGTTAACTTGAGAATCCTAGTCCTAACAATTTGGTAAAAATTATGTTATGCATGAGCGATAGTAGATACGCATACATGTAAATTCAACGGAAACTAAAACAAAAAAGCACCTTTTGTTCAGATTTAAGAGCCTCCTCAAGATTGCTCAGTGCAGGAACAGATCCACCTTCCATGACACCCATTAAATTCTTCATACGAACTCGCATTTGAAATAATTGAGCAACAAGTTGATTCACCTAAAATAGTCAAAGTGGTTATAACTGAAAATTATACATCTGATATTAAACTAACGGGGTATGAAAGAAAAAAATTAACTGCACAAACTACAAAGCTATTATGAGTTGTTCTAATCTATTAAGCTACATTAGCCTATCATTTTCTGTATACCTGCTGCTCTGTTTTTCCTGAATCTTGAGCAATTCTCTTTCTCCGGGCAGGGGATTCAGCCAGCAATTCTGGCTTCTCCCTTTCCTCTGAAAGTAGACAGATAGATTACTTGGCTTCATGGGACACGCTATTCAACTGATGAAATATTAAAGGACAAGTTTCGCTGGTATTTCAAATGAATATATTTTCAATAGTTCACCAATAATAAGCATAAATGTTATATATATATATATATATAAAGGACCACATGCATCATCCTGGAAGAGCCTTAAACCTTAGCCACACAACTAAGCAATCTCAAAAGGTTCTTCCATTCTTCTCGTCATAAAAACATTGAAAAAACACAACAGGAGTAAAACATAATAAGCAAAGCATAGGATAAGGTCTACAAGATGATGTCATTGCTCTCTCTTCTATAATCTTTTGGATGTCACTTGTGCATCTGTAGACATGCTTCATGTTTTTCATAAAACTTTTGAGGCATGCCTTAAAACTTGGAATAAAATCGAGAGGATAGTTAAAGAAGAAAGTGATGAGCCAAAGATATACTTCTCCTTTCCGTTATATAAGACATTTTAGAGGGAAAAAAATTCCATAATATAAGGCGTTTTTCATATATCTAAGAGAATTAATGAGGGGATTATGGAAAAAATGAGAGAGAAAATGAAAAGTTGCATGTTGGGCTCACAAAATTGAACGGATCAGATCACGAGTAATTGAGAGAGAGAGGAGTACTAATGGGTAAAAATGAAATTTTACAGCAAAATTAATTACCTAGCACTGCTATTAATGAGATTTCTTAATATGTGAGATTATGTCTTAAACGACCTACATAATGGAAAGGAGGGAGTATTTATTATCTTTGCTAAGGGAAGAAACACCTGGAGTCATTGCTTCAATCATTCCCTCCATTATCTTTAAGCTCTTTTCTGCCTCTCGAACTTGAGCAGGAGTTATCTACTTGGATACAAAGAGAATAAAGGGTAAATGAATGATTTCCTATCACAATTAAGCATTAGAAAAAGAAAAAGAACACAGGTATCATCTTAGCCGTTATCTTGTCTTGGGTAAGCATATAAAGAAAAAACATGTATATTTATTTGTGAACAAGTACTGGGAAAGGAAGAGTAGACAACTTTTCATAAGCAATTGATGAATAATTTTAATTAGTGCAGAACCAGTTTATATACCTTCCCCATTCCAGGAATCATTCCAATAACACGTGACATGGAACCCATCCGTGCAACTGCACGAGTTTGCTTTAGGAAATCATTAAAGTCAAACTTTGCACTCATGATCTTCTTCTGCAATTCTTCAGCGTCTTCTTGGCGCATCTACCCAAAAACCCATTACAAGTTGTCAAAACATGATGCTTTAGGGAAAATGATAGGTAATGATTGACACTCACAACTTCTTGTGCCTTCTCCACGAATGATAGAACATCTCCCATTCCCAAGATGCGCCCTGCCATACGATCTGGATAGAAAGGCTCAAGGTCCTCCATGCGTTCTCCGCGTCCTACTAGCTTGATTGGCTTTCCTGATACCTGTCATAGCCATTTGTTAGCAGCTAATATGAAGTGACTTCTCTTCACAAGTAGAAAAAGTCTAATGGCATAGCAGCTATTGCAAAAACAATGTGCAAAACAAGAACAACTGATGTTGTGATTCATTCATATTATACGTACCAAACATATAGTAAGAGTTCAGATGCATTCAGCTTTACATAATCACACAGTTTAAAAATTAAAACTGAACCTATTATCCTGCAATGTTATAACTAAAAACTCATAAGCGCGCACATTAATATTTGGAGAACTGAGTCATCCCCAGTTGTGAAAGCCGGCTTGACTATGGGTAAGCTAATTTGGAATTTAAATGGTAGCCCCCACAATTATTGCCGGAGGCTACTTTTGTACCAGCTTCACCCTCACATCACTGCAGACTAACCGGTTCCAATATCACTGGTATTCTTATAAGAAGAGCCATCAAAATACAACAATAATAATTCAAGTCCTGTCTATTACACCAAAGAAAAAGGACTCACGTCTAAAAAGAAAACTGAATTTCTTGCACAAGCATTATCACAAGTACAAAGCTCAAGAACATAGTCAATGTAATTTCATTAACTAGCGAGGAGTTTATTAATTAACATCTATATTAAGTAGCAATGTAATGACAAAGTTGACCTCTTTAACACTTAAAGCTGCTCCACCTCTCGAATCCCCATCTAGTTTTGTCAAAATGGCACCAGTAATTCCAATTTCAAGATTGAATGTCGTTACCAAGGCTGCAGCGTTCACCAAGGACATTTTAAAAAACGTATGAAATTCGCATTAACAACTGTGTTAATTGTTAAATAAGATATGTAAAAGTCAGATCAGGTAATGCCAATGAATATAAGAGAAGACTTAGTTTGAACTGTTCTGCATGCATGGGGTACAGGTTTAATGCAAGTTTACCTATGATACCAGGATTGGAGTAAAGAAAATCATTTAACTTTTCATTTCCCACTTCATAACATATAAGTTCAGCAGTATATATAAGCACGAATACTATAGTAATATGACATTATAGTACTAAGAAGGAGATGTGCTCCAGTCGGGAAAAGGACCTTCCTTCCGTTGTCATCAAGGAGACCTGATGCTCAGGAGCGCAATGCCCTTTGCTTTTCTAACATTGAATCATTATACCACTACTTGCTTCAATATCATAAACTGAGCCTAAGGTTGAAATGAAAATCTGTCTAATGGAAATTAAACATTGAAAATAGCACCTATGTGAGTTAATAGTTAACTATTTTCTTATATATAATACCTAGAGTCAGTGTACGAGACCAAAGAAGGCATCAGGTATGGCCTAACAGATCAAAAGCTCACAGAGGTCCACTTACAGGAAATAAATCCTGTTAGAATAGCATAAAAAACATTAAAAAAGAAAAACATTTTCATTTTATTATGAAAAGAAAATTGATCAGAACATGTAAGCAATTACATTGAAAGCATCATGGCACAATACCAGGCAAACATAATTTATTTATATATATATATATATATATATATATATAAAGGGTTGGTCAAGTGTAATACAAGTAATGAAATCACAGTAACTTAAAGGGTGTCCATAAGGCTGCAATATATTAGTCTTCTGCATGTTCATATTTAAATGCAATGATTTGTTGGTAAAATTATCCCAAATGGTACGAGGAAAACCATTTTTCTCAGGGCAGTGAGAAAGAGAGGTCAAATTCACCACCAATCAGGTAAGTAAAATAGTCTGAGTACCTGCTGCTTCTTGGCCAGTCATTGCATCCACAACAAGCAAAACTTCTGTGGGATTTAATTCCCGTTTCACCTCTTTCAATTCATCCATCATAGCTTTGTTTATCTGATAAAAGTAAGAAAATAAAACAAACTCTAACTCGATAAATATTGTCAGCAGATGGCAAAAAATATATTCTAAAAACTCTCTCCAACTTTACAAAAGCAAAGGCATTGAACCTGAAGTCTTCCGGCCGTATCCATTATGACCACATCCACATTCTTCTTTTTAGCCTCTATAAGACCTTGCCTAGCAATTTCTGCTGGTTTAACCTCAGTTCCCATTGTATAAACAGGCACATCCACCTGTTCCAAGGTTACAATGAATATGAGAATGAATTAAGCGATCTTGAACTTGAAAAGGACAAGAATGATGCAAAGAATCAAGTCAACTGTTGACTGTATAACTGCTCAAACAGGATTAAAAAATTCATTCTTCAAGTAAAAATTCTCTTTCAAGAATTTTAGAAGATGGTTCAAAAAGATGTTTTTATAACCTTATATAACACATCCTCCACAGTAGTTTTGCTTCTTGGATACGTCGATATTGAATTTCAAGCAATTACTTATTAGGGGGAAAAAGAAGAAGAAAGATTCATAGAAGTAAGATCAAGTATAATATGGGTAGTTGGGGTTACAAAGGTGTGACCAGGGGCATATGACAAAAACTAGGTCAGTGCAGATTAATGACCTAAGTCAACTTACGCAAAATAAATCTATAAGATTAGAATAATTCAGAAACACGGTGATGCCTAAAGGAAAATATAATTCCACCTCTGAGTTAGCTGTCTGATCTGCAAAAACAGATTTATTAAAATTCAATTAATAAGGCCAACATCAATTCCATTTCCTTTGGCGAGGTGCTTTACACTGCTGATCATCAACATGCCATTGAGCTTGAGACTCTTTAAGGCATTCATCTTTGCAGCAAACAATTATAGCATCAAAGTCTCCATATATATTAGGGAATAAGATTGCGCACTGACAAGTTCCCAAGTTAAAGAAGTTCCGATAATATCGTACGGTGGAAGAAAAGTTAAATCGACATGTTGAAATAAAAAGATATTTTGTGCATTAAGTATATTGTTCATTAAAGATACTTAGCAGAGGGCTCCAAAATATTGGTATAATCATTTAAAGTAGATTGTCAATGATAATAGTCTTCTTTGGCAGACAGAAAAGATTGATACAAAAGAGGCCCAGAAGTAAAGCACACTGTAGAATAAAAATGAAACATGTCAAGGACAACGAAGGTGGAAACCTGTTCTCCCAGAATAACAAGCTGGTCAATTGCAGCTGGTCGGTATACATCTCCAGCAATCAGCATGCAATTCTTCCCCTGTTATCCATGCTATTTACATACTAAACAGAGGTCACATAGACTAAGATCCAGACTAACACATACATGAATGAGAACACAGATATGTATGTGTGTGTGTTTATCTGTCGAATGAGAACACAGATCACAGATGTGTATATGTGTGTGTGTGTTTCTGTTCATTTGTGTGTGTGTTTTATCTGTTCGTTTGTTTGTGTGTGTGTGTGTGTATGTCTTGGTACTCTAAATGAGTAAGAGAGAGAGAGAAAGAGAGATTCTTAAACAAAGGCACCTGTTTCTTAAGATACAAAGCTAACTTGGCACTAACAGTTGTCTTTCCAACACCTTGTAGACCTGCCAATAAAATTACAGTGGGGCCAGATTTGGAAAAAACCAATTCAGAAACCTCTCCACCCATCAGTTTAACAAGCTCCTCACTTACAATCTGCATCAAACCGGAAATCAGATTAACACAGTTGCAGCACCGGTCAAAGTTCACTAATTCAAAGTTGCATAAAACAAACCTACCTTATTATATTAAAGTGTTACAGTTATCATTATTACTGTTGGTGGTGGTGGATGTGGTGGTAGCCTTCTTGTTGTTATCAGTTAGTTAGGTGCAGTCCAAAAAGGACAAAATGCACACATGGGAACACAATTTTGGGAGTATCGATTCATGGAATAACTGAATGGGTAGATATATAGAGGAAGAAAATTAAAGGGTCATGGATCACTGAAAATACATGGTTTGATCAGCAATTTTTCTCAGTAAAAAAATGCATGGCAAAATAAAGAGACATTATTACTGTACGACTCCATGGATCACTGACAATACATCCTGCAGTGATGACCCGAAAGATTACACTAAGCAGAAAGCTTGCAAACATGCCAAAGACCAGTGAAGATCTAGAGACAACAATATTTGAAGTCCATACATGGTTTCATGAGTTCCTACTCCCCTTGGATTAGCATGTGGAAGCTTCACCATTTTTAAAACCCTATCTTCACAACATAAAAAATACTCCATCCATTCCACAAAAGAGTCCCATTTGAAATTTTTTTTCCTTGCTCAATTTGCGAAATCCTAAAATCTAATTGATGTAAATTTATTTGATTTTGATTAATGCAATAGTTAGTGATGTAAACTACTTCAAAAGTATTACTAAGTACAAAAATATTATTTCAAAAATTAAAGTAAACTTACATCACAATTTCAATTTTAGGATTTCGCAAAATTAACCTGGATCAAAGCCAAATGGAACTCTTTTTGTGAAACGGAGAGAGTATTTGAAATCTGAATTACAACTGGAATTGATTCTCTATAAAATGTGGTAAGTGAAGAAAGACGCTTACTTTAACCAATTGTTGATCTGGCTTCACTCCTCGAATCAAGCCAACACCTACAGCTTGTTCGCTTACCGATTGAACAAACCTTCTCACAACAGGAAGGCTAACCTGGCAATAACATAGTAACTCACTATTATTTAATTGTGGACACAGCTTGTGATGAATGAACTTAATTTAAACCAACTTACATCTGCTTCTAAAAGAGCTCTCCTAATGTCTCTCATAGGTTCCACAATATTTTCTTTCGTCAAGACCTCTAAAGCACAAACAATTCACTTAAATGTCAGTTAGTCAGCATGAATGGCTTAAAGCACTTCCCAATTTTACTTGTGCAAAAATTGAAGTGTCAATATGCCAAATTCAGAATCAAGCCCTCAAAGACGAAAAGCTTGACACTCTTTCAAACCAATTTCTCCATCCACAAAATTTTGTGGAGTCCCATTTGCTTTTTATTATTATTTAGTTTTTGTTCCAGAAAAAAAAATACGTTTTGAAGGTAGCCTAAAATGACATAATGTACTCAAGTTTACCATCTCAATTTCATTATAATTATATCACTACTAAACTAAACACTAAATTAAGGGGTGTATGTAAATTTTGCAAATGGGTTTCTGTTCCTGAAACAGCTAATGACTAGAAAAGAACCTTCTCCTTTGAGTTTATTCCAAGCTGATTCCAGTCCACTGGTGAGCTGCCCGAACATTTCGGCTCTAACCACGCCGCGCATTTCTCTTCTAACAGTAATTACAGTATTGGAATTTACCAATCCCCATAGCTCTCTCTGTAAAAAAAAAAAAATTGGTATTACAAAAAATCAGTTGCTTGAGATGCTAAAGCATTAGTTAATGAGCGATTAGGTAACTAGTCTGTAAATAGAGTGTTTTACAGTGGAGGAATTTCTTGAACGTAAGGATAGAGAGTGAGTTGAGTTGGTAAAAGAAGAGCAAATATTTGTTGATTTTCTCGGAAAGTTTGGATTGGCGACGGTTTTAGTGTGTGAAACTGTGGAGATATGGCGGGAAGGAACGGTTGAGAAAGGTAGAGCTTCCATTTCAAGGATGGAGATGGAGATGGAGATGGAGATGGAGATGGAGGGAGCTATCGGTTGTTTGTTTTCTGGTTTTATCCTGGACTAAAATGGTAGTTCTATCTGGTTGCTGGATTACCATGTATCGCGGAGTACCCTACTACCTTACCTTTTTAAACTAGAAACATTTGGACTTGAATTCTAGAATTATTTTTTTTTATTATTATTTTAATCAACTTTTAATATTATGATTTTTGAATAAATTAATGAGTAAAAATCCACACGTAGGTATGTTATTCCGCAGGACAAGCCGGGGAAGAAAGTTCAAAGTGAACGGTTCATTTAAATAGTGCTATAGCAATATATATATTTTTTTAATATTTAAATTTATTACAATAATTTATTTTAATCTAAAAAAGAAATTTAAGTGAAAAAAAAATAACTTATTATTTCCATCGTTATGTTACTTTCTGAATAATCTTTCATCGTAAGTTCGTAACATGTTTAGCAACAAGATTTGAAACTCTCGGCCTAAGTACCAATTGATCATGGGTGTACTATAGTAATAAGTTGGGCTCCTTGTTACCATTCGAGAAAAGGCATTATCGCATCAAAGACCAGTGCAGCCACATTGTATTACAAAAAATTATAATTATATAATATATGCATAATAAAATTCATCCGAATTTCAACTATTTGCTATATAAATATAACTAAATTTTATAAATTGTCAAATAGACTGCACATTTTAAATTGCTTAAAATCAAAAGCCAAAACATTCATGTCAACCAAACTTAGGATTTTTATTACTCCTTTTCAAAATATATATTAATCTTAATTATTTGAATATAATTTAAATATTTTCAAATTTAATATGGATATAATTCATTTATCTTTTAAAAGTAATAAGAGTATACAGTTAGTACAATAGTTTAAATATGTTACAATATTCATAATTATATATAGAAAACTGAGTTCAGTAATTTTTATCATTTCCCTTAATATATATACACACACACACACACACACACACACACTAATCAAAGAAATATCTCAAGGGCTGAAAATTTCAATATGAATTATATCAGTAACAAGTTTTCTTCACAATACAAGATACTATATTGAAAAAACTGTACAACTTATCAGCAACACTGTCTTGCAGTATATGTAACTACAGTGTTGTCATAATCTAGTAATCCTTCATTTAACTACAACCTAAACAAGAAAGAGAAAATTGCATTTCAAAATAGTTGTTAGATCTACCATCCTGCCCTTCAACATCCCAAGTTTGCACAAGGTGTATCTGATCAAACATAGAATCTACGAAGAAATAACACAAAAGATACGATCTCCTCCCCACTTGAGTGACAAACATTTGCCTGATATTAGATCATCTAGCCAATAAATACCATTTGTAACAATTGCCCATTACATCAAGCCACCAATTGCTACAACTGAATCGGTTGCAGAAACATATTCATCTTTGACAAGTGGAATTGTCTTCCACACTTCCATATTCATGGGATGGTTCCCTTTCCCTACAAGTCGTAAGGAAATTCAAATACAAGCATTATGTGATTTCACATTACCATATACATCAATAAGGAAATAAAATCTCACCTTTAACAGCACAATCCTTCTTTGTACAAATGGCAGCATAATGAGAACCAGCCAATTCCCAGAGTTTAAATTGCCAATCACTTGCACTATTGGTGGGATCCTCCAAGGACTCGACAACTATCTCAGAACCCTGACAGCATGCCCGAGCTATAAGTGGGTGAAACATGACAGGATATTGAGTGAAGTTATTTGAGTTAAATTGCTAGACATACTTCACAATAACATTTTGCAAATTAGGGATACATAACTGGAAGCACATATATAAATAAAGCAGTTTAACACATTCAAATTTCAAGAAATGAATATTAATCTAGGATCCTACCATAGCATCACAATAATATGGCCAAGGATGGCCAATCAATAGGTCATCAAATACAAGATAGCCAAAGTTAGCTTTAAATAATGTCATATGGATCCACTTGTCAGATTATAACAATAATTAGGACCTACTGCAGGAAATTCTGCAGATTTGGCACTTCTAAGGAAAGAAACAAAAAATCCTGTAGAAGGGAAGAAGCGTATAATATTCCGTGCAAGCTACAATGCCAACATCAAATGTTTTGACCTTAATAAGTAAAACTATCATCTCAAGTTCATATAAGGTAATGAAATGATGGGCTTGCATGGATCTTACTTGATGTTGCACCAGTGACCAGCCTCACCTGCTTTCTTGCCCAATTTTTTACATTGCTTACCAGCTCTAGGCACTGTTCAATTCGGCATTACTTTACAGTAGGGACTTTTTAAATTTTTGATAAGTTACTTTGTTAGAAAATAACATCCATTAGGTGATCTAATCCACATATTGAACATTTTTCATATTCTACTAACTTAGAGGAGGAATATTACCCAACACACAAAGCGAGGAGGAATATTAACCAACACACAAAGCTATATGTAAGAAGCAGAATTTCAATCTCAGCATATCAATACTCGAAATTAAATGTAAATAATTTCTAAAACGAATTCGTGTTTTTCATCAAATACCTCAGATTTTGAATTCATAGAAGGAAGATAGCTTCCTTTAGTAGCAGCTGCAGACCGGATAGTAAAGGTTTTGAAAGGTGCACCAGAAAAGCCCCTTCCCAATGCTTTAACATATGCCTCCTGAAAGTGTTTTTCCTTTAAAGGTTAAAGAAGAACTCTATCATAAAGTGTCAATTCCATATATCATCTGAAAATTATGCATAACCCTACTAATCTTTATTCATTCAGCATACAAATATTTGTATGTGTGTGTGTGTGTGTGTGTGTGTCCACAAGAGTTGTCTATCATATAAGAATCACACTCTGAAAGGGAGACAAACTGACAAAACACACACACACAACATAATCACAAAAGCATGACAATCCTGAAAGGCACAAGTAAAGGTTTCGAGTCCATAAAACATTTTGTGCACATATTTTTAGGAACGAATTATAAAAAATAATTTTAAGAGGAAAAGAAAAGGCATGTGAGTTTATACACATACAATAACCTTTCCCTTGCAGGATTATAAATATAAATAATATCTAAAGTATCTCTTCATCTCACAAATGTGAAGGAAATTTTATTTTATTTTATTTCTATTTTTAGAAACACTACTTTTCTCACATATTTTTCACTTCCTTATTCATATATCTTCGGAAAAGGAAAACCTGCTGAATATTGGAATTGACAACCTTAATGTCACATGGTGTACTTCAAAATCAAGGCGTCATTAACTAAGATAATGTAAAAACAGGTAAAGCAGGTATGCTTTTAACTGCATGTTTTCTCTATGAAACATGAAATCAAGTTTGGAGGCTTTCATGTATTTTTGCAAACTATACTGCTAAACTTTCTTTAAAAAATTGAGAATAATAAGCCCAAGGTTTGTTGGCGAATAAAATAGCCACACAGAATATGGCTAATTATTCTGCAAAGCTAGCTGACCTTGAGTGTCCATAATTTTATAAACTCTTGGCGCTGAAGCTCTGGGTCTAGAATAGAATTTATTAATTGCACCTCATGTTGAGAAAAGTATCGCCGAGCAAACGACAAGATATTGTGTTTTATTTTCCGTTGCTTTTCTTCTACATCAATGCCAATCTATAGTAAGAAAGATAACTGTGATCAGTTTAAACTTTAAACTACGTTACTTAAGAATAAATGGCAGCAGCAAAAAGCTAATGTCCTTTTCTTTTTGATAAGTAAAAATAATAATAAAGCTATATGTCAATTTAGTTACAAGATCAGCTATAAATATGCACTCCCTTCCTTCCAAAATATAAGAGCAACTTACTGAAAATGTAACTAAGGAGATAGCTTATTCTCTTGAGAAATGAGACTTGTACATTTATACCTTCAAAAGTCATTTTGCTCATATGTTATGGAACGAAACTAAAAGTCATTTTGCTCTTATATTTTGGGACAGAGGGAGTATATTATATGTATAACAATGAGAATGATAAAGTCACTAACTGGATAGTCCATAGTCACTCCACATGCAACCAAAGATGCAGTGTGTGAAATGTTGAAATGCAGTTGTGGTGGGTGCCAACCATCGCTCTGTAGCCACTCTACCTATCAACATGTTTCAAAATAAGGTTTAAATTGTAACAACTTCAGAAACACGGAAACATAAACAGCTAAGGTACAAGAAAAAGTAAACTAACCTCAGGTTTCCCATGGATGTTTTTCCTAAACTTCAAAGATCTTGGACTAACATGGTTTATCTGATCTAGTAATAAACAATATTGTTTAAGCTATCAAATATCTTCTCTGTAAAAAAAATCTCAAACTTAAACAATAACAAAACAAGTAAGCAAACAAATAAAAGATTTATGTCGGAATGCTTCAGCGGATTATGACAACTCAATAAAGTTGAGTACAAAAAAAAAAAACCTTCTATCTCATATCATCAATAACATCGTGCCATTTTTTATTTATTTTTACTTTTGCTCTCTCTCTCTCTCTCTTCCCATTTCTTTCTTTCTTCCCATATGAACTATAATTTAGGGAACTGACTTCCAATCTCCAGCAGGTATGATTATCATTTACTCACTCTTCTCATAAAGAATTAGTCCTAAAATGTTTTCTGTAAACACGTAGATGCTCTTTAGCAGATTATTTGGATTTCTTTAAATAATCAAATTTTTATGTGCAAGTGTAACAGTACTCAATCATATACAGTTTTCCAAGATCACCAAAATGACTAGAAATTTCAGTCTGATTACTTTAACAGAATATATAAATTCTTTTGAAGAGTCTCGATCGTCTTTCACTAGTCTCAATTAACATAACCAAATAGAAATTTTTACACCATGTCAGAGGTCAGTATTTTTGCGCAGATTTATTGAAAAAGCATGAGCCAGAATTACTTACATTTGCACTGTATTACTATGATATGTAGTCCACTTCTAACAAATATAAAGAAGTAACAAAAGTACAAAATTGAAGAAAGAACAAGCAAAAAATAGTCATACATCTTGCAATAGTAGTCTCAATTAACATAACCAAATAGAAATTTTTACACCATGTCAGAGGTCAGTATTTTTGCGCAGATTTATTGAAAAAGCATGAGCCAGAATTACTTACATTTGCACTGTATTACTATGATATGTAGTCCACTTCTAACAAATATAAAGAAGTAACAAAAGTACAAAATTGAAGAAAGAACAAGCAAAAAATAGTCATACATCTTGCAATAGTAGTGCGAACCAAAGCACGGGCTAGCAGAGCTCCTTTTCTCAATTCATCACCACACATGCTAAAAACATGTTCTCTCTCACATGGTGATATAAGTTCTAAGTATTGGTTTAGGAGTTGTTCACTCTTCACTTCATTGGGTAACACATACCAGAGATGGGTTTCCCTACACGTCAGAAGCTTTTCTACATTAGAGTATTAGACAAATAATGCAAAACACACAAACAATAGTTTGTCGGGAATTGGAACTTCATAGTGACAAGAAATAAAATGGATTCTATCGCTGAAAGAATGAACACATGATATGCTACATAGTAGTTGAAGTGCAAAACAACATCATACCTTCTAGATGGAAGTTGCAATGGGACCAGAGAGGATGAAGAACTAAAGAACTTTGTATCAAAGCACTGTATCCTCATTGCGAAGCTCACTCCTCGCAAATATGACAACATGAATTCTTAGGATTGTTCTAAACCATTCAAACAATGCTGAAATATGTGATCCGCTCATATGAAAAAAATGTCAGCATCACTCTCAATAAACAATGTGTTAAACGAAGTAAAAACAACATTTTGCTAGTCACTAAAGCTATGTTTGGCAACTAAGTCTTGGAATTAGAATTAAGCGCCAAATTTTAAGTAACATTTAACTCAATGGTATTGCTATCGTACTCCCAACTCCAATTCCAAAGCTTGGAAGAGTGGCCAAACATAGCCTTAATGATATATCATCATTAAACTTGGTATTTCGATAAAACACATAATAGTCTTTTCGAACTACCCAAAAAAAATAAAATAAAACCACACAATCTTATTCTAACAACTAGTTTTGTTTTCACCCACCACAAATTCTTTTTCTTTTGGTCCAACCTTTCTGTCAATTATTATAATTTCATGAAGAAAAAAAAAATCTACATTTTTTTTAATGAATAACTGAGAAGCAAAGCTAGTGCTGGATAAACTAAGGTTTTAGAGTTTATAAAAAACGAGAGATTACTGTTGCTTGTCTTTTAGGTATGAATATATCCTGAAATGTATCAAAATAACAGGCAAAAAAAGAAAAAGGAATCAACGCTTTTTACACTGCCATATGCTCAAAAATTGAGTGTATAGAGCGTCGTACCTGGAGGAACCGTTGGGAGGTGTGGGAAGCAGTGCTGTTTCGAATGTAAGACGAACAATAATTCGATCCCCTTTTTAGTAACGATTCATTATTATCGACGAAATCGAAGATGAGGTCGACAAGATACACGATGCTGTTGGAATGTCCGACAGAACAGAACCCACCCGACTCACGCCGGTGAGTCAACCCGTTTGTTCATCAATATTGAATCCCGAATTATGTATCTGACAAATATAATAATAATATAATATAATGGAGTACATTAATTGAGACGTTTTTTTTAGTAGAATGATGGTAGAGATCTTAAATGTTTGGCCTCAAATGAATTTAAATTGGTATGATATTAAATATTTTAATAATAATTTATGACATAATTAATTGTATAAAATTTAAATGAGTTTTAAATAATTAATTATATAAAATAAATTTTAAATAATATAATATTAAATGTTTAAATAATAATTATAACATAATTAATTATATGAGATCTATTCAACTAATATTATAATTGACATATTATTTAAAACTAAAATTTTAAGACCCGAACCCCTAACATCACTCTTTTTAATATCAAAATTTTAAAACCTTTGACAGTATTCAAGAATTATATTCATTCTGAAAATAATCTTATAAAATTTTAAAATTTAAAATTGATAGAAATTTATATGATATGATTGATGAATTGTTAATTTCATTCACTAATTAAAATACTTAAACTTATTACTAAATATAAAATTATTAGTTCAAAAACTAAAATAAGTTTACATTATAATTTAAGTAGACTCAAAATTATAAAAAAAAAAAATTAGAGTTGAGAGAGTAATGTTTTATTTGTTTGCGAGTGTTTACAAGAATATATATACATATATATATATATATAACCCTAAAATCTAAATTATACTAGTAGAATTATGAAACGGAGGAAGTTATACTTTTTGAGACTACACAGCTCAAGATGAACTTCAAAACCAATTGCCTGACTGAATCCATGTATGGTTCACTTTTATTTTATTTTATTTTATTTGAGAAAAAGTATAGTTCATTAAGCAACCATTTTAATACTACTACCCAAAAAAAAAAGATTTTAATACAATCAGCTGATTAATGTACTTACAAGTTTGGTTAATATTTTTCACTGGAAAAATAAAAAGTAAAAGGACAACAAGCAAGCTACTTGAATTGATCTTACATATCACCAGAATGGAAGAAATAATTACTCCATCCGTTCCCCAAAAAATACACCATCGTTCCAAGAGGGTCGGTCCAAAATTTTTGGGAGTCTCAAGCAAAATCTTAAATTAGGACCTTCTGTTAGAAAGAAAAAGAGAGAGAAAGTGAGTTTCGTAGAGAGTAAAAGAGAGAGAGAAAGAGACGTTGAGTGACCATTTTAGATTTTTTTAATAGACTCTAACATATCTGGATTATTAAAATTTGGGAACCTTCTCAATTTTGGGGACTTCAAGTCATTGCTTAAACGGCTTAACATATGCGCCGACCCTGGGTTCCAAATTAGACGATCATTATTGACTCTTGTTATTTGTGAAATATTAACTTTCAAATTGTGATGTAAATTTATTTTTATTTATAGAAATAACATTGTAGGGAAAGAGAAAAAGTCAAATGGGAGATAGAAATAATTTTAAATTAAATCGCAAATATCATCGAGTACAGCTCACAGATGAAAAGTTACAGTGACCGATGGATTAGAAATGAATGAGAATGTTAGTATGAACAACCAAATGAAATGGATGCCTAAGATGAAACAAAGAACAGAAACGCCACCCAGAAATGTAATAAACATAAACAAGATATTAAAACCACAATGCACTCTCTACCTAGTTCCACCACCAGTCAGTAGAAATTCTCAACCCCTGCCATCCTTCCTCCTAAATTTTAGAACAGAATTAACTGTACCAATCACCGCCAGGCTTCAACCCGCTCCGTTCTTGAATTTAAACGGCTAACGATGGTGCTTCCCCTGCTCATCGGACACTCATTGCCATTCCTGGACCCTTTCTTGACACTTGAGCGACTTGACTGGCAATATCCGGTCTTAAACATGTTCAGTTGAGCCCCTCCAGTTGATCTATTGGCATCAACCTCTTCACATCCATTTGTCGTGGTGTCAACTTGTTTTGGAGATTCACCGGGACAATTATCAGCCAAATGGTCCTTTCCAGCTGGAAGTATATTCTCAATAGAAGTGAGAAAACCCCCGTGAGTTTCATTTTTGGTTTTCGAGTCACCCTGAGACGAGTGTTTAGGGGTTTCTAGGAGGGGTTCATTGTGTAGGAATACTTTCTCCTGAATCTCCTCTTCATTCATCTCATTTACCTCCTCAGTCACAGGCTGTGAAGAGCTGCTGCGTCCATTTTCATCAGAAGGCTCTAAGTGGGGTGCAGGACCTGTTTCTTCTACAGACTCTTCTCTGTCTCTCAGCGTCTTCACAATTAGCGTCTTAAGAAAATTCATCACTTGGACTGCATACATCAGGGCTGTCAAAGGATCTGCCATCTGCAATAAGCATCAATTGTTAACCCTTTCATACACCTAGCACTAGAGGGACAACATAATCAAACCAAAATCTAAGTGGAAAAGAACTTAATATGATGAAAGACAATGCCTTTATGTGAAAGGAGAGGGTTCATGCAGGGTGCAATCTCTCGAGTTGGTGATAACAAAGAGAGAAAACGAAAATACTGATTTTTTTATACATCTAAACTATAGATATCTAATCTTCACATGCATATATGCTTTTTGGTAATGTATGTAGTCTAAAGTGGTTGATTTGGACTACCCTAACACGATACTCTTATACCCAGTCTAGCCCTCCCACTGCCCTCAAGTAATGCATAACAAATTTGGCTATTGGCATTAGCTGTTTCTTCTTGAGCTTTTCAAATAATTTCTCCAGATTCATCACCATTTTCTGTTGTTAGGTTTTGCTTTATTTACTTCTCTGCCAGAGTGAATACGCTTGGTGTGAAAACAAAAATAAAAAAGAGAAACGAGAATTATGCTTCCTTTAACCATAATAAGTTATCTGCTCACCTGAGTCATGTTTGGTGCAAACACCATAGCTACATTTCGTGCATTCATTTTGTTAAAATTTTCAAATTGAGCAACATCAGCCATCAGGTTAATAGCCCAGTCAAGTAAAGCAGCTTCTGTTAATGGAAGAAGCCTCACGAGCTGAGCACACTCCTCTTCTGACTGTGCCTGCATTACCTGCTCTGCTGAGAGAGAGTCCAATACCCCATTTGGAAGCTCCCTAAACCAAGCCTACAGAAAAACACCAACATTTCCAAGTTGATTAGAGTTTCAAACAAACTGCTCCATCACAATACAACATAATGATGGAAAAGGAATTAGTTTTAATTGATAATTCTCTTCAATCTTTTGCAAAAGCAGTTGTAACCAAGTCTGAGGAGAGTTCCATCTCAATCATACTTGTCTAAAATTCAAATTGAGCAAACAAGGAACATTATTAGTTACCAATGTATAATAGACTCGCCTTAGGCGTACCCTTTTTCATGAATCCAAGCCATCCAAAACTTTTAATCTTCTCAAAAAATAGAACATATACAAACATGCCTAATGCAATTTTGTAATTTGGTGAGCGAGACCAAAATTACAGTCCGTAATTTGCTATTGTTTTTTAGGCACTCCTCGAACTGGTACTTAATCATAGACATAGTATGGTGAAGTCTGTGTAAGTTCAATCATCATTCTGCACATTTTAGCCCCTAGTACAGGAAGCAACCTAATAGTGAAAATGTTCTTCTTGTAAAATTTCACACAAATGATTCACATATTGAAGAAGATATGCAAGTTATTACAAATTGGCCAAAAAGTATTAGGAATTTCTTGGCGTTCTTTCTTTTGCATAATGGGCAGTCTGGTGAAGTAGTAACTCCATAGGGCAGACAGCTTTCTACTTTTGTAGAAGTTGAAGCTTGAAAACATTAGAAACTAGTGACAATAATAACTGAATGCTTTCACGTGGAAACAAACTTCTTGGCCCTATAGTCTATAAAAAGCACTTGATGAGAAATAAAAATATAAGGATCGGTCACGTTATGTTTTCATTTGCAAATAACTACCTTGATTAGACCTGCTAAGCAGTGTACATCAATGTTTTCTGGAACCACACCCCTGTTTAGTTCTTCCCTAATATACTCTTCTTGGCCATTTTCACCATTAATTCTGAAAATTCCTTCGGCCTGCACGTGCAAGTTGGAGTCAAAAACACTGAACCAGTCAGTACTACACAGATAGATTTCAGCTGAATATGCCTTGGCACTTTAGCAGTAACTGCTTGGAAGGCAACTTTGGTATCAATATAGATGATAGAGATAGAGTCAGAGAGAGTTGCACCACACACCTGCAGGCCTCCTTGCAAATACAAATGTCTTTGCATCATCAGAAGTATTGTAGGAACACTGTTCCCTCTGGAGTCGAATGAAAGCTGCATTGACTCGGTTGAAACTCCAAAAACACTTGTGCTGTAGAAAAGCAGCAATAAAGTCATTTTTGTGAACTTGGTCATGGTTTATGTCAAAAGAATACCAAGTTCCTGACACAACGGAGTGAGTATAAAGGATGGAACTTTGGGCTCCTAAGATACAAACAAAGTAATAAACATACAACTAAATCTTATGTACATATGGTTTCATGCCTAATACAAAACAGTGAAATGAGTTGCATAGTAATGCATGGGCTTGATTAAATGCTTATCTATGTGCTTTTATGTGCGATCACACTTCAGATGATCTCATTTAGACCACTCCTTGTTTTTCTATCAGCACTAGAATGAGAACTACAGTAAACTCATACATTATCTTCTAATGTTACTGGCTTAGTGCAGTATAATTTCATAGAAACTGTCGCGAATTTTCCTAATATATATGTAGCTCAACCTTGTATGAAGGTAAAAAACATAACACCCCCCCCCCCCCACCCAACACCCTCTTGTTTTTTTTACCGTTGGTTGGAATTTCTTTAAGAATCTGATACGCTGAGGTATCTATTTTCAGCAAATTGAATTAAATGACAATATACAAATGGTTGTCAAACAAGAATTTCATGAGACCAAATGCAGATGCCCAAAGAAGTTAAAGAAGGAGACAGTCATCTTACATACAAAAATATTGAAACCAAAAAGAGGAAATACAAAATATTACCATCAGAAGCAGACCAAGACACAAAAACACACAAATTTCAACATAGACATATATAAATACAAAACCCATAATCTGAAACACCTAGAAGTGGTAACACAAACTAAATGAAATATTCTAATTAAAAAGAAAAAAGACAGACCTGGCACTGGGTGGCCTCCTTGGAACTTCAGGTTCAAACTCGACAGGCAGGCCAAGAAAGCCATTGAAGCGATCGAATGTGACATGAGCAACATGTCTGACATTTGTAGGTACCCCAATCTCCATTAAATCAATTGCTCTCTCCGCACTCCTGCAAGCAATCAATGACTTTCTAAACAGAGTGAACCAAACAGCTAACAGGGACAGTTGCTCTCCCTCTTCTCTCTCTCTCCTCTTTTTCTCTCTAAAAAACACCTCTTCTTCTTCTACTACTGTATTTCCCCCGTATACGGCTACAGGATACGAAGTGGGAATGTTAATAAGGGATGACTCACGGCTTTGTTGGTGTAACCCATCATTATCTGAGATGGGTATGGAGCTTGGAGATGAAGACAGCTGAATTGAGGAGGATTGGAGTATTATTTCCGTCATTATCATTTTCCCAATTATATACTATATTCTTTGAGATGATTGGAGTTTGATGAATTAAAGATAAAGAATGGGATAAGTTTGGTGGATATTTTCCTTTTCCTCTTTATGCCCCAATGGGTTGGTAGATCATTAGTAGATTACAGAGGAAAATGTGGGTATATGAATTTTTCAGACTTTTTCTGTAGTGTTGGATTAAAGGAAGGTTTTTGGATGGTAAGACGTGAACATCATTAGCACTATTCTTCCTTATACACGTTAATACATACAAATATATATATATATGTGTGTGTGTGTATATGGTCGGACTATGGCCGGCTTTGCTTAGGATAGAGAGAAAGAGAGGAGCGCAGACAAGTGGAGTGGAGATTCGGAGAATGGAGAATGGAGATGCAGTGCTATTCTTTTCTTCTCTTGTAATGTTGGAATCCAAGCAAAACTTGGAAGGCTCAGCACCTTTTACAGTGGACCATACTCTTACCAATTTTGGAGATGTTTGATAAAAATATAAATTAATTAAACATTTAAATTTTAAATGAAAAAAAAAGAAAAAAAAAAAGAATAGTTTTTGGTTGGCCTAGCAAGTCCATAGATTTAAGACAAGAGATGCAGTCCCGTTAGGTGGTCACATTTTAGAAACTAATGCACAATTTGTTATAAACTAATACATAATAGCCAGTAATCAAAAACAAGTCATTCCAAGGGGAGGATAATCAAATTGTGTATAATACATATATGATTCTATATTGATAAAAGGTTAGGAAAAATCAATTGATGGTATTGACACTTGATAACTCCTTAAGAAAATTCATATACTCTCTTCATTATAAATTACAAATAAAAATATTTTTATATTTTGGTAACACTTGATAATACCTTGAAAAAATTCATATACTATCTTCATTCTAAAATATAAATACAAATTACAAAAAAAATACTCTTATATTTCAAAATGAGAAAGTAATTTATTAAGCCATTAGTCCACAATCAAAATTAAATATGATTTCTCAAAAGTTATTACTGTGTTTTAAATGCATATAAAACATCTTTTCATAAGTTATACTTGTATTAAAGTTTTGTGTCATTAATTAGAAGCTTGTTTTATCTTTAAGAGTCATTTTATCAATCAATCAATCGATGTAATAAAAGGGTCAACTTGTTCAACCCACCTGGTTTCAATGGTTACACGCAACCTAATAATTACCAAATTTTAACCACCAAATACTAGTTCTAAATTAACGTCTAAATTGAACATTTTTATACTTAATATTTCAAATTATAAGATTAATATTAATTTTTTAAAAGTTAATTTTAAATTCAAAACTGACATAAATTTATAAATTTAAATAAATTAATTTTAAATTAAAAATATCTCAAATTAATTTTAAAAAAATTAATATTAATCTTAGAAGAGTGCATAATTTCTTCGTGATTTTTTTTTTTGTTTTCCACACTCCACTTGTTTTGTTCCAACGATGTCTGCAAAAGGTAATACATTTGTGCTTAATTAATATATTGCCCACCCTTAATGCGTGGGCAGGTTTACAAAAAGTGACATAATCTCATGATCAACCGGCAAGAGTGAAACTAATAGTAAAGTGAAACTAATAGTAATAATTATGGGAAAGGCGGTGCGCGCACGAAAGTGTATGAATTGGGTAAGCCATCTGCCACTAAGAAGAACAGAAGTACAATAAATCACTACTATCTTTTTCCATCATAACCTGAATCTTACAATTTCTTCCCATCAAACATATTTACACTTTCCACTACCTTGATTATTTTTTATGACATATTTAGAGACAAAATAACATTTAACAAATCGAGTAATAAATTATATTTGAATGTGCCCAGAGAGAGGATTTATAAACTCAAAATAAACTGTATTTGAATGTACCGGAGCAGCAGATCATTATGGAACATAATACATTTGCTTAGGTTAATTTGTTTGTAAAATTGTAATCTCAACACATCATGACAGATTATTGGATTGGATTGCGATTGCGATTGCGTATTATAATTATACTCCTTTTTTTCTAGAAACCAAAATTATTCCCGAAATAAGTAAATATCAAATCTCATTGTATTTAAGGTTTATATGCTAAAATCCTCTCGAATTCTATTTTTTTTTAAAAAAAAAAAATTAGACACTGTTTTTGGAACACCTAGGGCGTATTGCAAATTAACTCACAATTGAAGCACTAGTTCCAACAATAAACAATGTAGTACTTTGATGATATAAGTATGGTACATATGGGCCATTTGTTGCATTTAAGGGTTGGCTTATGCATAAAAGACAGACAGCTCAAAGCACAGAGAAAAGGCAAAAGTTAAAGTAGCACCCAGATGAGATGGGATGAGCTCCTCTTGTTTGTTTTCCAGGTAGAGAGAGAGAGAGACTACTCAATTTATACTTTTACAACGGCAGGTACCCGTTGTAGGCGGCTTGTAGGCAGCTAACAGAATTCATGGTTTCGAATTCAAACAGAACATAGCGGGCAGCTTTCCAAATAATAAGCTAATCACCACTAATATCTAATTTATCTAATTAGTATTAGCACCAAATTATTAAAGCTCTACCAGAAATACCAATGCTGATAAATTAGGAATCCACAAATTCCAACACTAAAATTCATGACTTTAGAAAAATTTCCAAAAAACAAAACAAAAAAAAAACTCCATCACCTGAAACATTTTTGCGCTACCGCTCTTGTTATTTGATATTTATGCGTACATACACACCCACATATATATACAGTAAATTACTTCAATTATTTAACAAAAGCAGTCTCATTTGTAAAATTTATGAATATAAAAGTACATTTTTGTTTCGTTCATGTATACCTTAATTTGTTATTCTAATTATGCAAACTAATAATCAAGTTATAACAAGAATGTCATGTCATTTTATATTATTAACACTAAAAAATTAACTCTTTATGCAGAATTTTTTTTTTATTATTATTATTATTATCACAATTAATACTCTTTTTGCAAAACCAAAAGAGCATCTTTTCTTTTCCTTTTAATCCCCATTTCCATGTTTTCATCAATATCGACATATATCACCAAACCTTTTGATCAATTGGATTCGTGAATCTGATTTACATTTTTGTGGTGTTCGTAAAATATTGTACATACCCTCTTATTTATCGTATATCCTTTTTGTTTCCCCTCTATTTTGAGGCTAACAATGAAGTATTCTAATAATCTATTTTAGCAAATAACCATTATAGACCTTTGAAAAACCGAAACTCCTCATATTCCTGTCACTTGCCGGCCGGAATAAATTGGATTAATATGGATGTGGTCATGAGTAGTGGGCTCAAACTCCATGTTTTGTTTCTTCGAGTAAAGATGGTCAGTGTAAGCATCAAAAGTGTTTCTGGATTGATATGCAGCACAAGACAACGGCCAGGCTCTTTTTGAGTTGGAGTGGACTCCACAGAGACTGCTTAACCAAGGATGCCAGTGAACAAACGCAAATCAAATCTCAAACAAAATTTAGCTCCACAATTCCTACATATCATTCTGTGGCCAAACGGTAAACCGAGATATACACATAATTAATGTTAGGGGATGAAAAGCAAATCCAACATAATTAATGCATTCTTAAAATAAAGGCGAGCAAGTGATATAACCATATTTTAGCTCAAACCTGTAGACAAACTCATCCATATTTTTGGCAAGTGATATAACCAACCAATGTATAATCATGCTTCACTTGAGACCCCTAACATTTCTCATTGTAGACTGACCACAGATAAAATTTGCAATGCATGATATTTAATTTAAGATTACAAACTAACTGTCAATGTTATTATCAACGATACAGAAACCATCCCCTACAAATCATTGGTGCTGTTACTGTCCCTGTGTCCCACTGCTTAAATTGGTTTTACTTGCAATTTTTCTTACCGCCTCAGCAGTGCTACACTTCTCATATCTGTGATCACTGTCCTCTGCTGACGGGCTCGAGTGCTTCAACAGTGACCACACTATTTCCTCTAATAACCTGAAGAGAATGGAATCAACATTTAATTGTAAAGGCTGAATAAACAAAGCATAATACTTGATCAGAAGAAAAAATAATAATTGAAAAGTAGGGAACCTACCACCATGCCTATATCAGTTCTCTCGTCGCCATTCACTTCCTCCGTGTTGTCAATCACCAGGTTCATAAACTGATCAAAACCACGAAGTGTTCCAACCACCATGCGATTGGCATTCATCTTGACTGCAATTTTAAACCAAAAATAACATTAGTACATACCTCAAATTTTGGTGGCAGCACAAATTCAGTAGTAGCAACAAACTAGTAGACACACCGGGAACGAACAGCCGACTTGCAGGTCTACTTTGAATTAGAATTTGAAGTTATTCTCAAACTTTCAACCCTCCCCTTCTTTTTCTCAAGTAGAGCAGTTAAAATAATCATGCACAGCGAACAGATAATGGCATGGCAACACTAAATTTCTAACGAGGAAATTTCCCTATCCAGATTCTTTGAAAGACTACAAGGAACTTAAAAAATGACTGGCATGGATCTTAGGCTTATACCAATGGTTTAGTCATACACTCATACTTGAACTTTTTATATAATTATTGTCATTGTGTATCAGTTGCATAAGCTCTAGAAGTAGGGGAGTTCAGCTTAAGTCTAAAAGTTCTAATATGTTAGGCGGGCATGTTAAGTAACTAGAGGTTTAAGTTCAAGGGTCTTACAATGTCTATCAAGAAGGTCAATTGTGCGGAGAAAACTAAAGAACTAAAGAAACGTTAAATTTTCTCTCAGGCTTCCATACGCACAAGACTGCTTTTCTCACACACACAAGATTGCTTCTCTCTCACACACATAAGACTGCTTCTCTCTTGCCCACCCTCTTTGAAAAACTCCTGTCTTTTCTTTAATTCACTCCCTTTGCAGCTTTTAGTACTATGTGTTCAATGGTCGAAGTGACAAGTTTTACTTCCTCAAAAAACCCAAGTAATCAGGTGTTGATCCTATCCAATAAACTCATATTCACCCATGAAGGTATTCTTAACATTATCACCTACCAAATCTTCAGCTCAAAATATAATTAGAACATTAACCATTAAAGAATCAGAATCAGACATTGTCCAATGTCCCAACCAGGTTCCAAAACTGATACTATAAAGGAATTCACATTCATTATTATAGTACCCCGGTCTCACATCGGAACATGTGAGTTTGATTAGCACGTGTATAAGGTTTACTCTACTGCCAATAGCACCAACAGCCAAAATCTTTTGGGTGGGCTAAGATGCCTCAAGTTGATGCTATTGGGATGTGGATTGAGCCTTATTTTAGGTTCGGTTTAGCCAGGTTGTTACAACTATTTAATAGATGGTGATGACTGATAATCATCAACCTAGTCCAACCTGCTGACAACATTGTGTTGCCTTTCTTTGATCAAGAGAGTCAACACAAGTAATACACAAAGCTCATATACTGTAATGCAATACGATAAGATTAGCTCTAGAGTTGAGCCTGCACCTATTTCTTTCAAATCATACCCTTACACGCAATAAGCAAGTTGGGATACGGGAAGAGAATTTTCAAGGCAACTATTATAAAATAATTTCAGTACAACAATTTTTCATGCTTACCCTCTCTCACTTACTCACCCATCAATTTGACATAAAACTGAGCTTGTATAGCATATGTTTATATCCTTAATTCAACCACTAATGTCCAAGTCAGCTCTCTCTCTCTCTCTCTGCATTTATACCGTACAGTTTGGCAAAATCCTGAGTTTGTGCTGGATATGTTCATGTTCTTTATTAAGTCGCTAATGCTTGTCCAGGATAAGCTAATTTTCTTAAATCATTCGGAGATGACAGCCAATGCTTGCCCAGGATATGTTACTGTTCTTAATTCAACCGGTGACAGGATGAACATGTAAACTAGACAACTAATTCACAGGTCAATGGTGAGGACGCAATCATGATTAATCATTGGTCTAGATATAATTATATTTGTTCTGAAAAAGAGTCAAGAGATTCCCGAATAGGTCAACCTTTCAAACTGTTTCCATTTACTTTTTAAAAATTTCTGAATCATTCTTAGATTTTCTTCCCCAATCAAATAAAGCTAAAATCTAACTCCAATACATGAGAGTGAATAAAAAAATGATTAATAAAAAAGAATTACAATATGGATGCAAAACTTACTCTGAAGTTTCTTGTCCATGTACCTTCATCCAATAACAAAAAAAATTAAAAAAATAAGAAATTAGTATATATCAATACTGAAATAAAATCAAACTGAATAAACCCTAACACTTACTAGAAGAGATTAAAAGTTCTTACTTCTTCAGATCTGGAGGCTGACCGGATCTGCTCATCGTGAAACCCTAACCAGCTCGAATAGAAGAATAAATGTATAAGAGATTTCCTGCGAGGTTTTTCGCCTACAAAACCCCTAACATCCTTTACTAGTAACTGGTAATGTATTAACGATTTCAGGACTGAACACAAAATTGATGGGCCTGGTAATGCTCTACCCGATCCATCAAAATTTATTTCTGGCCATGTTGCTGGAATGCTGGTTTTGGACCCAGAAAAAGCTAGGTGACCAGGTTGATTTATTCTTTATTAGGCCCAGCCTCTCGCTGGGTATATTGGGCCGGCCAATCGTGAACAGAGTAATAAGTATTTCATAAAACATAAGTGTCGCGTAAATAGCTAATAAAAAATAGAGTAAATTACATATATTAGTACATTTTTAAAAATAATTACAAAAATCATATCTCTATAAAATAATTACAAAAATATTACACTTTTTATTTTTATTTACAATATTAATATAATTCATCACTCTCTCTCTCCCCTCTCATCTTCTTCTTTCCCCAGTTCAAACAATGAAAGAGATGCGGCGCCAATGAACTATATGAGGGAACCTTTGTCTGGATTTTATTCCGAAGCACCAGTTCTCCCAGGGATGATGATGTACATGAACTATGCGTCATCTTCTCGATCATTTTCAAATACATTGGCTGCAAATTCCCAGCAGCAGAACACATGCGTTGATATTCCTCATGCAGGAGCTTCAGATTCCAATATCTCACACCATGAATTCCTATCAAATCTTGGAGGCTCACAAGTTGGTGAGCATGATTTCAGCGCATGGAGGGATGGCAGAAGTGATATGCTATTGATGCAACCAATGGGTGGAACCACCAGCATCCTTCATGGTGGTCAAAACTTGCAGAGTCAGGGATTATCCCTCAGCATCAGTCCACAAATTTCATCTGGAATACAAATTTCTTCTATGCAATACAGGAATTCTAACCCAGGTTTCTCTTCATTTTAAGGTTGGATACCTTTTTGTATTAAGTTTTGGTTACCATTGTATTAAGGGTTGGTTACCTTTATATTAAAGGTTGGTTACTTCTGTATTAATGTTTAGTTACCTCTGTATTAAGGTTTGGTTACCTTTATATTAAAGGTTAGTTACCTTGGTATTAAGGTTTGGTCACATTTGTATTAAGGTTTGGATACTTTTGTATAAAGGTAACCAAACCTTAATACAAAGGTTCTGTAACCAACCTTTAATACAAATGTAACCAAACCTTAATACGAAGGTAACCAACCCTTAATACAAATATAACCAAAAATTAATACAAAATGTATCCAACCTTTAATATAAAGGTAACCAAGATTTAATACAAATGTAATCAAACCTTAATATAGAGGTAACCAAACATTAATATAGAGGTAACCAACTTTTAATACAAAAGGTAACCACGGGGGAGGGAGGCAGGCGGGATGAGCAGGGAGGAGGGCGGTTATGAGGTTGCTGTCAGAAAACGTGAACATTTTTCAAAGCGCCACGAAAGGCCACTTGTTGTAGCACTAACCGGAAACACAGACAGGATGATGAAGGAGAATTGCATGAGGGTCGGGATGGATGGAGTCGTATTAAAACCTGTTTCAGTAGACAAAACGAGAAGCGTCTTGACCGAGCTCTTAGAGCGCAGGGTTGTATTTGACGTGTAATAAGCAAGAAAAAAAATGATTGCACGGAAAGTGAATTGTTATTCTTGAAAAAGCTGCAACACTTGTGTGATAGCTTTCACTAGCTATATTTTGTATCCTGTACATACCACAAGGCTTTGCAGCAATGATGGAAGTGCTGAGGGAGGAAGGAGAGAGGAGGGAGAGAGGAGGGAGGGGGGGAGGGAGGAGAGATGCATTATTTTTGTAATTATTTTGTGAATGTTTTGTTTTTGTAAATATTTTTTAATTGTTGTATATTATTGTTAAGGACCCTAAAAAATATTGTTAATTACTAATTAGTAAGTATTTGTTATTGTAATATTGTTTTTACTTTGATAATAGCAATAGTCATTGACTCATTATTTTAATTATATTATAAAACAAATTTTGTATCATTTTAATTTTTAAAAAGTTATATTTTATATTTGTACAATTTAAGTTGATGACCCTGTGTTTATCTCTAAATATTATCAAATTATAAACTAATCAAAATAATATTTTTAATTATAAAAAAGTAAAATTATAGTTGAAGGCTTGACGCTAATAATTTCATTGTACCCTTCCTCTTTCATCTGAGCTTTAAGATCTGCAATATGCGAATATATAAGTGAAATTAACTATTTTGTACTAACAAAAATAGTTGTATTTATTATACTTACTAATGTTAATCATACTTGCTAATGGTAGTTATATTTGCAAACAATTGTAAACATTCTACTTACAAATTATTTTTATTCTAATACAAACAATAAATGAAAATCTACTTACAAAGTATTATTCATTGTTGTCTTCTTCTATTTGCTATAGCAAAACATGAAAACACTATAACATATTATTTGAGTCACACTTGTTTTCTTGACTATATTATAAATTTTACAAGAGATTATAAAAATCTCTCTCAAACAAAGAAAGAAACCATTAAGCAAAACAAATTTTCGCGCGAATGAAACAAAAAAATCACAATAACTAAGAAAAAAACAACATAATAAAAATGGGCAAAGGTGCAAAAAAGCCCCTGTGGTTTTCCCCGAAGTCCCACTTCCACCTTGAACTTTTTTTTTTCCAAAAATGCCCTTAATGTTACAAAACATAGCTCAAATATGCCCCTCCCGTTAAAAAAATGCCAGCTAGACAAACGGATGTTAATTTATTTCTAATGTGGCTGACACGTGGCAAACAAAAATTAATAAAAAAAAATCTTTTCTCTTTCTTCTCCCTCTTTTCTCTCTCTCATCTCCTTCCTCCATTTTTTTCATCACTCATGGAATACAAATCCTCCATGATCAAAAAAACCCCAAATTAAAACCCCACTAATTAAGATCTGTATACAAATCAAAGCCACATCAGCCTTCATCCCCCCGCTTACTCCTCATCAGATTTTATACCTGAATTGATGAAGAAATTGGCTAAAAATTACCTCCGCGATAAGAAGTTCGCTATCATACTTTTGAGGCAAGATTTGATCATTATTTTGAGCATTTTGTTGCGGATTTTGGTTTAATTCTACTCGAAATTTGTTAGGGAACAAAGCCCAATCATTTGCAAGCTCTAATGGAATGATCTAATGGGATTTGAAGAAAACTTTTAGTTTTTTTTAGAGTTTCGCGATTTAGTATAATTTCTGGATTTTGGGGTTGATTTTGAGATGATTTGATAATGTTTGAGCTCCTAATCTTTTTGAATTTTCTGTTTGGTTCGCTTTCCAAACTTTATTTTAACCGATTGGCGTCATTTTGTGTGTGTGAGTGTGATGGAGATTATGCAGATTACTTTGCTTTTTGCATTTCTCTGTTTTTGGGAATGAATAGAGGAAGAAGATGAGAGAGAGAAAAGAGGGTGAAGAAAGAGAAAATATTTTTTTAAATTATTTTTTTTAACGGGAGGGGCATATTTGAGTTACGTTTTACAACGTTAAGGGCACTTTTAGAAAAAAAAAAAGTTCAAGGTGGAAGTGGGATATCGGAGTAAAACACAGGGGTATTTTTGCACCTTTGCCCTAATAAAAATACCGTCGCGGGTTTCTCTCGAAAAAGAGAACTCTACCCAAAGATAAATTAAAACTTTTTGAAAGTTATGATTTTTTGACTTAAGAGACATCAAAAGTTTTTCCTTGAAAAAAAACATGAAAATTGAGTTTTGTATAGATTATAATTATTTATGTATATATATATTATAAATTGTCCTACCTTTTTTTAACTGGTTTTTAGTGTAATTGGATAACATTATATTTTATATCTTATTTTTTCTTAATTTCCTATCTTGGGTTCAGTGTACTAAGTTTGAATCATCACATCTTTCCCCTTTCCTTTCTCAACTGCCCTCCCTCTTTTCTTTTTTTTCTCTTGTAATTTTATTTGTCACATAATTTTATTTTTAGTTATTTTCTCTTCTATAATTTTTCACGCAGCGCGTGCATGGAGGCTAGTATATATATAAATAAGAGAAAAATCATGTTTTTATTATTTCCACTTATTAACTATTTTCAGGAAATATACAAACTTATAAATATCATAGTACCTTGTAAACTATTTTTTTGATTGATTTTATATTACAATGTTATATTTGTTCAGTGATAACAAAATTATTATTAATCTCATCATCATGTATGCATTAACATATGATTCATAGAATTGTATTAATACAATTATAACTAAACAATTGATTGTTTTTATATATTAAAATACTCACAAAAAATTAATCTCTGCGATAAATTTTTCATAAAAATGATTGTTAAATATAAATTCCCGTGAAAAATGAGACGAGTATGAAAAATATTTAGGTGACCGGAGATGGGCGGGATCAGAGATGTGAAATCCCGAAATCCCCTCCCTCCTCCCCACAAAACCCAAATTGCCTTACCTAAATAAGAGGAGGGATAAGCCCAAATGGAGTGTGTTCCATGATGGGCCATCTTGTTGACAAGTTTTTGTTTACACGGGCTTTCCAAATTGGGCCCGTAGGGAACATAAGTTGAATCTGTCCTCTTTTATAAAGTAAAGTGAGAGTAACATTAATATACTGGCATCAGGGGTAATTTGGGCAAGGAATGTAACAAAAAATATAAATCAAATCAAATACTCCACATATAAACCGTCAGATCCAAGAGTTACAAGCGTCGGATCAAAAGGTAAGGAGAAGAGCGGCTCTGAAATTTCAAATCATCGCTCTCATCCCGCTCCCGTTTCAGATTTCACACAAAAACTGGCAGACAGAAGAGAAGAGAGAGAGAGAGGGAAAATCGAAACGAAAATAGGTTCTTTCAGTGATTCTCAATCTCCATTTCGCTCGAAAATGTCTGGTCGCCATGAGAAAGAAAAAGGTGTCAATGTGCAGGTTCTTCTTCGTTGTAGGTACGCTTATTCTCTCTTTTCTTATATGTATCTGTTTTATATGTAACATTATAATGGCTTAGGGTTTTATCTCCCTAATCATTTCAATTTCACCTTTCAGTATGTAAATCTGTTAATCCTGCTAATCTCAGTAAGTTTAATATATGTATTGTCAGGCCATTTAGCGAAGAAGAGTTGCGGAATAATGCGCCACAGGTAGTGACCTGCAACGATTACCAGAGAGAGGTAGCCGTTTCTCAAAATATAGCTGGGAAGCACATCGACAGGGTTTTCACGTTTGACAAGGTAATTGCCTGCTGCTCTTTTTCGTTAGCTTTGTTTATTTATTTATTATTATTATTATTATGTTGAGTAGGATGGAACCCTTTATTTGCGTTCGCTTTTATTTGAAGGGCCAGATTGATTGTATTTTGCAGTTTTTTGTGGTATTTGCTATTTTAGCACTTGTATATTGGGATTCTTTTCCAGTGTAATTTTCTTTATAATTCTTATATTTTGTATGCTTCTTGATGTGGAATTTAGGAAGCTGCTAATTATTAGAGCTCTGAAAGTTACGCCAGTTTCAATGAGCTGCAGGATTGAATTTACAGCTATTGCATCAATTGCGAAATTAGCGTATAGTAGATAATTTATCAGTATGAAAGCTCTGCTTTTGAATTGTAATGCAAAATTAGACTTAATAGTTATTTAGAAATGTACCAACTAAACTTGACATCAAAATTATAGTCGCTGTAAGTTACTGAAATTTAAATGTTGCATAAGAGCTTTACATCTTCGTGTGTCTTTTTTTCTTTGGTCTCTTGTGGCCCATGTTTTTTCAACATTCAAAGTTTTGTTTCTTTCTGATGTTGAGTAGCACCTCGAAGTGAAAATTTGAAATTGCTCGTTTTTTTTGTTTTTGTCTTTTGTTGGAATTTTAAATTATTAATCTTATTTAAAGACTCAATCCCAAAAAGAATTGCTAAGTACATTTTTGACATAATTAAGAATGTCAAATTAGTGGAGAGAATACAGAGTATAAAATAAGTTCCAATTTTACTCTCATATTGGCTTAACAATAGTACCAGCGGACCTCACATGAGTATGAATCTTCTCTTTCTTTAAATATGGGGCAACTTTGAGGGTAATATAGTCTTTATAGCCCATTATAGTTTTGACTTGTGTATCAAGTCATTACTCATTACATATTTTTCTTTTATACCCGAACCATTCTTTGGTGTTCGGAGGGTGTATACCATAACCATTAATCATGAAAAATCAATTTTTTGCTGTTCTGATAATTGAATTTGGGATTCTTTGCAAGTGTACATGTTGCCTAATATGTTCTCCACCTCTACCTTATTAGACCAATTAAGATTATGTTGGGAACTCAGATGAAGTGATAGGAAAAGAAAAGGAAAAGGAAAAGATAATAAAAGCAAAGCAAAGTGAAGCCTTCTTAAGGAACTCCAATCCACCTATTTAGACTTTTTACTTAACCTAAAATCAACTGTAATACAGTTCACTCACTTTTCATGCCTTCTTGGAAAAAAGTTATCGTTATTATACTTCATGGAAAAAGTTTTTGATTTCCTTTTGTCTTTATTGTATTTTCCCTTTCCGTGTCTTTTACTCGCACTTTCTCGGTCCCAGACAGAATTTAAGGGTGTTCAATTAGGATCCAATATCTCAGTTTATACATTATCAGTTGTTCTCTTGTGTTCTTTCCAACTTTTATGATATATTGGGGGTACACAATGATTAATTATTGTTATCTGCAGGTTTTTGGTCCTTCAGCTCGCCAAAGAGATTTATATGATCAAGCAGTTAGTCCCATTGTCAATGAAGTTTTGGAGGGTTTTAATTGTACCATTTTTGCCTATGGACAAACTGGTACAGGTAAAACTTACACAATGGAAGGTGAATGTAAGAGGTCAAAGGTACTGTCTTTAATGTTTTTTTCTCCTATCTTAAACTTTTGAGAGTTCTACTTTTCTAATTTTATATGAAATCTCCACTTTCTCTTGCAGAGTGGTCCTAATGGAGAGTTGCCTCCAGAAGCAGGTGTGATTCCTAGAGCTGTTCAGCAAATATTTGACACTTTGGAGGGTCAAAATGCAGAATATAGTGTCAAAGTCACTTTTTTAGAGTTGTATAATGAGGAGATAACTGACTTGTTAGCCCCTGAAGAAATATCTAGAGTTCCTGTGGAGGACAAGCAGAGAAAACAATTGCCACTTATGGAAGATGGGAAAGGTGGAGTGCTTGTTAGAGGATTAGAGGAGGAAATTGTGACAAGTGCTAGTGAGATTTTTACTTTACTTGAAAGGGGATCTGCAAAACGTCGCACTGCAGAAACATTATTAAACAAACAATCAAGGTTATAATTCTATTATTGTTTTTAATATTAGTAGTAGAATTATTTTTTTGCTTGCTTAGAGTTTCTTTTGTATTCCAGTCGGTCACATTCTCTGTTTTCCATAACTATACACATTAAGGAAGTAACTCCAGAAGGTGAAGAACTTATCAAATGTGGCAAGCTGAATTTAGTTGATTTGGCTGGTTCAGAAAACATTTCTCGTTCTGGTGCAAGGGAGGTAATTCCTCACTTTAAGCTTCATGGAATGTAGATTATACTATTTCAATATTGATTTGAAATTCTACCACTGTACTTCCGAGCTAAATGGAATGCTGTTTTTGTTGGTCTTACATTTTACTTGTGGTAGAACTACTTGATTCTCTCTCTTTCTTTTCCCCCCTTTCATTTTTCTGTTTAAAAGTGTGCAATTTGAATGTCTAGGGCCGTGCCAGAGAAGCTGGTGAGATAAACAAGAGTTTACTTACTTTAGGAAGAGTAATAACTGCTCTTGTGGAGCATCTTGGCCACATCCCTTACAGGTTTGAACTATTTTTGGGGAACTATTTATTCTTTTTTCCATTTAAGTTCTCTAGAGAAGTCTTCTTATTACAATTCAAATTTGGAATTCAGAGATAGCAAACTCACTCGTTTGCTTCGCGACTCGCTGGGTGGAAGAACCAAGACATGCATCATTGCCACGGTATCGCCTGCTGTCCATTGTCTTGAAGAAACCTTGAGCACATTGGATTATGCCCACAGAGCAAAGAATATAAAGAATAAGCCTGAGGTTTGCCATTTTTGTAATTCTGTGAACAGGTCATTATTGTATATCGTCTGCTGAGTTCGTCTTCTTTTCTCTTCCCGATAAAAAATATTTCTGCGATGCTTTTAATAGTATCTACCTAGATGTATATAGCATATTGTTTCAGTCTTTCAGATTGTACTAATACATACTAGAAGACTAGAAATTTAATTCTTTTTCTTTAAATATTTTCCCCTGTTATTGCCAATTGTAGGTGAACCAGAAAATGATGAAATCAACCCTTATTAAAGATCTTTATGGTGAAATCGAACGGCTTAAAGCGGGTAAATCTTTTTGTGTGCGTTCTTTTGGTGAATAGATTTGTTTGAATGGTTTAACTATTGAAGGTATCACATTAAAATTAATTATTAACCTTCAATTATAATATTATATCTTCATACAGAGGTATATGCTGCACGTGAGAAAAATGGCGTATATATGCCGAAGGAGCGATACTATCAGGAGGAATCTGAAAGAAAGGTTGTGCACCTTGCTCATTTTGTTCTTCTCTTTACCATTTAGCTAGCTCTGTACATCGTTTGAGTTATTTTAATATTCCTATGAGAAGAATTGTTCTATGCTGTTGTATGGGATCGAAGGATTTTTGGATTGTGATGCCAATGTAAATGTTTTTGTTGATTTGGCTGATACTTCAATTGGTTATCTTTGGCTAATGTGTCTAATTTTTCTTCTGGTATCTTCTTGCTGTCATGTTTAGGCAATGGCAGATCAAATTGAACAAATGGGGGTTACGATAGAAAACCATCAGAAGGTCAGATTATGTTATGCTAGTGTTTCAAGTTGTGGGATGTGATCTTTTGTGTGATCCTGTGATAATGATTCCACTAACACCTGTTTGATTTCTCGTATTCAGCAATTTGAGGAATTGCGAGATAAGTTTGATGCTGAGGTTCAACAATGCTCTGAATTGAGCAACAAACTTGATGCCACCCAGGTGTGTTTTGTTGGAACTTCTCATTTCATAGATATGAAAAATAATTGCATTCTTATTAAAGAAAAGCTTTGCAGAAAAACTTGAACCAAACCAGTAGTTTGTTGATCAATACCGAGGAAGAATTAAAGAGATGCCAGTATGCTCTTAAGGAGCGGGATTTTATTATATCTGAACAGAAGAAAGCTGGTACGTTCAATTATTTTTCACGTTTGAATCTATGTTATACGGTGTCGGCATCATGTTGTTAAATACTTTGAAACAGAAAATGCTTTGACTCACCAAGCTTGTGTCTTACGGTCGGATTTGGAGAAATCTCTTCAAGATAATGCTTCATTATATATGAAAATTGGTATGTAGTCTTCTTTATAAGCTTTTTCCTTTTCTTTTTCTGAAAGAAATTTCTTACTGTTTGCTGACTAATTTAGTGTTCAACAGGTAGAGAGGATAAACTGAATGCCGATAACAGATCAGTTGTGAACAATTATCAAACTGAACTCGCACAAGAAATCCATACCCTCTGTAGCACGGTGTCTGCATCAATGTCTCAGCAGAATGAACATCTGCAATGTATTGAGAAATTTTGCAATTCTTTTTTGGATGTAAATGATAAGGTACTAGTCAAATCCTGGCCCTTGATACTTTATAAGAAGCACTGCTTTGTGCTAAATTGAAGTATGTGATAAAGACATGTTGATGACAAATATCTCAAGAAGTAGGATGCCACTCCTGTGTAGGAATGCTGCAAAGAAATATATTATTTTATTATGTTATGTTTATATGCATCAAATGTTATTTTTGTAATATGCAAATCTAACTGTTTTTGATTTAATATGAATTCTATTAAGCTCACAAATTGGAATGATATGTACTTCTGTCAATAGGGAAAAGAGGTGTGACATGTGAATAATTTGAGTAAGGATGGTTGATTAAGATACTAACGTGGCAATATGTATTTACTTTTTTTTTTGCTATAAGTGGCGATATGTATTTATTTATGGCATGGGTGTACTAAAGATTTAGATTCCCACATCCAAGGGTTGTTGGTTGTGTTCTCGTGAGCATTATATCTCTATTGTACTTGTGTGTGAGGTGATAAATGTAGTGCTAATAATGACAAAGTCTCTAAGGCGTTAATGAATTGGCGAATTGCTGATGTTACATTGCTTTTCTTTTCTAGAATATATCCTTCTTGTGTTTCTTGCATCCTTCATTTTTTTTCTTCCTGATGCTATCTCCTGGTTTCCAATTTCTTGACGTTATGTTGTAATTTACAAAAGAGCAAATTTTCACTGCGATTGTAGTTCAACCAAGACAAGTTTGTTTATGCAATTTTATATTTTTAATGAAATTCTTGAATAGGCTGTCATGGATTTAAAGAAGAAAGTAAATGCTTCACGGACATTGTATATTTCCCACATTGAGGCTGTGCAAAATGTTGTGCGTTTGCACGAAGCTTCTTCTAATGCTGGTTTAGAGGAGATAACATCTTTGGCTTCTTCTAATTCACGATCAGTCGAAGAAGTAAGCAGCCACAACATTGTTTTTCTCATTCATGTTTGATCAAACCAATCTTGTATTCAAGCTTTAATAGTTACTACATGTGCTCTCATTTGATTGTTTTTCATTTTGTTTCTTCATTCAGTTTCTACTTGCGGAGGCAGCTGAAGCAAACTCGATATTTGATGATCTTCACAGTACTCTATCAATCCAACAAGGAGAATTGGCCATTTTTGCTAGAGAGCTTCGTCAGGTTTGACTTTTTATTTTTTGTTGGTATTTTAGTCCTCATCAATATGTAGTTAAATTTTGGATGATTTGGTGGGATTTTGTGGTACATCTAACCTACTGCTTTAAGATTGACTATAAACGGTTTGATCACTGATAAATAATTTACACCTTTTCTTATTGTGAAGTACCTGTAATTGGGCTTTTTTTTGGTGGGTAATGCTAGGGGTCCTAAATTTTTGGTTTCAAAAAGTGTTTCAAATGATGTGCCATTATTACATTGGTTGAGCACATCTCTTGTGATGATTATGCCATAAAGTATCATTATTCATTGCCACATAATTTGAGACCCCTAGCATTTTTTTGGTTAATTAATGAAAATAAAAAATTGTCATAACATTTAACATGAGTTTACCTATCCTTCTAAACACATGAGCCTTTTTTCTTCTATTCTAATTACTTTTGGCATTCTATATCTACAGAGATTTGATGTTAGTATTGAGCATACAACAAATATATCCGAGTTCATTCATGGATTTTTTGATAAGCTTATTAAAGAATCAAAAGTGCTTGAAAGTCATGCAATTAATGTTGGTGAGGTCCAGACAAAGAGTATAACTGAATTTCGAAAAGCTTACGAGGTAGATATTCAGAATCTTTACTCCAAGGATGAAAATATATATGAGATATCTTACCCTTGAAACTAAACCTTTCCAGGAGCAATCGAAATCTGATGCTGAGAAGCTTATTGCTGACATGACTACTTTGGTGTCCAATCACATATGTCGTCAGAAAGAGCTGGTTTGTTAATGCTTTTATTTTTACTGTTTTCTGGTGTTACATGATTTCTTGTCAACAGATATTAATTGCTGTGCTGACAGGTCGATGCCAAGCTTATTGGTCTTAGAGAAACCGTAACTGGAAATAAAACATTTTTGGATGGACATGTGTCCTCCATGGAGGGTATCACGACAGATGCTAAAAGAAAATGGCAGGAGTTTTCTATGCAAGCAGGGAATGATGCAAAAGATAGTGCTGATTTCTCTGCTGCCAAACATTGTCGTATGGAGTTGCTGCTACAGAAATGGTATGAGAAGGCTCTTTGAATATTTAACTGGATATTTTTGGATCTTTATAGTTTAGGTTTTGGTAATAATCTCTTCAATGTTTTATTGTTCTAAGTTTAAAGTGGCATAATCATTTATATATTATTTTGTGGCTTCTTTTACGCTTCTTTTCTCCAGTGTTAATACTACTGAAAAAGCTTCTAAGCACTGGAAGAAAATGCACGAGTCTATGAACGAAATGGGCAGCCAACATGCCTCAACAACATTGTCACTTGTCAGGTTAGTTATATGTAGTTTTTGATTTTTTTGAAGATACACAATAATTACAAAATCTCATTGATCTGCTAATTCATATAAAAATAAAATTGTTTGCTACAGGAATCTTTCTGAAAGTAATGAACAACATGATACTGAGATTGCTTCTGCAAGGGCTGCTGCTGAAGATGATGTGGTAAAAACCTGCGAAGATGTCATTCATCACTTAGATGGTGAGTAATACAATACTATGTTTTATTTTAGGATCATATCTTCTATGCCAATTTTTGATTAAAAAAATGTCTGAGCTATTTCCTATTAGTACTGATAATGAATCTTTATGTTGTATAAAGATCATGAATTCAAATGTGAAGCGTAAATTTCATGTTATTACGTGATTACAAATACTGTATACTAAAATGACAAATGTAAACCATATCTGGCTGGATCTCTTCATGACAGGTTATACATTTTATATTTAAGGAACAGGAGCTGCATTATTTTCTTACTTATTTTCCTTTATAGAACTCTTGTTTAAGATAGATTGGTGTCAAATGGCCAACCATTCAACTGCCAGAAAATTTTACACCTTTGATTTGGAAACTTATGTAGTTACTTGATCAGTAAATCCACTTTCATTGTTTGATGCTCCTAGCTAGTCTACCAGTTTTGGCAGTTGTTATAGAAGACCTCAGCAGATTGAACTTGTGTTTGTAAATTGTAATGGTGTAATGAGGAGTTCAGTAAAGAATCAAAATTTATATGCTATGACATTGGAATTTGGTACTTGTTCTGGTAGCAAAATTGTAGTGCTGATTCAATAGCGTGAGGTAATTCCTTATAGTTATTAATTTTCTCTAGTTTTTTTAAGTGTCCGTGAATCTATAAGCACATTTGTTGGTGAACTGTATTTGTCTTTTGGAAGGAAGATCTTCTTTTACTGGGAGAAAACAAGAAAAAGAAAATGAGTTATATGTTCTAGGTAACTAAAGGTGTTATGTTTTGTGTTCTTGAAATCAGATACATTTTGTGGATGATTTTAGCATGACCGAAGTGTTGATATGATAATTATTGACTCAACATATATATATTATAGGCTACTATACAATGTGTCCTTTTCTTTGTTATGACGGTCTTAAGGTTGTAATTTTGTTGGATTCATTATATATAAATGTTGGGTATTATTCTTCTTACTCCAGCTATGTCGAAACAAGAGCAAGGATCTATATCTGGAATTTTAGCAGCTACTAAAGCTCATGCAGAAACCATTGATGCTCTCCGCGAAGATCACTCCGTACAATCTTATTCTATAGAACAGAAGGCTTCTGATACTTTCCAGAAGAAATATCTGGTATGTCCTGAAATTACATTTGTATATTTTGTTATATCCTCAGAATGGTTGAAAATATAATACATAAATTTACTCTTGAGTATAAAAATATGTTGAGTACACAATACTACCTTTGTCCCAAAATTGAGAATCTCATTTGGCCTTATGTTTTCAATATATATATGGGTAAAAGGTATCTTAGATCGACCTCTTAGGTCACTTCTAATATAATATCATTTGATCGTCAACTTAATAATCTAACCGTATTGATGTAATGAACATACAAAAATATGATAGTATGTAAACTTTGATTTGAGGTTATGCTTCAATAACTTTTTAACAATAGAAGTTACTAAAAGAATTGTTGAAATATATATATACTTATATGCGTTATTATAAAAATATTCCAATGATTGCAACTTTATAACAATAGAAGTTATTAAAATTTGAGTTGTTGAAATATATATACTTATACATTATTATAAAAATGATATTTCATTGCCTTAAATCAAATCAAATTTTACATAATCTCATATTTTTACATGTTTTTTACATTCGTATGGTTAGATTATTAAATTGACGATCAAATGATGTTGTATTAAAAGTGATCTAAGAAAATTTATCTTAGGTCAATCTAAGATACCTTTTACCCTATATATGTGTGTATATATATATATTTTGTAACATATATTAGTTTTCACCTTTTACAAATTTAAACTTGTAACAATCAATGGAACAAAGTTATGTTCAGTGTGTTGTTGGGAAAACATTAACATTCATAAAAGGGTTAGCAGGCAAAAGAAAGAAAGAATGTATTTCCTAAAACATTGTTTCTTTCATTCATGTATTGGACGTATTGGACGATTGAAATAGGAAGAAGGGAGTATTACTTTCCAAGGACTGGTTGAAATTCTGTTTTAAAAAGTTTACATATTTGGTTGATTATCTGCATTAAATTAATTCTGCGATTGAGGATCATAGTTGTTGGGAATTACAACGTCTCACGATACAGAGAAATAAAAAATCAAGAATTTAGAACACAATCACAACACAAGAATTATAGTGGAAATTCCAAAACCGGAGAAACCACTTTCGTTGTCAAAGACAACCAAAGAAAATTTACTATGTGAATAATATTACAATCACTTGAACTCTCGGAAATTTCTTCACATCCACTCAAGAAAGATAATTCTTCCCAAGAGAATTTTTCCACACAAAATTCTCTAACACTTGGATACCTCTTATCTCTCTACATTTGGATAACTCTCTCCACCCTCTCCCAGATGGGATCCTACTCCCCTAGGATGATCCTTTGGTTTACAATAAGGCAAGTATTTATAGGCAATGCTTTCCTCTCCATTAGCACACCAACTTAGAAAGTTTCATGTGCTAGCACGCACACTTGGAATAAACCCATTACATGCAACTAATGAGAAAACATCCATTCCATGTGCCCACACCTACCTCCCTCATTACTCTCCACCATTTTATTATTTAATTTTAATCAATATTCCAACAATAGTCATACTATTTCTAATATCTTTTAGAGGTGATAATGAATATTTATAATGTATACATTTTTGTACGGCTTCTTGATTCCATGCTCATGGCCTATACATAGTTATATTTTGATCAACTGACTTGTCTCGATGCTCAGGATTATGAGCCAACTGGAAGTACGCCAAGCAGATGTGAGCCTGATATCCCAACCAAGGGAACTATAGAATCACTCCGAGCTATGCCAATGGATACCCTTCTAGAGGAATTTCGGGAAAACCATTCATTTGAATCATTTGACGGAAAGGAACCAAAGGCATCTCTCATTCCACGGCCACCTCTCACCCAAATAAACTAAAAGTGTAGCGTGGTTTCATTTCATCTGCGCTCATAATGTTTATCTCATTTGTATCTTTATTTTCATGTATTGAGAGACACAAGGGTGTGGCAACAAGAAGATGCAAGGGGCTTGCAATACTTGTTGCTAGTTATTGGTGTAATAGGTTCATGATTTAGAATAAATCCCTACTTGGGATTTAGCGGTATAGATCAATCAGGTTGTAAATCAAGGGAAACTCCACATATATTCTCTCAAGTTGTCTTATTCCTGAAAGAAGGCTTATTTTATGTAATGTAAGAATATTTTTTGTTAACATGCAGAGTTATTTTCTTTTTGTCCCCATCATTACGTACTCCATCAGTTTTAAAAAATAAGTTTGTTATTGACTTTTTTTGAAGTAAAATTTTAAAATTTAAAATTGACATGAATTTCTTAATACAATGATAAATAATGTAAATTATTTAAAAGGGTAAAATTTATTTTTTCATAGATTTTATAAATATTTCTTATAAATTTTTAATAATTTTATAATTTAGAATGAAGACAGTATAATGTATTGATAAGGTACTATTTTTTTGCAACTTTTTTGAGAAATGTTTCAAAGTTGCTGAAATGTTATTTGTACACGTCACAATCCTAAGTGGAACTAAACTTTTGTGTGTATACATTTACCTGCAATTGGTTGGGTTGGGTTGATTCATCATTAAAGTGTATGCAAATTCCTCATCTCACCCTTTTTGGTGGGTAAATTCTTATTTTTCTTTTGTTTTTTGTTTTTTCAAGTTCCCTCGCTTGTCTAACGGTTGTGAATCAGTGAGTAGGCCATGTAACTAACATATTGATGTACAAATTCAAGTACCAAAGATTCTCTATTTCCGACCATGGATCACTTCGTTTCTTCTCATCTTCTTCAGCTACATCCATACTTGATACCGTAAGGTCCGTAACCCATTCTCAAATTCCTCAAGAACCCCCCTTAGATTACGGTACCCAAATAGCGCACACATCAAACCACCAGATTATAGATCCAAAACTCTTCCTTTCCACACTTGTTTACTGTAAAAATGTTTATCAAATTCGACAAGTTCATGCCCAGGTGGCTGTCAGTGGATTGCTTGAAAACCTTATTGTTACTAACAAGCTTCTGTATGTGTATGTTCAGTGTAAAGATTTGAATGATGCATATGCATTGTTTGATGGAATGTGTGAGAGAGACCCATTTTCTTGGAGTGTTATGGTTGGTGGGTTTGCCAAGATTGGTGATTATATGAATTGTTTTGGAACATTTAGGGAGTATATAAGATCAGGTGACCGACCTGATAATTATACGTTGCCAAATGTGATTAGGGCTTGTAGGGATACAAAGAACCTCGAAATGGGTAGATTGATTCATCATGTTGTGTATAAATTTGGGTTTCATTTGGATCAATTTGTGTCTGCAGCCCTCGTTGACATGTATGCAAAATGTCAGGTTCTTGATGATGCAAGGCAGCTTTTTGATAGAATGACGAATAAAGACCTTATTACTTGGACAGTGATGATTGGGGCTTGTGTTGAATGTGGGAGTGCTAATGAGGCGTTGGTTTTGTTTGATCGGATGAGGGAGGAAGGCACTTCACCCGATAAGGTTACTATGGTAACGGTTGCTAATGCTTGTGCAAAATTAGGGGCTATGCATAAAGCTCAACTTGTATATGATTATATATCAAGCAAGAAATTTTCATTGGATGTAATCTTGGGGACTGCAATGATTGATATGTATGCTAAGTGTGGGAGCGTGGATTCTGCTAGGGAGATCTTTGATAGTATGAGGGAGAAGAATGTTGTATCATGGAGTGCAATGATTGCAGCTTATGGGTATCACGGACAAGGGCGGAAAGCTCTTGATTTGTTCCCAATGATGCTGAGCAACGGGGTTTCACCAAATAGGATTACTTTTGTTTCACTGCTATATGCTTGTAGTCATGCAGGGTTGATTGAGGAGGGTCTTCGGATATTCTCCCTGATGGAAGAAGAATACTGCTTGAGACCGGATTTGAAACATTATACTTGTATGGTGGACCTATTGGGCCGTGCTGGCAGATTTGATCATGCTTTGAAATTGATCGAGACTATGATTATTGAGAAAGATGAGGGGCTGTGGGGAGCATTGCTTGGGGCTTGCAGGATTCATGGTCATACAGAGCTAGCAGAGAAGGCAGCAAAATCTCTTCTCGAAATACAACCTCAGAATTCGGGGCATTATGTATTGCTTTCAAATATTTATGCTAAAGCAGGAAGGTGGGACGATGTGGCGAAGATTAGGGAACTAATGACACACCGGAGATTGAAGAAAGTTCCTGGCTGGACTTGGATTGAGGTGGAAAACAAGACATATCAATTTAGCACTGGAGACCACACTCATCCTCAATCGAAGGAGATATATCAGAAGCTTGTGAGTTTGAGGAAGGAGTTGGAGTTGGCTGGATATGTTCCTGATACAAATTTTGTGTTGCATGATGTGGATGAAGAACTTAAGCTGGACAGCCTGTACTCACATAGTGAGAAACTGGCAATTGCATTTGGCCTTATTAGCACACCTGAAGGAACTCCGATCAGGATTACAAAGAATCTTCGTGTATGTGGTGACTGTCACACATTTAGCAAATTCGTGTCCGCGATTACTCACAGGGTTATTATTGTCCGTGATGCGAATCGGTTTCACCACTTCAAGGAAGGTGGTTGTTCTTGTGGGGATTACTGGTGATTTTTAAATTCCACCCCCTCTCAAATCTGGTTAGTAATTTCCTGGTCATGCTCTTCTTGCAGAATCTTCGATAAATTCACTTGGGAACTTTTGTATGTTTGGTCATTTCTCATTTATATATTATTACATTTTAGATAATGAAGAACAGACTAACAAAGAGAGAAAAAGTATTCTTCATTCTATAATCTGTGTTAACATTATTACAGTTAATTATGGTATTTATACATAAAGACAGCTTATAACAAACTTCTAACTACATAACTAACTCTTAACTAATTACATACAGAACTATCCTTGATATTAACATTACATATTTGATATAGACGATTAAGACAATTGAAGTAATGCTATATTTGGATTGAGAGAATGGAATAGAGGAAGGAATGCAATGATTTTTTAGCATCTAAAGTGCATATTTTGTCTCTTTATTGTTGGTCATGGTGGAAATTGTGATAGGATGACATAATTGTTACATACAACTATTTTATTGGAATTGATTTCGTTCCACCATCTCCCACGTGAAATAAAAATTAAAAAAATGAAAAAATTCATTCCATCGGAATCGTTTATGGACCCCTTTCGTTCCGGGTTATTGTCACAGGAGAAACCACCTCTGTGTCCATTAATCGAGCAAGACTTTTCTGAAAATTACTTGAGCAAAGAGTTAGATAGCAAAGTCTTTAATTGATAGACTCCGATTGTGACATTAAATTATTTATACTTAAAAATGAATTATCTCAATAATGATTTTTTTTTAATTGATAGACTTCGATTGTGACTCAATTAATTACTTTGGAGACAACTAGCCCAATACCTCCATTTAGTAATGCCTTTTCGCTAGTACATTATTGTTATTTTTTAAATATTTTATTTTATTTTTTAAATATTTTTTGTGGACATGAGAAAAAACTCATTTCTACGTTGTCTAGACACTTATCTGAAAACATCTTAATGAATTAGTATTTATTAATAATTCAGTAAGAATAGGCTCATTGACTCAATCTCCTATTTATTCTGAAGTCCAACCGATGATATATACAGAGTCGGGTGTCTCCATGCCTACAATGCATGTATAAACTCAATTTCAAAATTTAGAATTTAAAACTCATTCACAATTAATATCACATGAAGTGTAATTTTTTTTAAAGTATATTAACATTACAGTACGTTGTATATATTTATAACCATATACGTATAATGCAAGGAACATGGCTAAAGTGACATACTCTGATTACACGTAATTTTGAAAATGACATAATCAGATGAATCAAATAATTAAATCGTGGCATATTAACCTAATAAACCATAACCTCACCTTTATGTAAATATTCAAAGATTATGTGTAAATGAGTTAGACGTGTCGTCGGTGTCTAATTAAGGACATTATATTATAATTTTTAAAGAGTGGGGTTTTCGAAAAAAGAAAGATAAATATATGTATATGAATGTAATAAAAAGTGCTAAAAGTAACTTAATTTCAATTAAGTACGACATAATTGACTGAATCAAACAAATAGAAAGGCCACTCGTCAACCTGATAAGACATAAATTAAGTTATCATTACATGTATTCAACATTCACAAGGTTAGGTGTGATTGAAACGTACGATTCTAATTAGTGATTAATTAGAGTGACAATTTTAAGGACATTGTTCATCAATATATATCCGATTTTAAAATAGAACTAAAATTTAGGTAGGGCAATCCTAAGTAACTTCATGTGAGTTGCTTTCAGTACCTTATCTATTTTACTTCTCTCTCTCTCTCTCTGTATATATATATATAGGGGATTGATCCATAACTCGCGTTAATTATGAACACTATTTCAGTTAACTCACTAGATACAAACCCGCACGTTGCGGCGGGATTATTCATTTTGTTAATAATAAATGTGTATGTGTAATTAATAAATTAAATTATAATAAGAAGATGGTAGTTTTGTCCCACGGGTTGACAGTAAATTCATGTTTTTCATTGTTTTCTGACATTTATGGTTTATGGTTGATTTCCCCAATTTTTGGAAACACGATCCTTGCATATAGACAAACATGAATCAGACAATTTTGCAACGTGCACTACATATTATATCTCATGTTGACATAATTACATATATCATGGTAAAATCGAAATTAAAAAACTAAGGTTTTTCGTTAATGTTAGGGTATGAGAGATAAAATGAAAGATGTGAAAATACCTAAATGTGTGCAAAATTAATCTTCCGAGCGGGTTATGGAGTTCCTCGAGTACACAAAAATCTATCCACTTTCACTCTTTGAAATTCGATCTTTGGAAGGAGTGAGTGTATTAGAATGAAGTTCCTCCAAGTAAAAGATTATTGTGTTAGCAAAAAAGTAATAAAATTTGTTAGTAGTACAAAAAAGAAGAATAAAAGAAGCAAAGTAATATTATTGTATAGTAGAAAAGTATAATATTATTTTTTAATTTGAATAAAAGAATACTTGTGTTGTGCTATTCACGGATAAATAACAATAGTAGACTAAAAAAAAGAAATATAGTAGTAGTAGGCTAAAAGAATATATGTGTTGTGGTAATCACAAATAAATAGCAGTAGTAGGCTAAAGAAAAGAAATATAGTAATAGTAGGCTAAAAGAATACCTGTGTTGTGTTAATCACGGATAAATAGTAATAGTAGGCTAAAGAAAAAAATATAGCAGTAGTAGGCTAAAAAAATACCTGTGTTGTGCTAATCACGGATAAATAGCAATAGTAGGCTAAAGAAAAGAAATATAGCAGTAGTAGGCTAAAAGAATTTTTGTGTTGTGATAAAAGAATACTTATGTTGTGATAATGACGGATAAAAGATTATGTAAACTTTTATGAGTAATGCTAGAGACACAAACTATTTTACAAACATTTTACAAACTGGCTGATGTGGCACTGTTGTATTGGTGATAGTTAAAAAAAACACCTTATCACTACAACACTATCATCAATATAACAGTGCCACATCGGCAAGTTTGTAAAATATTTGTAAAATAGTTTGTATCTCTAGCATTATTCAACTTTTATAGGTGGAAGTTATAACTTTTTGATATACAACAGTAGTAGGATGAAGAAAACAAATTGTGATAATAACGGATTAAATTATAATAAGAAGATGGTATATATGTAAATTGAAAATTTATCTGACAAATGTATAACAAAAACCCAATTATGAGATAAAAAAATTCAAAATCAAATTATTGGATAATATCAAATATTTGTGCGTTATAGTTATTTGCAAAAATGGGATAGTAAAAAAAAATTATAAATCAAATTATTGGATAATATCAATTTGGAATTGCTGCAATATTGGGATATAATATCAGTTTAGATTTGTATGCGTTACATATTTATGGGATAATGTTACATTTTTTTTATGTGAGTATAGAACTAAAAAAGAGTAAAATACACTGACACCCCATGTAGATAATTATAATAGCACTTGTCACCCCTCTAGTTTTTCAATTAACAGTCAGTAATAATTTTGCGTTGCGGCGGGATTATTCATTTTGTTGATTATAAGACAAATACTATTTTCTGTTGTTAAACGCCAAAAACTAAACTATCAACATACTCAATTACTCTAATTAGAACAACCCCATTAAAATATATTGTTTAATATATATATATATATATATATATATATATATATATTATTCATGAATTAATTTGATGACATGTAAGGATAAATATGTCACTTTATTTATTTAGTCAACCCTAAAAACTTGTAGGGGTACTAACTGATACTTAAAAATTTAGATGGGAGTTGAGTATTATTATGATTGTTTAAAATGTAAATGTAATTATCATAATTGAAAAACTAATTTATTGAATAATATCATTTTGGAATTGGTGCAATTTTGGGATATAATATCAATTTAGATTTGTTATTCTAACCTTAGCTAATAGATATAATAAAAAAATAGAGAGTAATAATTATAATATAAATATTTCTTGGGTGATTTTATGAGATATTATTTGATATCAGTTCAAAAATCAAATTATTGGATAATATCAGATATTTTTATGTTCAAGTTATCTGCAAAAATGGGATAATAAAAAAAATTCAAAAGTCCAAAGTCCAAACTCAAGCGTTGTGACGGGGTGTTATTTAGTTTGTTGATTATAAATTTGTAGTTTATGAAATAACCCTTAGTATGCTTGTTTATTGTTTGATAATCTGAGACTGTAATGTATTTTTTAAGATGGTATTTTTAAATTAAAATTGATTGATTATAGTACCTATAAATAATTAAATATTAATTATGTAATTGTTTAATTACAACGTAATTATTATAAGTCTTTCGCACATGAGAAAAATTAATGTACCTAACAAATTATAAAAATAAGATAGTACTCAATCAATATAACTAAATAAAAATTATCTCAAAGAATTAAAATAATACGATCATAAAATAAGAATATTAGTTTAGATTTTTAGGGTGAGAATGAAGTTAAATATTAGTTTAGATTTTTAGTGTGAGAATAAAATTAAAAAAAATGGGAAAATTTTAGACGTGAAAATTATATGTAAATTAAATTCAATAGTTCAATTTATGATTTTTATGTTAAAATATTGAGAAATTAAATTAGTTGATAATATTAGAATAGTTTAAATTTTAGATTTTTTTTATATTGGTAGTTTTTAAAAGTTGGATATAAATTTATATTACAGATTGTTGTGTGAGCATGTATAATATAAATAATATTATAAATCTATTTGTAATTTGGATTCGTTTTTGGTAGTATTTGTTTAAGGAATTTTTTATTTTAGTAATTATTAAAATTTTGGTTAGAAATCTATTACATAATGTTGTGTGAGGGGTAATTAATGTTGCATGAGCGGTAGTGTATTTTAGTGTGTATAATAGGTAATAGATAATAGATAGTAGATAATAGATTGGGGAGCATTAATGAGGCATGACAAGTGTTGAATTGTGGGATTGACAAATGTCATGATGTGGTCATGTTAACTGCGTTTTAGTATAATTAATAGATTTCCTGTCGTTCAATGGAAGATCTAAGGGCTGGCTGGGGCTTGACCGCTACTCCCTCTAGCGGCCAACCAAATTCTTTTATGCTGGCCGCAACTCCCTCTAGCGGCCAATAAATACATAGAAACTAGTTAACGTATTTATTTGTATAAATTGTCAAATATATTCAATGTTAAATATTTATATAAAATATTTGTAATATGATTTCTTATTTAATATAATTTAACATTGTGAATTATTATGATAATTTGATTGTTTAAAATTTAAACTAGAAATATTTTATACATTAAACTATTTAAATCTAACTAAGGTTAAGGTGAAGGTATTTTAGACTTTTGTCATGAACAGAAGGCCAAATATTTCTACGATCTTTTATGTTGGCCGCTACTCCCTCTAGCGGCCAGTCAAAACGCGGCCGTTTTGACTGGTCGCTAGAGAGAGTAGCGGTCAAGCCTCAGCCAGCCCTTAGATCTTCTATTAGACGATATGAGATGAGTTAGCTGAAATAGTGTCCATAGTTAACGCGAGCTATGGATCAGTCCCCATATATATATATATATATATATAGACACTCTATTCGTTTCATATTAAACGCCTACTTTCCTTTTTTTTATCTGTCCCAAATTAATTATCTTATTTCTAAATTTGTATTATGTTTGTTCATTTTTTTCAAGTATATCCTCTACAGTTTAATTCCTGATATATCTAATTAGTTTATGAGAAAATGAAACCATTAACAACTTAGTTATCTTGAAAAAATAAAAATTTACTAAATGCTAATATTAGAGAAAATTTTGAATTATATTTTAGAGAATTGTTATTTTCACAAGTAAAAATTGATATTTTTACAAGGTCTCTTTCACATAAGTGTGAGACCCGTTTACTATTCATGTAAGAAATCTTGTGAAATTATTTACTTGTGAAAATATCAATTTCTTATTTATATTATAAAGAATAAGTGGAAGACATTAATTAATAGGGGTATATTAGGAAAAATATTATTACATTAATCTGTGTATCATTTAAAAATGGGCATTTAACGTGGGATGGAGGGAGTATATATCTAAAGCAGAGGCATTGTAACTCCCCACCATTCATAGAGCAAGAAGAAGATGGCTCCAACCACTACAATTCTCAGTACTGATGACCGAAAGGCCTTCGACGAATCCAAGGCCGGCGTCAAAGGCCTCTCCGACTCCGGCATCACCACCATCCCAGACTTCTTCGTTCACCCGCCGGAAACGCTCTCCAACCTCAAAACTTCCTCAACAAGCATCGGAATCCCCACCATAGATTTCTCTAACGTTAATTCCAAAGATCATCGACCTAATATCGTCGAACAAATCCGAGAAGCCGCAAAAACTTGGGGATTCTTCCAAGTGATAAACCAAGGCGTGCCCGTCTCGATCCTCGAGAAAACGATCACAGCCGTCAAATCATTTCATGAGCAGCCGACGGAAGTGAAGGCCAAGCACTATGTTCGGGAAGAGGGACGTGGCGTCATGTATGCTAGTAACAACGACTTGTACCGGGCGAAGGCTGCCAGCTGGCACGACTCCCTGCAGGTGTGGATGTCTCCGGTGGCGACGGCGGCGGAGGAGATACCGGAGGTATGCCGGAGGGAGGTGTTGGAGTGGGACATGCATGCAAAAAAGGTGGGTGAGGCTGTGATGGAGTTGTTGTCTCTAGGGTTAGGGTTAGAGGCCGGCAAGTTCAAGGAGTTGACTTTTTCTGAAGCCAGGGTTTTTGTGGGCCATATATATCCCTACTGTCCGCAGCCTGATCTGACGGTGGGGATTACATCGCATACTGATCCTGGGGTGGTGACGGTTCTGCTGCAGAATCAGGTGCAGGGATTGCAGGTTTTGCACGGTGAGGAGTGGGTGGATGTCAAGCCTTTGCCCGGAGGCTTAATTATCAACATTGGAGACATGCTTCAGGTTTTTTATTTTTTATTTAAAAAAAAAATAAAAATAATTACATCTTATCAATTTTACTAAATAATTTGGGGGTAATAATGCCAAGAAAAAAAAAATACTACATAACGAGACGGCAATGCATAACATTCGACATACATATATAGCGTTGCACATGCATAATTGTACTAAATTAATTATATATATAGTGTTCTGACATTGACAACCGACAATACTTAAGGTGTTTGTTTACAATTGAGACCTTCAATTAATTATATTTCCGTCTAATTTTTGTGCTTAGATGGTGAAATTAAGATCATTACTATTTATTTTTATGTTTTTTTTTTTGGTTACAGATTGTGTCAAATGGGGAGTACAAAAGCGTGAAACACAGGGTTTTAGCCAACTCGTGCAGGGAGCCAAGAATCTCAATTGTAATGTTTTTAAACCTGAGCAAGTGGAAAGAAGGAACAGAAGTAGCAGCTGGTGGTAATTACTACGGGCCGCTGCCGGAGTTGTTGACGGCAGAGAAGCCTCGGATATATAGGGATTTCACAGAGAAAGAATTTCTTGAAAACTTTTACAGTAAGGGGCTGGATAGCAAGTCTTTGATAGACAAAATTACACTATAATTGTGAAATTAATGCATGCGTCTCAGCGTGTGTGTGTGTGTGTATATATATATATATATATATATATATATATATATATATATATATATATATATTAATTGCTCCTGTCCTGTGCATGCATATTGCATCAGGCTGGTGCAGATTAATTTTAATTCTTCATGCACTGTTTTATTGTGAGTACGTACTGGGGTACGTAATACTATATGTAATGTGTAGGAATGTTGTGCTTTTAAAATAATTCCACGGGATATGTAATAAAAGTTTAATTTGTTCAGCATATATGATCGAACTTCTATTAAAATAGTAAAGACGATATTCAATGTTGTACAAATTAATGATTAGTATATAATGTCACGCGGCATACCCAGTCAATTTTGACATTGAATTTCTTTATCCAAAATAAATAAAAGATACTACTTTTTTTAATATGCTAACTTTTAAAAATTTCACAAAAATAGCTACATCTAGCTAGCTGTATTAATAGACGTATAAGAAAGATGCTGAAATTAAATTAAGACTCAATTTGAACAAAGTAGCTAGTATGTTATTTCTTTTTCATTCGCCATTTTCTTTACACTACTTAAATCATAGTATACAATCTCCTTGATTTTCATATATCTAATAACCCTTACTTCTCTACTATATATATATATATATATATATATATATATAAAGTAGAGAAAGTAAGGGTTATTAGATATATGAAAATCAAGGAGAAAGCCAACTATAAATTTAAATTATAATAATAAATAACAACAACAACAATATTCTCAATCTAATAATTAAGAATTAATGGGGCGTTAGTTTCCATGAAAAAGATAAAAGAATATGTCAATTATGGTAGTCTGTTCCAGTACGCTATTATCCCAAAAAGGAAAGAGGTCTATTTTCCTCTAGAATGTCTCTGTTTTTTTTTTCAAACGTTTGGTAGCATGGCATCATGCTCATGCATATGCATCTGTCTCTGTCCTCAGTTCCTTTTCTGAGTAAGTAAAGAATATGTCTGTATCTATTATATATCTGCAAAGAAAAGAGTAGTACGTACTAGCCTGATTAAAGTCTAAAGCCACCAACCAAGTAACCAACCCTGGCCTCTTATTCTGCCTGCAGGTAATTGGTATCAGTCAATTGTTAATTAGGCCGCGCGCACTCAGGCAATTAATTAAGTTGGACTGAAGCCAGCCAAGACTTAATTTGTTCTAACAACGTCTGCCCTACGTACCTACCTACTTGGTTAATTGAATCCGAACCAAAATCCTAGCTTTTGAATTGAAATTCAATGGCAAATTTTTGCTAAATTTTAATTTCTTCGTTTCCTTGCTAAACACATATAGTGCAAATGTGAATTTAATTTAATTACACAAATGTAATATGGAACTTCGTCATAGATAAACTAGTGCATGCACGACATATATTACAGGCTGCAACTAACAACAATATGGATTTAATATTTTAGTAGTCCCAAAAGGGAAAATAGAAAATAGGAAAGAAAAAAAAACTTCAGTTTATAAATATTATTCCTTGTGAACATGATATATATGTTCCTGTATACTAGTGTTCAATTACTTAATTCAAACGTTCGGTAGCATATGTATATATAGTAGTATATATAAGTACTTTTTCAATCTTTCAATTCCTTTTCTTTAATCAAGCACACGAGGTATCTTTTACCCTTTAGATGTACGTGGAGTTTTTGGATGCTTGTGGCCGGGATTGTTGAAAATACATGCGCGCTGGATGATCATGTACGTACTTCACTATTTGGAGTTTGTCTTGGAGTTTTTCTGTGAGAGAAAAAAAAATAAGTTAAAGAAAACTTGTCTTACTTTTCTTCTAAAAGGTTTCTTCTCAAAATGAGAGATTGAAAAACTTGATTTAGTAATATTTTTATAATATTAACTTTACTTTTAAATTTTTAATTGAACAAAATTTATTTTTATTCGTGTCCTAGGTATACTAATATGTCAATTTAGTAAGAGTTTAAATTTTCTTCTTTCCTTCTCAACTCTCGTATAAAACTGAATAAATTATATCAACTAACTTTCATTTTTCTTTACAAACTCTTATACAAGATTAAAGAAAACTATCTCACTTTCTTTTCTTTTCTCTACCTTTCTTTTCTTTTCTTTTCTTTTTTCTCATAACATCTCCCAGACGCAGAGTTATTGTGCTTGGATGATAATAAGATCTTCAAATTTTAGAGTTTGTTTGGAATTTGCTTCAAAAAATATAAATACTGATTTTGATTAGTGCTTTTACTTATAATTAATTTAAAAAAATAATAATTTATGTTTGTTAAATTAAAAACACTTAAACTAGTAAAAAGTGAAAAGTGTTTGGTGTAAAACAAGTTGTTAATTACTTATTTTAAGTGTAAATTAGTATAAATGAATGTTTAGTGAAGTAAAGATGAGTAATAGATAGAATTATTAAAATAAATAAGGATAGATTAGTAATATATTTAGTCAAACCTAATTATTAGATTTGACAAATAATTGAAAGCTCCAAATTGGGAGCTTTGGAACTTCTTTTTATTTTCATAAAAAATGATTATAAGCAGTTTTAAAATCAGACTATCAAATACTTTTTGCTTCTCAAAACTAATTATAAACATGTTTTGTGAGCGCCCCTAAACCCGGGTCCCTTGAACCTCGGACCTGGTGCGTCACGATACATCATATTTACAACTATTGCGGAAGATATAAACATAAATTGTTTATACATTAAATTCTGCTACATATCCCAAGGTCTATAATCTTTATTTTAATACATATTTACCTTTAGATTCATAAAATGTTTACACCATATCATTTACAACAGATAATTAAATAGGTATCGTGCATAACCGTCTAATCTTGTCATTTGCTTTTGTACTGTCTTTCCTCGAACGTTCGCCTTAAATCTGAAATTTTCTATCATGATATAGCAAGGGTGAGCAACTACTTTGCTCAGCAAGTTTAAATACAATAAAGGTATATCATGATTGAAAGAATGAATAAGCTTTTGAATTTTCAACAATATAATAATTGTGAAAGAATATGAATCAAAATTTCAATAATTGAATGACTGAATTCAATAATACAGGGTGTCAATAATGACCAGGAACAAATTTAACTGAACCTTAAGGTAATGAAGGTGATCAGCCTTTCATACCTGATGAACATATGCAACACGCACTAAGTGCGAATCAATAAATATAGATGTGGAATAATTGTAAAGAATTAAACCACTAGCATGCTTGAAACATAACAACTCAAGTTTGAGTTAAGAGAAACTTGCTCAATATGAACTTGAGTAAGGTTAAGGAAACTTGCATTTCAATATGAAAATGAATTTAAGATACTTGCATAAGGATAAGAAACTTGCTCAATATAAAAGTTGAGTAAGATAGAACTTGTCTGCACCGTCGATTACTGCTACGCAATCTAATTTAACCTCTTATGAAAGACCTATCAGTTATAAGATTGATCTTTCAATTAGCATCGCATATATCACTTTATAATATTACTTCTTTATCAATAAATTATCTAACATTTAACCACATAACTAAATATTAGATAACACCTTAGCACCATACGCATTCAAAATTCTAAAGCTGGTACACATCGAGTCTTTAACAGTGTTCAATATAGTATGCTGAGTGGTTTCTTACAAACAACCAACAAACTAGTTTCCGTCTCGTCTACACTGTTTTCACAGTGAGTTAGATCGGTTGCTAGTTCGTATATAACTCCGCTCCCTGAAGGAATTGTTTAGCCCAGCTACTATACATCAACTATTAAAGAACACAACTGTACTACTACTTTATCGTAAACCATATGACTTAACACTAAGTCTTTCATTTTATAAGTTCTTTTTATAATTCATTAAGCCTGAATACCTACTCCAGCAAGTTGGATTATCTAAACATACTAATCCAGTAACCTGGATTCAAACTAGCATCCAATCCAGCACCCTGGATTCAAACTATCCTACAATCCAGCAACTTGGATTCACTAATTCAACAAACTGTTTTCTAATCCAGCACATTGGATTCAAACTAACCTATAATTCAGTAAGCTTGATTCACTAATTCAGCAAACTATATTCATTAATTCAGCAAACTATATTCGTCAATTCAACAAACTATATTCATCAATTCAGCAAACTATATTCATTAATTCAGCAAACTGTTTTCATTAATTCAGCAAACCGAATACGACAATCCAGCAAGCCGAAATATGAATACAGCAAACCGTATTGGAAGTTGCATTCAAAAATGACTTAACCTCTCGTAAAAATAAAATTTTATTTTCTTCAAATCTTGCCGCACATATATACATATATTCCATACACAAAAATACTTTCCTTATGAAAGTTTTCAATTTCCTTTAACATTTTTCAAACGTCCGTTTTAACTTTCGAAACTAAGAAAAATGATCACTATCTTGCACAACTCCGATGACATCAAATTTTTGATAGCATCTTATACATATTAACAAGTACTCCCAGTTAAAATTTCGTGGTCATCGGAGTTATAGAACTCCAATTTTAGCCGTTTTCGTCGAAAAACTCTACGTTTTTATTTTAGCCGTAGATTCTTCGTTACAAGTCGGAATGCGGCAATTTTTGGTCAGGAGCTACATAACTTCCTATATTTTCTGTGGTAAAAAGCCCTGAATTTATTGCTTTAGCTAAAGTGTCAAAACAGTGCTCGGAGCACAGTGGTCAGCGGGTTTGGTCCCGTTTTTTAACTTAAGGTCCTTCGCCATAAAATCCATAACTTTCATTCTATAAGGCCAACAATTCTCAAATTTTTACACGACTCATATAACTTATCATATTATCACTTAAAATTTTTCCGGAATTTTTAGAGCATAAAAATTGGACGAAAATGCCCCTGAATGCGGCTGCCCTGTAGCAGCCCCTTTCCTCTTATGAACCATCTGGACTGTTTTTTACCAAAACAGTCCCCACAAATTTTGTATATATTATTTTTGACTTCTACCACTTGAGTTTAGCACTTAACTTATATATATAGCACCACTTTTTGACGGATCGTAAAAAAAGTTTACGAATCTCAAGTTATAAACTTACAAAGTGCTAAAAAGTTAGGGTTTTCTAACTTTTGACAAACTAATTTTCATTTTCTTACTTTAAATCTAACTTTTGACACTCAAAAGTGATAGATCTATACATAACACACTTATTAACATGTAGATCTAAGATTTTAGAATTTGAAAACATAAATTCAATATTTATTTTAAAACAACTACAATAAACATAAAGATTTAAATTAAGATAGGAGTTTAGAGACTTTTAAACCTTTTTGGTTCTTCTTCTTCTTCCTTTAATCACCAAGTTATGGCTATGGAGCTTTACAAAATTCTCTCTCTCTCCCTCTCCTTTCTCACGGATTACCTCTCTCTCTCCTTTCTATTTCTCTTTCTAGCTTTTCTTTAGGAAACTTAGAAGAAAAAATAAAAATGTGAAGTTTATTATTATTATTATTTCCTTAGTTTAGTAAATATGTATAGATATACCATTTGTATATCTATACATATCTCCCACAATCTTTCATCTTCTCTCTCATACATCACTTGCATTAATTGCAAATCTTATACAAAATAAGGTGGCCCTATAGATTTGTGACACTTAGCTTGTGTGTAAGTAACTTTGATAATGTAAAGGTATGTAATGATTACATCACATGCCAAATACTCCCTCATTTCCCTTACTTGCTTTATTTTAATAGCCTTATTTTGCTTAATCAAATGACATAAATTAAGGCCCCTCCCAAGATAGGCTAGGTTTTGGGCTTCCATTTAATTCTTTTGGGCTCTCAATTAAATTGTTTGGGCCATGTATTAGCATAGTCCAATACTTTTATTTTTATTCTACCCTAATTATTTAATTAGGGTTTCCATTTCCCTCATTTGTAATTTAAATTCTTACTCATGGACATTTAATTTCCTAACTCAATTAGACTCACTTTAATTAGGTTATAAAATTAATTAGTTGAGATATATAAAATAAATCTCTTAGGATTAGTATATATTTTAAATACTATTATTCTGATCCCATACCATAACCCTTAAGGTTATTTAATTTTCATAACTAATATATAATAATTAGGTTACAAGACTTTCTTTTATTTGTTTATATAAGAAACAAATATAAACAAACACTTAATATTCATATTCATTTACTCACATAATCACGCAAACTAATTGAGATAATAAAATAAATCTCTTAGATTAGGTCACTAGTATATAATTAAAATACTAAGACCACTAAATAAAAATAACCCTTTAGGTTATTTAATTCTTATGCCTAATTTATAATATTAGGCTACCAAACTTTCTTTAATTCTCTTTTATTATTAGAATAATTAACTTACTATAAACCATTAATTGGACTTTCATTTAAAAATAGTTTGGGCCACTAGTGGTCAATCATTATTAGACCATCACTTGGGCTACTAGTTTATTAAATCTTTTGTTAAACATTCCAATTGGGCTAAGTTAGTAAGTCTACATATTAATTATCCAAGTCCGTAATCAATTAAATGAGTGGGCTTGACTACTTAACCAATTGGACTAGTCCACTAATATTTATTTATTAGTTGGACTATTAATATAATACTTAAGTTTATTAACTCCTCATATTTATAATATTTATAAATATGTTACCTAGCTTTCCTTTGCATTTCTTTCTCCCTTCTATAAATTGTTCCCAACAATTTAATTGTAATAAATATAATAATATACTTACTACATTAAAAACGTACATACATTATATCCCATAACGTAATACATGATTTTTTTAATAAAATAGTGGTTATACCTTAAGTATATTTAATGCCACCAATTTAAAATAATTTATATATTATTTAACTTACACCGAGGGATTAATTTTACTCCTTTCCTTTCCTTTAAATAAATTGCCCCTACAACTTATTTACATATAATAAATATATAGTAATCATATATTTATTAAGCATAAAAGTCACATATTGCAAAGTTCGTATTCACGTATGCAACATACCATCACATATCATATCATCTAATAAAAATTTTATTTATTTAAATTCTTAATTTAATATATTTCAAAATTTTGAAACGTCACATTGTTTCCAATATTAAACCATATAAGTTTTTCTTAGAAATTTTAAATAAATCCACAAATTTCTATTTAGGTTTTATTCTTTAACCTTTATTTAATCATTAAAGATTTTATTAATAAACCTTATAAATTTCTGGGTTGTCACATGTTTAACTATGTATAAGCGATATCACACCCTCAAATTCCGTGTTGACATTTTGATGAAATAAAGTTTTATTCATTTATTAAAATCTTAAAATAAATCCTGATTTTTTAATTTTTTTTTTACATGAATATCTTATATATGAACATTAAAGTTTGCAAAGGAATAAATGAGTCAATGGTCTTTGCTGAAAGCAATGATATTTATAATACTCCCTCGGTTCTATATTAAGTGTCGTTTTAGCTTCATGCACATAAATTAAGAAAGTCATTTAATACTATCATTTAATAATTAAAATTTGTATGAAATTCCATCACTACCCCTTTATGGGAAGTTGAAAACTATTAATACAAGAGAGAAAATTTCTTGAGACAATGAGAAAAGTTAAGGGTGATATTGGAAAGTAAATAATTTATTCTCCTATAAAGTTGTAAACGACAAATAAATTGGAACACATTTTTTCTTCTAAAAAGTCACTTATTATAGAATGGAGGTAGTATCTGATAAGCGTAAGCAATGACATTTATAAAATAAACGAGTCTCGTCAATATCATTGGGGAAAGCGCCTTCCCAATTTTTTATTTTTTTCATATTGATATTGGCCCTTTGTTTTTTATGGGAAGAAATTCATAATTGTATTATCCCTTTTTTATTATAGGAGATATTAAAGATTAATAATAGAATCCTGCATATTGTGAAAAATTTACCTAGAATTACAATTGTAAAACTTATCGATATATGAAATTAGTAAGAATTATAAGAGAGTCTCACTAATTACACAAAATTACCATTAATATTTATCTACGTAATTAATAATCAAATAGTCAATCAAATAGTTAAATACTTAACGTAAACATTTACGATATATATTATTTTCCTTATATTTGTCAGTCCTGTTTATTGCAAGTCATGTTGTACCCAGCAAATTAAAGGGTCGGGCACATTACCCCCCAGTTCCACAAAAATCAAAACAAGAAGTCTCATCCGTCAAATATTTACGTCTCAACAAAATATTCCCAACTTTTGATAACAGCATAGCATAAAATGACACAAAATTTCTTTAATTTATCATCACAATAACATTATTATGCCATTCCTACTGAACCAAACAAAAACAGGGATTTAAACGGGGATCCTAGGATGATGCAAGTGACTTGAGCTGAACAGTCTCTTCCCAAGCACCAAAGTAAATGCAAAATGACAAGTAAAAATGGTAAAAGATCATAATAGTATAAGAAATTTCAAAAAAAAATGTATCTCATTATTCAAAAAGTGATTTAAAACGGGAAATGGAACATATAACTCATAACCCAATCACAATCCCTCAACTACTACCAAATGTATCGAAAAAACCTAAATGAAAACCATAACTATTTGAGCTTTTGAAGTGTACATCGTACGATTACATATTCAAGGAATAGAAAACTGGTTGTCACAATTCACTTAATCTTCTTCTTAGGCCTCAGCTGCAACAAAAACAAAACAGAAAGTTTTAGTAAAGGAAGAAAGCATCAGAACAAAGTGATGGCGGAAATCAGGGGCGGACCTATAGTATGGGCAGCATAGGCGGCTGCCTATGCTCAAATTTTTTGCCTATGTTCAATTTTTTTTTTATAAGTATAGTTACAGGGGCAAATATATAACTTAATAAACTTAAGGGGGGCAGATTAATAGAAGAGTTAAACTTGGAGAGAGCAAATAAACAATTTCATAAACTAATTTTAACTACAAGACAAGTCTGCCCCACTCTGCAAGTGAATTTGGTTTAAGGCTTTGAGCATTTGGAAAATATCATGACAAGTGAAGTAAGTTTCTAAAATGTATCTAAATATTTTTTATTTTGAAATTCCCTTTTTAGATTGAATTATGAATATTTATTTGTTGTATATTATAGAATTCTATTTATGTTGCATAAAATATTTGGTCTCAATTTGAGTTGTTGTATATTTGTATTTTGATTAATTTAGGCATTCATGACATGCGGTCAAAATTCAAACGTTCCAAAAATGAATCATCAACATCACAATCTATCTAAGTTGATGAATTCTATGTACGTTGCATAAAATAATTAGTGTCAAAGGGGTTGTTGACTTGTTTATATATATAATATTATTACTTGTTATATTAACAATATTGTAACAAAATACATGTTTTACATATGCAATCGGCTGGAAAACACAAAATTATCTAAAAAAAATGGCTCGGAGGCGCAGCCCCCGAACCCCCACTAAATCCACTCGAAGACTAAAATCCGCCCCTGCTGGATTTGAATCTTGGATCCGCCCCCGGCGGAAATGGGTGACTAACAAAGGAACAATTCTATTTAAACATAAAATTTAGATAAAAATGGCAAACTGCAAACTTGTCAATTTGATCTTTATGGTACAATATAATAAGGCTTTTATAACTTGTTTTCTTTTCTTTTTCTTTTTTTAACGAGTTATACAAGTAATTGGTTATTTATTGTTTTCTGGATTTATAATATAAAATGGCAAAACATAAACAGAACCTAAATATACATATCAAAAGACAAAAATAAAATGAGTGTAGATGTAGACCTGATTGTTATGACCACACTTCTTCTTCCGGCAATTCACAGCCCTTGGGTGCAGACGAGCATAGGCATATATAAAAAATTAAATGATAAATATATGAACTCAAAAATAAAGGCATTCCACAAGGAAGATCTGACGTAAGGCATTATATATATATATATATATATATAAAAGTACTTGAAGAAATTAAGGTAGACGCGAGGGAGAATGCATCGAGAGAAATAGGGAATCTAACTTCCCCTACTCGATCGTGTTTGGTCAAGCAGGAAGGAACTAGGAAGCAAGAAAAGAAATAGGTAAATGCAACCAGCAAAAGCTCAAGCAACCAAAGAAAAACACAAGAAAGAGCAAATTTAGAATTATAACTCTTTTGCTGAGAAGACAACAACTTTAAGTTCCACTCAAAGCCATACAAATTAGGAACACGTACATCCATTTAAGTTCTACTCAAAGCAATACAAATTATAAACATATATATCCATTTACTGCTTTATATTAGGCGACTACTTTGTTCTAATGATCCATAAAGTCAATTTCTTTTCTTCTTCATTTTATCCTTTACCGTTCGGAGAATCAAGTACAAATGACAACTAGGGTTTTAGAAGAGGGAAAATATATAGTACCTTTCTGGATGCATGTTATAGTCAGCGAGTGTACGGCCATCTTCAAGCTGCTTAATTTCCAGCAAAGATTAGCCGCTGCTGATCCGGAGGAATACCTTCGTGGCACCCCGACATATATATCCCATTTTCATTTCTCAAAATTACACCCAGATATATGTATATGTAAATTGTAAAGTAAAGAGATATATATAAAGAGAGACAAGGATGAGCAAGTAATAGTAATAGTAATAGTAATAGTAGTACCCTCCTTGTCTTTTTCACGAATATCTGCATCTTTGAAGAGTATCATAACAAAGGGAGTAAGGGACCCTCCCTCCCTGGTCATTAGATCGTTTTATATACTCGCCTCGCCTCTTTAGTTTAGGGTTTGGGCTCATTCTATCTAGTCGGCCCACGAAAGAGTCTCAACCCAAAGTGCTTGTTGAACAAAACTTAAATTTCTAATACTCGATAAATATTTTTGGGAACACTATTTTTATATGAGTTTTGAATTTTTAATATGTGAGGGAGGTTTATGAAAAAATATCAAAAAGACATGTGAAAATATCAGTTCCTAAATATTTTTTATTGACTTTTATGATTAAATTAATCATTTAAAAAAGTTAATTAATGGCATTGTTCTCATAATAGTATGTAAAAGAGACTGTGAATCAATAAACTATACATAAATTAGTACTAATCTCAAAGCTTTAATTATGAAAATGTAAATTTATGTATTTAAAATGATCAATTTAACTATAAATTAGCAAATAAAAGGACATTTATCCAGATGGAGTATAAATTAGCCAAACTCAAGATGCTCTTCTTTTTTCTTTTTTTTTTGGGTGCCATCGAGAGTATGGTTGAATATGGGGCTTTGTGTCTCAGGTATATATGGCTTATTTCTTATTTTATGTGAAATTGTTTTAAATTATTTTTTTTAGTTTCTTAAATAGTACTCTCTATTAGACATTAAATAGTTTTCCCTCTATTACACAAAAAGAGTCTAATTTACTAAATTTATATAAAAAAAGAAGAAGGCAAATTTATAAAATTTGTGAACATTAAGAATGTATTTATCCTTAAAAAAAACACATACTTGTATTATTTTACACTGCTATTAACATAAAAAGATATGACTCTTTATGCTGGACAATTTTTTTGTATAAAGAGAACTTTTTGATAAAAGAGTAGTACTTATCAGTAATAACTAATAATATATTTTATTTTATTTTCTCAAAATAAAAGGCAAAATTCTAAATGGAGCTTGATAAAGACTCACCGTAACGCATAAATCTTGCTTACCTTTTGTTATGTTTCAGCTTTCAAACTTTTGCTTTTATTTTCATTTCTTTTAAATTCGGTGGCAAAGAAACAATGTTTCTGTTTTTGTTTAAGCAAAAATGGGGCAGAAAGATTAAAGTAGACGCAGTTACCAAACTGACTGTACCTATAAAATATCCATTTGCAAGATTCATTTTTAACTAATTATGAAAATACTTAACAATATCTTAGACGCAAAGCGCTAAGCAACCAAAATTCTGGAAAACAAAATCCAACTCTTAGGATTCCTCTTTGGATAATAGGTACTGTAACTGGTATTCTTATGATTGGTTTAATTGGTATTTTTTTTTATGGTTCATATTCCGGATTGGGTTCATCCCTGTAATAATCAGCTACAGCGCATATATTAAGACGGCTTTTGTTTTAGTACCTTTCAATGGCGAGAATCAATAATTTAGTGGTATCTTTCGTTGTTTAATCAAAGCTTTATCAACATCCAGACATCCTCCTGCATCATTTTTAGCTATGCATTCGATTTATGCAATAAAATCTAACTAAATGTAAGTACAGATTTTCATATCTTCGCTTACACATGTTCTTAGAACTCCAACCTCCATGGGATCTAATAGATGTCTAATAAAACAAGTATCAAAAATTAAAAGCACAATCCAGACAACAAAAAAGAGCAGTGGAGTGGATCCATCACTAATAACACAACCAAGAAATCTATATAGGTTAAGATACCTTCCACTCCACTACTTCAGCAATGTTTAAATATGTGTAACTATTACCATTTGCAGATATCTCACCAAGTTCTATCGTTGGCAAGTAAATACCACAACAATGAAGAATGCATGAATCTATTTAACCACGTACAAAAAGCATCAATCATTGATCAATTGGGTAAAATAATGTAGTTGATCAAGGCGGCCATCAAAAACTCATTATCCTTAAATTTCAGAAAACTCAAAATCAACCGATGTCGATGAGTTCCAAATTACAAGAATTCGTTCAAACAACCATAACTAAAATATTCTGATGGCAACTGCAAATATGTTTGAGAACTCAGAGTAGAATCATAGACGTCTTCCCCTTCTACCACCTTTTCTGCGAGTGCTGTCTGTGGGAATCGGAGTCACATCCTCTGCAAAGAAAAAGGATTTATAAGTAATCACACCCAAAATTAGAGTTGAACTTGGCTAGATTCAACAAAGTAAACAATTACCATGGAACACATGCCAGGTTAAGTTTTTGCTTTAACACACAACAATGAATATAATTTTTTATGACACCCATGTGTTAAGACTGTAATTATGAACACTTTTAAAATAAATAAAGTAATTGAAATAAATACCAACACTTGATGAATCTTAAGTCGAAGCATTAAAAGCAAAGCTGCATAACATTCTACAGTTGAATGGAAAATTTACCAATGCGACCAATTTTCATGCCTGAACGAGCCAGGGCTCTAAGTGCAGATTGGGCACCCGGTCCAGGGGTCTTGGTCTTGTTCCCTCCTGTAGCCCGCAGCTTGATGTGAAGAGCAGTAATGCCAAGTTCCTGCAAATTGTGGGCATGAAACACTCAAATATATGGGGATATAACAATTTGAGTAGATAATACTATGCTAACAAAACGAAATGTTGATGATTATTTCAATATCCACTCTTGCCAAGGTCAATGAAAGAGATCTAAAACCTTGCATCGTTGCGAAACATCTTGTGCAGCAAGCATGGCCGCATATGGTGATGATTCATCCCTGTCAGCCTTTACCTTCATGCCACCTGTACTCAACAGGTTCAAAAGCATATGAGTAAACAGATGGTAAACAATTGATAAGCTCAGAAACAGCTTCCAGCAGCTACATAAATTTAGTCGCATTCGCCTAAGATAATAATAAAAAAACAACTTAACAGTCTAACTGGCGAGTAAGTACAAATTATGGTATCATCTAAAGATTCAAGATAACGACTAAATGAGAAGGAAAAGACATAAAGCTAGAAGATGAATATCCAAAACCAAGTCAAAAATCCACCAAAAGTAGTGCTATCTCTATAAATAAAGAGCTTCCCAATAAATATTGCGAACATTAAGGTTGATGATTCAAGATATATTTTGAATTAACAACCGTCAAAACCATTTATAAGTCAACTGCAGCAAGATAATGAGCACACAAAGGTTGGAAAATTGTTCGATTCTACCTCTTTCAATCTCTAATGACAAAGCCTTAAACTCTTTACTGGAATTCAAGATCATTTAGTGAATATAATTTGAAATTGCCCATATCTTTAAAAGGTACTAGAAGGTGTATTTATTCAATACATATTTTTCTGTACAAATTAAACCCATCGTTTAGTCACGCTGTATATTATGCCATATTAACAAAAACAACTAAGGTAATTGTGTAAGTGCATGTTGTTAACTTTGATAAGCCAATGTCGTTACTGATTTTTGACAATTTGTTGTGAGAAGTTATTCAGTTAACGTGAATTAAAAGTTAAATACAAATGACTAGACATAGAAGTAAAGTAACGAACATCCGGAATCAAGTACACATCCTTGTTCTATATTGTGAAAGGGTTGAGTGCATAGAACTTAATAACTAGAAAGTTAAAATATACAAAAGATCTATAATAAACATGCCCCACATATCAACAAACACATGAAATTATACAACAAACTGAAAATAATCAGAGAGGAGCCAGGCATACCAGTAATGCGAACCATGGTTTCTCTTCCAGACAAGTCTGTGACATGCTGCAATTTATATACAACATAAACATGATGGAACCCAAAAAAATAACATTGAAATGATATGTATTGCTGAAGTACTCACAATGAAAGTGTCATTAAAGGACGCAAAAATGTGTGCAACGCCAAACACGAGCTCGCCATCCCGAACAGAAGGTCCAAGGGTCACAGTCTCTTCCTTGGGTTCTCTGGTCTTCCTCTTCGACTTTTAAACATAACACAAGTAAAGGTGAATGATGTAAATATCAAATGGTAAGAACATATTTATATTTAAAAAAATATTTTGTTCAAGTCATTTATTTATATTTGAACAGTCACTGTTGTACTAACTCATCTCTCCCAAGTTGCTATTGCCATCTACGACAGTATTGGCTCCACTAGCAGAAAAATTCTTAAAAGACCATTTGTATACTTTAGCAACTAATAAGAGAAGAGGTTACCAATTTAACAAATAATCTAAAGTTCTGTAACTGACACTTAGAAATTATTGGTGCCTTTAAGCAAAAATGGAGCTTATTGGATGTCATTCACTTTAAGCAATGAGATTTGAGAACTGATAATTTATTTTTCTTATTAGATCATTTTTACATAAACCAGTATTACACTCCACTCATTTGAGAAAAGCTACAAATGTGAACATGAAAATTAATAAAATTGCAATCAGAAGATATCTGTATTACATTTGCACGACAGAGTTAGAATTTCAATCAATTAAGAGAAACAAAATCATTTTTAGCAAAGATAACAACCCTCAACAAGAAAATGTAAAATCAAATAATCACACAAACAGAACCCATTCATTATGGATGAATCAAATAAAAAACATATAAAAGATGCAATATAACAAACATCTTCCAAGAAGAAGAAGATAGGATTAGGGCTGCTTTCAAGCAAATCAAATATACATAATCAAAACTTGATTGAAATGAACGACAAACTGTAAGATCCAAGTATCCCGATTATAAGCATAACATACAGAAAAAAAAATACATATACAAAATACTAACAGATGAAAATTATTACCATTTTCACCAACGAATGATATAGATGAAATGACTTCTCACTGCTTCTCAAGCTTGAACGACTGTATTCGCTGACTAACAAGAGAATGCGATATAACCTCTTTTATTTATAGCTAGGGTTTATAGTCTTTATCATGAAAAACCAAATATACCCTCGGGTTCTTTTGATGCCTCCCAATTTAAAGTAGTGACTAAATTCTAATTATAGTTTAAAATGGTAACTTATTTCAAGTTCAGAAAGAAAAGAGAAAAAATAAAATATATATATATATATACACACACACACACCCCTATCTATAACAAGTCATAAGCTGATTCATCAAATAAGTTAAATGGGTAATTTTTTTTTATTTGATTGAGTTCTACCGAATTACTGTCGAATTAACGATAAAAATAAACTAATTTGACTTTGGCCAAAAGTTTAATTACATTAAATATGTTAAAATACCACCAAGTCAATTTCGTTCGTATGAGTCATATTGTCGAATTTGAATTGAGAAATCGAAGAGTTGCTCCTTCATAACAAATCCTATTTTTTGATTTGTAAAATCGAAAAGTTTCATAATCTTTTTCTCCCAAAACTTTTCTTCACCTAAAATTTTTTTTCTTCTCTCCAATTAGCCTGCACATACATACATACATATATATATATATACACACACACTGATCTTTACTGCTATGACATATGAGAAAATCATATAAAAAAACAAGAATGATGAAAATTAGATCAAAAGAAGTGAGAAAGAATGGAGCAAAAGATTAGTTATGACTACCAATTGAAATTGAAGATAACAGATTTGAGATGAACATGGATAGAGTTGCGGCGACCGGTGACGACGTCATTTCTAATGACTTGGAGTTCGACGAGAACAACTTTGTGGTGCAGAATTCATCGAGTTTCCTCGGCTTTTACTTCTGATCTATTTAATGCACAATAATTTCTCCAACTTCATCAGACTTCTTGATACCCATGTTAGTCCACCTTATTAATAATATAATATTAATTTAATCTGTTGTGTTATGGAATTTTGGTTGAGTGTTCGTTTTAGTTGGTTGTAACAAGAACACGAGGAGGGGGAGGGGAAGGGGGAAGTTGAGATGCGATGGGAGGGACAACGGGAACAGAGAAGGGAAGGAGGAGAAACAGGGAGAGTGGGTGTCTTTTTTCTTTTTTCTTTGTTTTTTTTTTAATATTTAGTAAAGTTGAATACTCTGTTTGTTTTAAAAAAGATTACATTTTTTATGAATTCATTTGTGAAATTTTTATGTTTTTTTGTAATATAAATTTATTTATAATTTTAACATAAAAAAATTATACTTGATAGTATTTTGTGATTTATTTATAATATTAATTTTATATTAAGTAAAATCCAGATTATGTTATATTATTTTAAATTTATTTTAATGTACGACGACAAATTTGATACCGAAAATTGGTTATATGTTGTATAAACAATAGTAATTCTAATTATCCAAATCATGATTTTGTAGATATACGAGTATATATATATTAAATTGCTGGCTAATAAATTTATATTTTCATATGCTTGCTGGTGTCTTGCACGGTATCGTGCTTGTATATATATAGCTCATCAAGCTTCCAAATTTCCAATTTCAGTTCATATAGGCCAGTGCAATTAACTAACCAAATTTAAAATTTAAAATTTAAAATTAAGCTTCATTTTTCTTAAGGTCATAAAATATTATAAAAAGATTTGAAATGTTTATCAAAATAAATAAATAAATAACAGATGTAATTTTCAATTAAAGTTTAAGATTTGTGTTTATAAAAATGCAATTTGAAATTGGATACTTTAAACGAGACATGTTGGGTTTGAGGTATTCAAATTTGATTATTAGAAATAGACGAGTTTGAGTCAAGCTAAAATCTACTGTTATAATAAATCACTTGAAGCACAAAGATGTCTCTATTTCAATTATAAAAGCCCTTCCATTTACCGTGAGTTTGTGTATTACTGTAAGAAAATCAAAACAATCATATTTTCTATTTCCCTAATGAATTTCATTAATAAAAAAACATGCAGACTTATTTCAATATTTTGCCAAATAGGTCGTGTAAGTTGCCTGACTTTTACCAGTAAAGAGGACAGAGCAGGCCGTGGTGGCTGGTGGGCAGCTTTAGAGGAGATTGGCAGCTTGACAAATGGTTTTCCAGCTTCCCCACAAAATCCCAACTCCCCATTGATAAAAAATTTATACTCTTAAAACGCGAATATCGATCATCTCCAAACAAACTTAAAACAGTTAACAGTATTAGCACTCCAAAAAAAAAAAAAAAAAAGAGCACGAAGTTAATACAACTCTTGTATTATTATTTTATCCTATTGATTCACTTATTTCTTGAACACGTGATGTCTGTCCCTCTATCTCCAAGAAACAGCATCCAGTCTTCTTTAGTCGAAAGGATCAAAACGAGGGTCATGCTCACTTGCCATTAACATTCCGGTGCACAGGCATGTTGGGCACATTACCTGAAGAACATGAATAATATTAATCACAAATCAATAGCATGTTTGTTATGCTCTTAAGAGTACAAGGTTGCGTTTTTTTATATGAAGAGGGAGGTATTTGGAAAAATTAAGGAGTGGATATTCGAAGATCAAGTGAAATTGGCTGGAGATGCATATCTCAGCAAGATATTGTACAAGTATAATCCTTGCTGGTATGGATTTAAACTTTAAAATTGATTCAAAACAAAGCTCTCGTATCTATCCACTCGCCTTGCCCCTTGATAAAGCTGTAGAGATCAAAATAGAATACCTTTCCTGCTCCTGAGCAGTTCGAACACCTTTGCGTGCTGGGAGCTCGTAGTGGTTCATCAGAAGCAATGGATACGGAAATGGGTTCAATATTTAAGCATACACCACTTGCAGAACACCGTGCACAGGCCAAGTACCCTGCATACAATTATATGAATAGATGCATACTACATCTCTAGGTAAACAAGACAGATTACCTACCATAACTTTTCAGGACTACATGCAAGGGCCTGGCCCAAACCAAGTTCAGAAATAAGGCTCAATCCACGTCCTAATAGCATCAACTTGGGTCATCTCGGGCATTGCCCACCCAAAAGGTCAGTGGTAGAATTAAGACTTATATACACATTAATCAAATCCATGTGTTCCAATGTGGGACTAAGGTATTACACTACAAGTCAGGCAGATTAAGAGCCAAAACTAGATATAGGAATATCAAAATCCAAATCATATTTATATAACATCAAATCTTAGTTTAGCACAACCCAAGTTCTGGTAACTGGTGCCTTGAGAGTGGATACAAAATGGTCCACTCCAAGAATAAGAAGCCAAATTAAAATTTTAAAGTAGTTTATTTGATCAAATTCAAAAAATTCAACGTCAAGAAACAACTTTGAATTTTTATCATGTTAATTGGAGTATATTTGACAGATGATTAGATCATATCAAATGTGGATTGATGTTAGATAAAAAAAATAAAAAATAAAAATAAAAGGATAATTATATCTCAAGCAGCTCTGAGTGTCCATTTGTAGTTCATGTACTTGAAAATAAGTTAATAAAGGAGTACTTTCTTAAGGGCAAGCTCTACCTACTTCTGCTTGTAAGTTCGAAAGGCTTTTGTTTCCAAGAGTGAGAGTCAGTCGATGGACCCCATTGCTTTCTCACTACAATCTACTTTCAAACATAAAAACCATTAAATTCTGGTTTGATATACATACATAACAAAACCAGTGTCATACAACTAAAGTGCAATCATTCCTTATCCTTCTTAGAATCTTCATTACTTCACAATTGATTAGATTCCATTATTCATTGGAATTTCAAACTCAATTTATCACAAGTCAAAACCCTAACAATTTATAGGCGGTAAAATATCCTAGCTAGTAAAATCAAATTCACACCTACCAGTTCCATGGCAATACTTGCACCTTTTCTTCTCTTGTTGCTCAACATTATTAGCTTCAATCAACATCAAAGCTGAAATAACACCCACTGCTCCACCTGAAAAAGATGCTACTATAGGATCCACCTGACTGAATTGAGAAATTAAACCATTATAGATCAGGAAACTAACCATTTGACATCTTTCTTGTAGAGATAAGGGAATATATTCCTAATGGAATAATATATATAATATCCTAAGAAGCTAAGAATATAAAAACAACATGTAGGAGTCAGAATAGTTTTTTTTTTTGGTAAATACCTCAATTGCATAGGCAAATGCATATTGCGTATGAAATCTTCATATGATGTGCCACCGATACCCAATTTCAGTTCGAGCTGCCATCGAAATAGGATTGGCAGTTTAAAGAGGTCATTTCAAGTGTAGAAGAATAGAAAAACACTTAAAATCATCACAAAAATTTCATATTTTTAAAACCATTATCATCATGAGCAATGCGGCAATGGCACAAATTAATTTACTTGGATAAGGGAAATGAGCAAACGTGACTGAAAGTAGTTGGATTCAATCTATAAAAGCAATGTTTCCTATTTAAACAATTCCAATTTCTTTCATTTCTTTATTCAAATCTTTGATCTCTAAATTCAACCTGACCTACTCTCCCAATCTTATGATGCCACCAATGACTATTTTATTTGTGCTTATGAGCTTAATTATTTGACTCCCTGACCATATTAAGCCTGCCACTACTTCAGCTCTTGCTGTCCTTGTGTCCACTTGAATTCATAAACTTCCTGTAAATCGCAAGTATCATCAAATGACCATGCCCTTGAGTAGTTACAGGAAAATCTGGGGGAGAACCAATCTTTATATTTCAGGTACATATTTTTAAGTAATAAGCAAAATACACCCATCTTTTGACCATCTACACAAAAATCCTTCAATTGATACTATGCCGACATACAAATTTCACATTTTACTCACCTAGTCACCCATAAACAATGATATAACTCAGTCCCATATATCCTCTTATCTTAAAAAGTAATGAAACAACCATAACTAAAATATATCTTAACAAGAACGAATAGTAGGTCAGTTGGTAAAAGGACTCTCCTCCTGCCATGAGCTCATTGGCACAGGTTCAATCTTCATTCATCAGTAAGCGGTGCCCCCAACCCCCTCCCACCCCCACCTCTTTTCAGTGGGGGAAAAATCTACCTTGACAAATCCACGCAAAACATAAATAGAATTTAACTTGAAAGAATAATAAACACGTGAACATCAATTAGCCTAAGAATAATATACTGGCTGCCAGTCTGCCACTTCCTCAAGTTCAACAACTGTCATAATAAAGCTTAACAGCAGCAGAAGAAAAAAAGAAGAAGAAGAAACGCATATCTTTTACATATAGGACCAGAATACTTTGGATAAGTTCTCATCTGTGTGACAATCTCTAGCCTTAGCTATTACTCTCTTTTTATATTGCAGCATGCTGACAAGATCTTTAGTTAGAATACTTTACAATATGGTAACATTACTAACCTCACTTGCTAGTAACTCACTATGACTTTCCACGTCAAAGTTAAATTCACTATCATTAACCATATGCCACTTCAATTCACAATTACCCAATGGTATGCAAGAGCTAGCAAACTACATACTGAATGCTTTATATCCCTCTCGCTTTTCACCCACATCACACAAGACCATTTACAGCTCTCACAATATACTCACAAGATAACAATAGAAGAAGCATATGAATAGTTCCCGCTAGCATTCTCTCTCTCCTATCAATGCACATTATATCATGTCAAACAGTCAAAGTAATCAATCAGACCATCTACTACAAAAAGAGAAAAATCACTTGGCTTATTAAACTTACAATTGGTGCAAGAAGGCCCCCAAAGACAATAATTCCAGATATAAATGAAAAGCTAGTCAGATACAGTTGCTTCAATGTATTTGGTGTCTGCAGAAAATGAAAAATGCACAAGGTAAGTGAACAATAACAAACTGTCAACATTTGTTAAATGACAGAAAATTAAAGAAATATGAGATACAACATGATGCCATTGCATGCTTTTTTCCGAGACATGTTGTAATATGAGGTAAATCTCCTAAAAGATGAAAAAGAGGAACAACAACACGACTGATATAAACAACAACAACAACAACAACAAACAATTATCTTTCCCATCTTCCAACTTTTCAGTTGTCTAATTTTGGACATGGAAAGGGGGGTGGGCACCATTTTGTATGGCATGGTTCATCCATGCATGCATGCATGTCTGCAAATTGTGCATGTGGCATGAAATGTTCAACCATTCTCACTGTGCAAGATTGGGACTTGCACCTACCCAGAAAAAAACCCAACATTCACCAACCGAAGTCAAAACCAAGTGGGAATATTAAATTTTTACAAAATCGTTTTAAGAATTACCATACGAGGGAGAAAGGGAATAGTTGATGGCATGTCAGGCATCTCATCCTCCATGCCACTATCATCAAAAACTTTCAAACCCTTGATGCGCTGTTGTACTCGTAACCTTCGGACCTAGTGAAAATTGGTAAAGAATGACAAAATAATCAAAGACAAGAAACTATTTATTTTAGTGGAACGAATGCTTATCAGGGAAGAAAATGTATTCAGTGTTTAAGTCTAAATCGACTTAGCAACTACCACCTCTTCCATGAGAAGAAAGATTTTATTCCGCCTACTCCTTATGTTGTCTTGGATTTCTTGTGATTGCATCTGAACAAAATCTTGAACAGTTTCTGGTCCTTCTATAATGCAAAAGTTGCTGAAAAAAATTACATTGAACTTTTAATCTCAAGAAAGAAAGAACACCCTTCAAAACCAAGTTCATCCCAATAAACTAGCACAATCCTTGCAACAATGCCAGTAGAGACAAAAAGAATGGTTTGAAATAAAATGAGATCTGTCACTAAAAACTGACATAAACCATATGCTATTCCATTTGTTGAGTTAAGAACTTTCCAGTTCCAAACTACACAAGGTAACTCTTACAACAACAACAGAAAACCAATCCACCCACATCATCTTTCCAAAGCCTGCCTGTAACTACCATAGACTTCTATGCCAAGAGCAACATTATTTTCACAAATTCAATCACATAAACTACAGCTGAAAATAAAAAAAAAACGTATAAAATTCGACCATAAATTAATCGAGTACCAGCATCAATTCATAAACCTCTAATTAGTCATGATCACGAAATATAAAAACCCAGCATGCCAAAGAACAGAAAAATTATTTTCGATTCTATTTTTACTAAGTTGTTGTAATCATTAAGAAATGAGTGAGAAACACAAAACCCAGAAAGAATATGGGAGAATTAACCTTGGGATATTATCGCCGGTAGGGACCGAACCAGAGGCATCTTTCGCAGAAGAACACACAGTTCTAACTCTGGAAGTGCTCCGGAGAAGAGATAGACTTCTGGGGTTTAAAAAAATAAGGTTTGTGGAGGAATCGATCCTTGAGTTGTTGATTGATGGAAGATGATAGTGGAGAGAGAAAGAACTCATCTTTCTATTCTTCTACCCTCTGCTGCTCATCCAAATTTTAGAAAGAGGTACATAAAATTATAAATAGATAGATAGATACAGAATTCGGTAGATAGAGGAATGGGCTTTGTCTTCGAGCACTGAGCTAGCTTGCTCTGTAGAATAGAATCTTCGGAGGATCTAACGGTGTGTGTGTGTGTGTTTTTAAAAGGAGAGAATTTATTTGTGAGTTTATTGAGAACCGAAAAGAAAATACTAGAATGAAGTAAAATTATTTGTCCTAAAATATAATATTATATATGACATATATTGAGTAAAAAGTGTAATGGAGGGTTAATCTTCTTAATCCGAAAATGAGAAAAAAATTTAAGTAAATTTTCTTTCAAAACTCCTCTCTTAAATTTGAAAAAAATAAGACCAAAAATTTGAATATTTCAAAATATAAAAACTATGGCAAAATAGGAGAACAAAAAAAATGAACTCCCTTTTTTCTTTTTTATTATAAGTTTTAAATTCTCTTGTTTTTTCCCTCTTCTCAAACTCACAAAGAATGTGTAAATTGGTCCCCTGTTTTCAGCCGTTAACAACTGATTGTGTTAAAAGGATTTCACTTTCAATTTTCTTTTTAGATCCTCCTTTTTCCTTTCAAATATACTTATACGATATTATTGACTTCTAAAAAAATTAACTTTACAAACTTTCCAACTCAAAATTAATATAAATTTATTTACATACATGTTGCAAATTTTTGAAAAAGTATTTACAACATAAGGTGACACAAAATTGAAATTTAAGCTGACTAACTAACATCAATGAATGGATTACAGAAAAGGAACCATTTCTTTCATTAATAACTTAACTTAGCATCCCTGGCCTAAACAGCATCCTGGAGGCAAGAAAATAATTTAACATGGTACAGTTAAACTATAACTGCCTGAATGAAACGTTAAAAGGTATTTAAGCTTTAAGATACAGATAATTGTTATTGTTTGTTCTGTGAAAAGTTCTTCAAAAGATTTCAGAAATTACCGGGGTTTCCTTGGGTCGGTCTGTACATGTTACAAAATGGGATAATCACTATAGCTCGTACAACATGGGAAAGATTTGCAAGACTTTACAAAGCAAGAACTACCCAAGATACCTAAGAACTGGCTGTCCAAAGAGGGGCTTTGTCTTGGGTACTACAAAGAGCAAGCTTCTATCTTGGGAAGAAGACTCCGCCAGGCATCAGCGATGCCATTTGCTAAGCGAGCCTGTCCCTTTGCAAATTCATGAAAAGCAAGCCCCATATCTAATGTTTTCTGCTCTTGGAAGCGCACAATCTCTTCGTTCATTAGCCGCACTATAGTCTCAAACCTTCTTGTTGCTTCCTCACCATCAGCCTTGAGCTGCAACACAGAAACCTAATCCTGTCACAAGTAAAATTCTAGATCTTATACAACCAGGCCATCATAAGCTTTACTTACCTCTTCATAGTCATGCTCAGCATCTAGCATCTTTTCCGATCGCATTAGCCTCAGTTTGTTGCTGCATAAACAAAAACAAATATAATTAAATTAGAAAATTTGGATTTTCCAGCCAACGTGTACAGAACTTGGCTAAACTTCATCACCGTAACATTCTGTTCCCTATTCGAGGGGGTTTCCCAAAACAAAACTTCCTTCAATTTCACTGACGTGTCGATATAGATGTGCTTCTTGAGAGTTTATTTTCACTTAGGTCTATAGTGCAATTACTAATTATCATTAATTTGGCATCACTAACAGAGAAATAGGACTTAAGAAGGCAATAGTGGTGAAAGAAAGGGTGAAGTTCACAGAGCAATTTTGTTTTCAAAAGATTACTCTAGCAGGACAGATTAGCAAAGAGAAGCATACTCCCTCTGTTGCAAAATTAGAGGTACATTTTTCCTTTTTGTCTGTTCTAAAATTAAAGATAAATTTCTAATTTTAGATTATAATGTGCCATGAAGTTCCTAATATGAAAGTATCACATTACTTATATTCTAGGAAGACGAGTATTATCACATCATCACTACTACATTTCTATTTAGGGTTACTTGATACATTTGGAAAAGTAAAACTATCCTTAAAAGCCAGCTATTTTAGTGTATCTCTAGTTTTGAAATGGAGGGAGTAATTGTTTAATGACAACCATACAGGTCTATTTCCTTCAGTTTCACTGTTTCAGCCAGTTCACACTGCTGCCTGAAAGCATTAGCTCTTTCTGCTATTGTTCCCTGTTCGAAAATAACACAACCATTAGAAGCAGCTCAAAAAATTAAAACAGTATGGAGAAAGTAGGAAATAAGAGACTAATAAAACTGAATGTTCACATGAGAATAAACCAAATACTCCCTCCCTCCCTCCGTTCCAAATTATAATATCAATATTAACTTTTAAAAGGTCAATTTCAAATATTTTCAAACTCAAAATTGATATGATTCATTTAAGTTTTGAAAAATAATAAATCTTATAACTAGTAGTACTTTTTAGGTAGTTTATGATAATTATATTTAACATAAATCTTATAACTAATAGTACTTTTTAGGTAGTTTATGATATTCATAATTGTATTTAACATAAATTAAATGAATCATGTCAATTTTGAGTTTAAAAATGTTTGAAATGGATTTTTAGAAAGTCAATATTTGTCTTATAATTTGAAACAGAGGGTGTATACATTATTTTCATTTAAAATTTTACAGATTCAACCACCTAAACATTATTATTGTCACATTCTAAAAGTAAAATTAGTAGTATATGTCAATGTTTCAGTTAAAGTACAGAGGACTCTTCTATCTGATCAAGATAGCCAGAAGTCTTCGCAAGTACAGTTGAAGACATAATCAATAGATGACTGGGTTTTTGAAAGTGAAAATGCCAAACAATCACCTTGATAGATTGCACAGCACGAACATAATCTTTCAAGGGTTCTTCAAAGTTCATTAAGAGGTGGTGGGCCTGAATGAGAGCAAAGGAAGTGATATCAGCAAGAAGAATTTCTCAAAGTTAGGATTCTGCAAATTGTAATAAAAAAATAATATTTTCCAACTGAAACTGACCTCCTTTTGCAGCTTAACTGCTACAAATTCTGATTTATTCCCAAGTTCAGAGAATGCCTTCCCAAGTTCATCTCCTTCACAATCACCTAGGAGCTTGACTGCCATTCCAAAATCTGATAGAGATTGCCCTAACTCTGTGCAATATATTGAAATAAACATGTCATGCATTTTAATTTCATTTGAATATAGGAATGTGATGCGGTACGCCGGTACGGAACAAGAAGACTGATGAAAAGTGCAGGGGATTATTAGTAAATTTCTATTTTATTATTTATGGGTAAATTTATTGTAATTAAGTTAATTTAGTTAGGTAATAAAATATGTTTCAATTATAGAACGTAGTAATTTGGAGTTTATTTCCTTGTTAAATTAGATTTTCCAAAGATAAAATAGAATTTGGGGTTTTTATGTCCTATATCAAGTGATGTGATCCCGTCGTTCAGAGCTAGATGTGATTATTAATTTGAGACTGATGCTGAGTGCCATTGTATCGGACATAGGTCTTCTCCCCCCTTTTACTTCTTTTCCCCTCTTTATTCCGTTCTCACACCTAGTCGTGCATCAAAATGGGAAAAGGCGGGGAGAATAGACAATATACAGATAGCAAGATAAAGGGAAAGGTAAGTGTTAAAAAGTAGAACTGGTTTGGTCACTATCTCTATTTTCTGTTTACATATTCAGCTTTTGTTCTGTTATGCTGTTTCCGTTTCCTCACTTTTCTGACGACTACTGTTTGTTTAACATTTACGAAAATTAATCTCAAAAGATTTTCTTAGCAAAACTATGTAAATACTAAATATATATATAAACTAAGTCATTACTTTTTATGTAGTGTGTATAATAATTTCTAATCTAATAAACTTGAATATGATTACTACTCATTTCAAACCTATTATCTCATATTTCATTTTGAAATGCGAGTATTTTCAGAAATATTTCTTGAAAATAGGATTCAACAAAAGCTATCCACATACATTTTCTGCTATAAACTACGTTATTAGTTTTAATGTAAATGTGTGTGTGTGTGTGTGTATAGAGAGGCACAATACCTCTATGTCTCTTTACCAAGCGAAATGCATGCTTTTGAGCTTCGGCCAAGTGATCTTCAAGCTCAAAAATGTAATGCTTCAGTTTCTCATATTCAGGATTCGATTCTTCAACTGGCTTTTCCTTTCCAAGAACAACATCGCTCACTTTAGATTGAACATCCTGTCAAATAATTAGACAAGTCATTGTAGATCAAAAAAAAGAAGCTGAGTTTGTGGTTGGCTTGCTAAGAAAAGGGCTTTGGTTGTCCTCTTGCTCATGATTGTTTATCACGTGCACAAAAAAGGTTCATGTCAAGCCGGCCCAGCTGTACAGGAGGAGCTCATCTCAACAGCCAAGTCCACTTCATTTTCTTAGTCAAGCATTAAAAATTTCACATGTTTTTCTCTAGAAATCCACAAGTTACCTTGAATATTTGCATCAAGTCAGTAGGCTTCTTCTTAAAAATTCCAGTTTCCTGTGACCTTGCTCTCTCCATTGTCTTCAAAACAACCAACATAATAGCATCAAAGATATTCATACATGTATATATGATGGACACACATGCATAGAGATGAAAACATAATAAGAAACACAGAAAAATGTTTTTTTTAGGAGAGATGGTGTGTTCTTGGAGAGAAAATGACCCTCACTTTGTCTCCAAAACTTTCTTCTAAAAATAAGAAGATTTGAAAAGAAAGTGGGGTTATTTGTCTGTAAAAAAAGCAACCCTCCCTTTCTCTTCAATCTTTCCTAAACTCCCAGACAAAAGAGAGAAAGGTATCCCTTTTTTCTTCACTTTTCTTCTCTCTCCTCCCCCTTTCTCTCCCTTTCTTCTCATAAAACTCTGAGACGGAGTTTAAGGGATATAGTTTTTCAGCTAGATCCAAATTAGCAACATCAGTACACCCACTGTGTTAGCTTTTTTGAAACCCTTTTTTGTCAAGTACATCATAAAATTCTTCAGGCAAATCATTTTGAGCTTCCTTAAAACTTATTAAAGCAGTTTGTTTAACATGGGTGCTTCTAAGCTTTGAAGAGATGTTTAAGCAATGAAGCTCTCATGTACCAGAGGACCAGAACAGTTCTGCTTGCCCCTAAACAGTTTAAGTTTTCCACTCTACCTTACTAATGTAGATGTTCTGTAAAAGCAAATTTATTTTCAAAAGTAGCAGAAAGGGAAGTCACTTATTAAACCAATAAGCTTAGATACCTGTTCATCTGCCTGCAGAAAGGTTCTCAAATCCTCACTTTGCTGAAGCTCATGATGTGAGGCAATCCTGTTAACAAATATATCCAAGGCTTGACGCCTCATCTCAATAAATTCCGCACTGAATCTAAACTTCTCTGCATGACAGAGACAGAAGTTAGTCCTTTCAAATGCTTCAAGAAAATCTAAACATAGACATGTTTGAAAAAACACACTATTGTTGTGAATAGGTGAATAGTTGTATTCTCAAGTAAATTTGACCAAGAATTCACTATGATAAAACCTCCGATTGAGCCTTAAATATTGAGTACTAGTGTAGTACCACCATCTTGCAAAGGATGTCTCCCTTTTTAGAGTGTCTGCCACAGATTTTAAGGCTTCTTGTATATATACATTGTATTTTTAATAGTATTAAAGATAACTTAAAAGATGCAAGATAATGTATTAATGTGTCATCAACAAGCCTTAAAATCCATACCGAGACACATCCATTAACAGAATAAATCCCTTCAGGAAGGACTAATTCTATTCTAAACAACCCCTTTTACAATAATATAAGCAATTTACTCCTTAAGCCAATTATATTCGCAAACATGCCCTCTTAAAACGGTAAATTAGTATTTACTCTGATCAACCAATTGCAGCATTTTTAACTCCCACTCACTGAGAACTGTTCATGCTCCTCTTCTGCTAAAGATCAATGCTACATAGGCAATAGCCAACCCATTTCTTGGACAGAAATATAATTTTATAGAGATCTCACTTTTTACAATCAAAGAGATAATTATAAAATTACATAGGCGTGCTTCAATTATGAGAAAGTATGAATCATGGAAGACTAACTCGTGTACTTTGGATCATTGGTGCAAAATAAGAAGCATGGGATTTCATATAGTATACTTGACTTTTGGAGCATGCTTACATAAAACAAACAACCGAACAGGGGATTTTGGTTTGTTTTATTCCTTACTGCAACTTGGTTACGCTACTTGAATTCAAATGAATGTAGTTCCGCATAATGTGGTATTTAATGATCGAGAAATGTCTGTAGATACTGATAATAGGAGGAGAAATGCTGCAGAGATATGTGCGGTGGAAAGTCTAAAGTGGTGAGAATATGGTGGATATCATTAAGTAGTTTACCAAAAAATTGATAACCACAAGATCCAAATCAGTGCAACTGATAGAGTCCCAAGATAGAAAACTTAGACGACAATTCAATCAAAAGGTGTGAGAGACCAAATCGAGGAAAGAATAGATGAAATTAGATGCAAATGGCATCTCGGTGACATGGATGTCGTAAGGACCAAGTTAAATCAATTATCCTTTTTTATATTTTGTTTGTTTGTTTTTCTTTTAGGGTTAGGGGGAACCAAAAGTCAACATGTGTGATTGAGCAAACAGAAAAGAAACTGAAGCACGAAAACAAATACGCAAGCGAATACGCCTCAAAATATCCACACTGTTATACTTGAAAGTAGTATGCCCTCAAGCCAATCACATAGAATGTGATAAGCATTTACTTTGTAATCTTGTTCATTTATTAATAAAAGAATTTATTTAATTAAAAACATTATTTATCCATGTTTAATTATTTGAATTAAATAAATGTGATAAACCCATAATTTTGGAGCAATACTTTTAGAATCATGAAGAGTTCATGCTAATGAGATCTAAATTCTAGATAACTCAAAACTAAAATATTCCTAATCGCTAAATCACTAATGTGAGGTTACTGATTCCAAATAGATTAGTACATACTATGCTTGCTCTGTTGAAAAGGATGATTGATCTCATAATCATTTGTGTGGAGACACTAAAGCAAATATGTAAGTGCTTATTGGAGAATAAATTCACTGAACGTGGCTCGCTTAAGTAACACCTAATAGAGTTTTATTTGCCTGATAATAGGAGTTCCTATAGTGATAGTAGTACAAGTGATTCTTGAACTTGAGATCATCATAATATCTTGTGTATTCTGGAGTTATACTTTGTCATATTCCTTAATACTTTTTGGGAGCATAATAGGGTATGTTTGGGTATAATAAAGTGTACATAGAGGTAAGTGAATGATCAACAAAGGATCTACCACTTCCACTAAAGGGAGGGAATGTCCTATGCGTTTAGATGATTGACAACTCAGAAATCCTTAGCTAAGGTGAATGAAAATTAGAAAGGAATTTCTAGTTTACATTAATCAGAGTTGTGCATTTTAGAATCGAAATGCATATGATTAAATAAATAAAACTTGTCAGTAATTCCATGTTTTATGTTTAATCGGGACATTGTATGGTAGAAATATTGAATTGTACGGTAACTATTTACGAAATAGGTTCTATGTGATTAAACATTGATTTCATATTATTGATGTAAGGTGTCCCTCATGATATAAAATAAATATTATTTATTTATATTTGAATTAAAGGAGTTTAATTCATTATAAATAATATTAGAATAGTTCTAATTTATTTATTCTACTACTGGTATAATATTGAACCTAAAGGGTCACACCATAAAAGAGAAATATTATTTTAGAAGTGATTGGCTTAATAATAATGAATTAAGTATATTTAATTTATTAGTGGAATAAATTAAATAACTTAATATTTATAATTAAGTATTTGGAGAAATACTAAATTATAAATTAATAAGAAGTATTCTTATTATTATTATAAATAATTTAGTTCCTAAATGATTTGGGAATTAAATTTAAAACCCTAAGTCCTAAAGAGTTTAGGAGGAAGATTTGTCTATATAAGGAGAACCCTTATGATAGATTAGGGTTACACATTTTACTATTAGTATTTGGATACTACGTAAGTATTCTCTATAACCTAAGGAGTTAGGAGAAAGAGAATTAGGGCTAGCCATGGTTTAGAGTAAACCTAAATTCACTATTTCAACAATAATATCTTGGTGGATCACCTTTAGAGCGCTGCACACACTAAGTAGCTTGCGTTTGATCCGAAAAATTGAAGAAGCACGAAAGAGAAAAAAATTGAAACTTGAAGATCAAATCAAAGAGTTGATTCATCTTCGTAAAGGTATATCTTTTATCCTTCCTCGATTAATAATATCGCATGAGGTGATTTCTGGGATTGCAAAAATAATTTTAAATTCGATTTATGCCATACTTCCGCTTTATTACAATATGATTGTATGTATGTTCACGTATCTTCAAACCAACAGTACATCCTCCAAGTTTAGAACATCATAATTTGTTTGAATTTTGAGATAAAAAAAGAATGAATATATTGGTTGTTCCTTACCTACAGTGCTCTTCTCTGGAAGAGGAGGAATGAAGATACCCTTGTACTTTTCAAAAAGGCGATCACGTAGCCAAACAAAATCACTATAACGTCGAATAACTATCTTCTCTGGCCCTTGGTATTCTGGAAAATTTGTCTGCCAAAACAAAGTTAAAAAAACGATCACATTAAATAGCAGGAAAAATCAATATCTTTCATTTTAGTCCAAAAACAAAAGTCATTACACATAATTCCTATGAATCAATTGTTTCATCCACAATTATGAAAGAGATTATGTTGGGTCCGTCCCGAAATGCTCATTACGATTTGGCTTCGGGGCCTTTCCCTCTCATTAGTTTAGCTCCTCCAATATTTGATGAATATCCTAGCGATGCTGAGTAATCCACTATATATGTTGAAACTCCTATTTACGATGAGTGAGCAAGAAAAGTTTCCTATATTTGATGAGTATGATGAATATGAAGGGAAACCAACATTTGAGGTCAATCTTCATGAGGAACTCGAAATGGAAGAATCATTACTCAATACTCATAGCACATTAAGTCTTAAAAGGCTCCAATGTTTGGTGAAGCTCCTTTATAATGAACAGCCACAAGATAAACAGGATCCCATCAATGGTTCTTACAAGGAGGGAAGAAATTGTTCAGGTGTTCCTTAAATCAACTATCACTATTCCAACATACCTGCAATGTCATGCTACAAAAGGTGTTGGTTGTTATATGTGGCCTTCATGTAATGGTAATCGCAAGGAGGGAAGAAATTGTTGAGTACTTATAGTTTCCTTCTCTCTACCTCAATTTTATATTAAACTGATGTTCAATTAGTGACAAGAACAGCAGTTGGCGCATTCTCCTGAGCGGACGATAGGGGATCCAGACAACTAGGCTACCCCTCAAACTCCTTCCTGTATCCTCTCGTTTGGTTTTTAAGGTACAGCAGTCATGCTATTAAAGGTGCAATATTACCCAATTTGGTTATATAAGAAAATATCTTCTCCAGCAGGCGTTAGCAGACGTTTGCATTTAATATATGGAAAGTAATCAGAGATAGTATGAAAAAGAAATTCATCCCGAGTACTTTCCTTGTTTCTACCTCAGAGCTTTAATTAACTGATGTTCATTTATTCAAGAGTCACAAGGTTCATTTATTCAAGAAACACAATTCATGAAAGTAAGGCAGTCACGGAGAGAAGCAATGCAACTGGGATTCATTGTTTATATTTTCAAAAAAGCAACTTATTAAAGAGAGAAATGTGTGCAGAAAAGTCCCAAGACTTGCAACAAATCTCACAACCCAAACTCTAATATTAGCCCATTAGAATTCTTTAGCCAGCCATTGAAAAAAATTTAAGCCCAAATCTGTAAATGGTTGGTTTGTTGAATTCAACAGAAAAGGTGAAAACTAAATGTAAAGGCAAGCCCCAATCCAATGTAAACAAACACTACATATATAAGCATACCTTAGTGATAACCTTATAAGAGATATAAGCTTGGACGCCATTGCCCATTTTAGCAGGATCAGTGACTGATACTGATAGATATGGGGATTGTGATGGTGGAGATTTAGGGCTTTGTGAAGATCCCCCTGATGAACTCCTTTGCTGCATATGTCAATATAGAAAAACACAAACATATATACATAAAATACAATTAGATTCGATCTGAAAAAATTCACGCGTGCTATATGTGTATATATGTATACACATACGTATATATAGAATTGGGGAAAAAGAACTATTACGATGGGTGTGGTGACAGATTAGTCATTAATTACCGTGGCGATCATGGTTGCTTTGTTTTACTGAAATTCCAGTCGAAGGTAGAGATGGAGGAGAGAGAAAATAGATTTCCAAAGCACGCCGCTGTGCAAAGTTTTACTTGTCCGGCAACACTCGAATCTTGTCGAGGGAGAGAAGTAGTGTGATAGTATTAACAAACGTTGCCACGACGAGTACGCACTACGAGAAGTGTTTGTCACGGGCAGCTGACCTGGCAGCATTGAACTCGAATTCACTCTCAAAGTAATAACATATAAATACAGAGAATTATTATTTTTATAAATAAAAATTAATGTTTTATAAAAAATAAATATAAAATTTATTTATTATTTATATGGGATGAATTTTGTGAAATAGTCATTTTTACTTATAAAAATATCAATTTTTTTAAATATATTTTAATTTTTTAAATTAATTTGTAAAAATCTTGACATAAACATAAGTTCATTTATAATATGAATTTTAGTTTTTTTTTAATAAGATTACAATAATGATAGTTGCTTAGATTAAAATTAAATAAATTTGTTTAAATTTAAAAATTTTGCTCTAATTTTTGAATAAAGAGATTATTTTTTATTTTTACTAAATTTAAGGAAGAAAACTGTGTCCCCTCTATCTTAAAAATGTGCTATACCTAATTTTTTTTATTCACAATTTTAAAAACTATTAAATTAGTAAATTATATATTTTGTATATAATAAAGTAAACAACAAAAAAATATTATCAATACAAGAATATGAGATTTGTGACATGTTTGAATCTTGCTAATAATTTAACAGAATAACAGGAGATGTAAAATTCTATCTTCTAGAACAGAAGGAATATTTTTCCTCCTTATAATAACTATAAAATAAATGATTTTTAAATTAAAATCAATACTCTTTTCGTTTCAAAATTACAAATGCAATTTGACTTTTCAAACGATGACATATTAAACTTAAAAATTGGTATGACTCACAAAAGTTTAGAATAAAATAAAATCTTTGATTGATAATTTTCGTTATATATTATACAATTATAATAATTATATCAAAAAAATTAAATAAATTTATATCAGTTTAAGGTTTAATATGTCATCGGTTGACCTCAAAAGTTAAATTATATATTTAATTTTAAAACGGATAAAGTATAACGGATTCGTTTACCATGAAGTTAACTTCATGGTAAGTTGGTCAATTGACCAATACAGTGCTGACACGCAAAGAGAGAGATCACCTCCCGCCTGTGTGTCGACACTGTATTGGTCAAATGACCAGAGCTAACTTCATGCTAACTACTCCCGAGTATAATTTGAGATATGTTGAAAGGATAATTATTAACACCAAATTTTGTTTATTGGATGTTGTTAGATAAATATAACATGCAAGAGTGTAGCAAATTAAACACCAAAAAATTAACATAACTATATAGAATTATTAATTGATTTGTGAGGAACATGTATTTTAGCTTGCTTCTTTCATTCCCTTGTCTCCGGGAAAAGGATTCACTACTTCTGATCTTGAATAAACAGTTTCACTCCACTCCCGATAATCCAGTGATTCTAAGAAAATGTGTGTTAGCACAAGCACGACCTTGCATTATTCAGCATTTCACGTAGAGCGATAAAACTTAGGTCTTTATGTAAATTGGGCATATGGTTGTAAACGGACATATTTAAATTCGAATACAGTGATACCGTATCTAAAAAAAATATTTTATCCGTATTCGTATTCGATATTCGAAAAACTATTCGAATTCAAATATTATCAGTTTCCGAATAACTGTCCGAATTCAATAGCATAATTAGTTAAAATTAATAAATAAATAATTTTAAATTTTAAAAAGTTACTATATGATATTAATATAACATAATCATCAACCATGTGATAAATTATAAAATTCAAAAGAAAAAAAATTTAATCACTCTATTTAGTAAAACATCTCTATGGAAGATATTAAAAAATATTATAATTTTATAATAAGACTCGTTCTCTACTCAAAATTATGATACCATATATCTGATTCAATAAATATGTTGGCAAATGGATGTTAAATGGATACGAATATACATATTTTCGTATTCGTATTCGTTTAATTATGAATATCTCTGATTAAATACGAATAATATTCGTTTAAATTGAATACGAATAATATTCGTTTAAATTGAATACGATAAAATATTCGCTTTAAATGAATGCGAACATTTATGACTCTAATTGCGCCTATCTTGATGGAGAATTTCCCGGGTCTTTATTTGTTGATTCCGATAATGATTTTGTAACCAAAAAATAACCACTCCTCCGAATACTTAAATTGTTAAATCTATTCAGTCATGTTATGGCCTATAAGTTATTTTAGATTTAAGTACTTTAGGATATAGTACAGGAAAAATGAAAAAATATCTTACCACGTTCGGTTCACTTTATTTTTGAGTTATATTAATATTTCCTCCATTAATTTTATACATTTATATATATCACCGAGGATAATTTTAAATTAAAGATATTTTACGTCTTATTAAAAAATAATACATTAGTTATAACTATATAATTTAAATATATTTATTAAAGGAATCTTACTTGAATACTAACTCGCCAAATGAATTCGTCCTGTAATAATAAACTTTAGTGGGGCTTCACGTATCAATCGGAGCCCACGGGCACCAGCCACACTTAGATCACATCATAATAATATAAATCTAATTATTATATTTATATTTACTAGATCTCTCCACCCCCCCCCCCCCCCCCAAAGAATTCAGTACCTTAATAATTTGCATAGTACAAAACACAAGAATTATCTCTATTACACACTCAGCGAAATGAAAAGGAATATGAGAAATTCATCATACTTAATTGAATAAAAACATTAATTGTCTCCCAAAGCAATAAAGCGAAATATTTTTTAGAATTTAAAGTTCACGTCACTAGTGAAAGAAGAAGTGCAGATGAGTTCGTTTCATAAGAAAGAAAGCTACTCAATTCCCCCAAATGATTTATTAATTACTGATTGAGAAAATATTAAATGCACTCTACAAATGATAACTACATTTTTTCATATTTGCCTTTTGTATCATCATTTCTCATCCTATATTAGTGATATTTATTTTTTTGAATATCTTAATTTATTATAATAAATTAGGACTTTTAATCTATCACAATAATTTATTATAACCTAAAGGAGATGAGTCTATGTGTGGAAGGATAACTTACTGTCTTTTGAACTCTTGAGTCTTGACCTCTATTTTAATAAATGTGAGTCGTACCAGTAGACTAAATGACCATCGGTTCTACACTAGTGACATTGAAGTATATACGTATATAAAAAATATGGTGAAACAAATATTGTGCCATTAATATTGTAATTCTTGCATACATTATTTTAAAAATGTAGAATAATATAATTATGTAATTAATTAGAATACAATGTAATAAAAAAAACTATTTTTCAATGCGAAAAACATAAGATATTCTCTCCATCCCCAAGTTTTGTATAATTAATTAGTTTTCTTACTTTATAAATCTTGTACAAATTCATAATTGTTTCCACATATTCTTAGTTTTAACAGATATTATAGACCCTTGTTGTGTTTGGTTGGTGGGAATGAAATGGAATTAGCTGGGAATGGAATGACCATTCCTTCTGGAATGACTAAAAACATGGTTGGTTAATCAGTTGGAATGAGCATTCCATTCATTTGGTTATTCCATTCCTATCTGAAATATTATTTTTCATTCTTTTTTAAATAGGTGGGTTTATTTCATTCCCCTCTGCTTCGTTCATTTTATTATTGGTAAACAGCTTATCTGAAATATAATAAGCTTATTAGTAAACAACTTATTATTGATAAACAACTTATTATTGGTAAACAACTTATTATTCAAACAGCTTATTATTGATAAACAGCTTATTATTGGTAAATAACTTATTTAAACAGTTTATTGGTAAACAACTTATTATTTAAACAGCTTATTGGTAAACAACTTATTATTTAAATAGCTTATTATTGATAAACAACTTATTAATAATTAACAACTGATTATTTAAACAGCTTATTGGCAAACAACTTATTATTTAAACAACTTATTAGTAAACAAGTTATTATTGGTAAACAACTTATTGTTGGCAACTAACTTATTATTTAAACGGCTTATTGGTTAACAACTTATTATTGATAAATAGTTTATTAATAGTAAGCAACTTATTATTTAAACAACTAATTGGTAAATAGCTTATTATTGGTAAACAACTTATTGGTAAACAACTTATTTAAATAGTTTATTAGTCCTTATTATTGGTAAACAACTTATTATTTAAACAACTTATTATTTGAACAACTTATTGGCAAACGGCTTATTTAAACAGCTTATTGGTAAATAACTTATTGTTTATTATTGATAAACGGCTTATTGAACTAACTTATTGGTAAACAACTTATTGTTTATTATTAGTCCTTATTATTGTTCATCAAGGCTTTTTTTTTAAAAAAAATCATGCATGAAAGTGTTTATTTGAATTTTAACTGCATAAAAATATAAAAAAAATATTTTTCTAGCGAAGATGTTTTTTTAGTTCTACTTAATTTATTTTTTTCATTCATTTTTATAAGTTAGTAGTATATAAAAAATAAAAAAAAATCATTTCACATTCTATTCATAATGTAATTCATGTAAATCAAACACCTAAAGTAAAATGGTGATTCTATTCCTGACGGAATGAATGAACAAACCAAACATAAAAATGAGAATGACCATTCAATTCCCATTCCATTCCTTAAGTCATTTCATTCCTTAAGTCATTCCATTCCATACATGCCAAAAAATGGAAACCAAACACAGTATAAGTGGCTGAATATACACACTTACACGAAGTATAAACTTTTTAAAATACAAGTCTCTTTCCCTAAGCAGGGTCTTATATACAATAAGTTTAATTTGATTAAAAACATAAGTTCTTTTCGACAAATATTAACTGACTTTGAATATGTTTTTCTGAAACAAAAGGTTGCATTTTGGTGAGTAATATTTCTTCGTAGTGAATTTGTCAGTTTGATTTAGCAGTATAGATTAATGAAATTTTATTATTAATAAAATTAAGTAATAAGAGAATACATTTTCGTGCAAAAAATTAATTAGCGTCTGTGTCAGAAGTACTTTATGATGAAATTTTGAGAAGTTTTAATATGAATGTGAACTTTATTGTTTTTAAAATTAACTATCGGTGAATCATATCAATTTAAAATTTTGTAAATAAATTTGAATAGTTTAAAAAAAAAGAAAAAAAAGAAGAAGTTGTTCTGTGGGGCCAGAGCTCGTATAAAATACTACCTTCATCTCAAATTAATTGCTCAATTTTGACTTTTTTAAGTCAAATTGACTATTTTTAAAATTAATAATTAAGCATATATAAATATATTTCTAAAATTATAAAAATTGGGGTTAGTAATAAATTGTATATACTTTCTTTTGGTTATAATCTATTCACCTATATTTTAACAAAATAATAAAAAGATTAGTTTTAAAAATGGTCAATTTGATTTTAAAAAGTTAAAACTGAACAATTAATTTGGGACGCAAGGAGTAGAAGTAACAACAACAATAATAAGAATCATTTTATAAGAGTATATAAAATATTTTAATTTATATTATTAGCAAAAGCAAAGCAGCTGCCCAGCCCTGCCATAACCATTGGCTAAGATATATTGAAAACGGATTCAGATAAAAAGCTCTTCACCTCGATAAGTAGGTCATGTCGGTTTCTAGTTTCCACTGTCAAGTGTGCGGGACCCACCATACTTAATGATATTGATAAGAAAGAAAGGAAGGAAAATAGCAACGTCATCACGACACAGGTGAGTGAACATGACTTGTGGGGTCCATTTTAAACTTCCAATATATAGAGTACTACCTACCCATCCCCTCGACTCACTCTTTTCTCTTGACTTGACTTTCCTCACTCATGTGGGGAAGAAAAATGGAAAATAATGTTATTTTGACATATATATGATATATCTATATATCTAAGTCAAAAATAGTTTTTTATTTTAAAACTTTAAATTAAATTATGAATTCCTTAATTTTAGAATTAATATACAGCTATTTGATGTCAATTAATATAATCACACATATTACTGATTATAAAATATACATGAATCACATCATTAAATTATATTATCAGATAAATTAAATTTAAAAGCGACAATAATATTGTTTTTGTTATAAAATAAAAAGAGAGTGTTATTGACATACTCATTTTGTTCTAGAAAAAAGAGTATAATTTAAAATTTTGTGAATTTGTAAAGATTTTTTTTTGATATTTATCTATAAATTTACTATGTGTTTAATTTAATAATAATGTCACAAATATTAAATTTATGCTTATAAATTATGAAAATTAATACTAAATGGAACTTTTTTTGTTAAACAAAAAAAATAATTAAGTAATTGCGATACCATCATATTCAAATATATTTTAAAATCAAAGATAAAATCTTAGTGTTTACCCGTCGCCGCACCCTATGTCTCTAGACCGCTTATACTTGCTCTTTTAAAAATAAATCTATACATACATCTACTTTACTCTTTACTTGTGGAAACATTAATTCCTTCGTCGTTTTACATTTTTATTTATTTATTTTTTTGCCCCTTCTCCTACTTCCATCGTCTCCTCCCCTCTCTCCCTCCTCTCTCCTCAAAATCACCTGTCAATTAAACACCACCGCCGTCCTCAAATTCTCCTAATTTCTCCGCACTAGCTCAGCTCCTCCACCCAACCCTCCATAACTACTGCTACTACTACTACTTCATCATCCATAACAAACAAACATAATAGTACCACCCATCGTCGCCAATTTCAGCCATGGGTCTCACCATTAGTAATTCTTAGTTATTCAATCATCTTGTCAACCGTTTGTTCGGTTATATTCCCTCCTCTGTTACATGACAAAAAAATTAAAAAATAAATCATTTAAAATTTTATAAATATTAACATATTTTTTAATATCAAATTGCATCTAAAATCATAAATATAATATAATAATAATAACATGTTAATAAAGTTATGATGTTTGTGTCCTGATTGATATTTTATATATTTTTTTTCTTCCAAAGCTCACAAACATAGCATGAAGTAATATAATCATGAATCTTATAAGTTATTTTAAATACTTCGTTTCAAAATAATAAATTATTATTATTTTTTTGAAATTAACTTAACATATTTTTAAACTTAAAATTGATGTGAATTTTAATTAATACAACCATAATTATTATAAAATATTATTTATTATAAAATTTATTATTTCTTAATTGCAACAAAATTATCTTAATTTTAAATTTAAAAATATGTCATTAACTTTCAAAAGTTAATATTAATTCAAAATGAAAGAAATATGTACATAACTATACATTTTTTAATGCGAGTAATAAGTACTCCGCGTATTGGATGTTGTCAAATTAAAATTGTCAACTTTATTAATATATAAAATTAATAAAAATTATAAGAAGCCCATTACTGTAGGCATAACATGTTATCCAAAATGTGAGCAGCAATTGATGTACCCCTTTAAAAGATTTACAAATTACGGCCTTCATTTTGAATTTTAAAAGATAGTAAAATATAATTTATACACATATTGAAAAAATAAATAAATTTTTTTTAACCCTATAAAATTATATAAAATAATAAGTATTTTTATTTTTTATACTAATAAATTTCATTAAATAATATATTTATTTTTTATTTTATATATTTTATTTTTTTAATATAAAAAAAAATTATACACGGAGTTGGTATTTTTTGAAGTCACGGTAGAAATTTGTTTGTAAAACCTACAGTCAAATATTCACAAAAGTGGATATAGAAAAAATGGTCGGTCCCACTAAAAATGATGTGGTCATTGTCGTGAAAAACATCCGATGCATCTGCACAGAATCATAGCTCCTATTCCTCTTTCTGTTCCTCTTCCTCTTCCTCCCACGCTCACTATATATGCGCGGAGTATATGTATTACGACCTCAAGTATTCATTTCTCACCTTCTCTACTCTCTCTGATGAATGTTAATTATATACCAGTCCAGGTGCATCTCTAGCTTTATAACTCCATGGAGCCAAACGGCGTCGTTAATCTCCCTATCCACCGTCGCACACCGTCCAGCGACCGCTTCCTCAACGTCTTCTCTCCACCGAAGTCATCTGACATCATCACCGGCGCCGGCGATGAGCTCAATGAAGACGATGTCTTCTGGACCGGTGACTTCTCCGAACCAAACCATCGGTCGACCTCCTCGTCTCCCACCGCCGGCAAACTGAACCGTAACCGCCACTTTTTCCGGAAGCCGGAAAATTCTGGCATCCTTGTAGCATTATCAGAAGACAACCGGAAATCTAACCAACCGGTGTTGTATCGAAAACCTTCAATCGCGTCATCTTCAAGGATAATCCCGGCGATACCGAAACCTCTGCAGGAAAGAGAGTTCTCTCAGTCGGTGCCGGCGAGAAAATTCCAACAATCGGCTCCGATGAACGTTCCGATGATGCCGAGGAAGGTGAGAAACAACGGGTTGGCCGAGGTTGACCTCGATGTTGATGAGGAAGAGGAGATGTTGCCGCCGCACGAGATCGTCGCCAGAGGATCGGCGAATGGGCCGACGACGACGTTTTCGGTGCTTGAAGGCGTCGGGAGAACACTGAAAGGGAGAGATCTTCGTCTGGTTCGTAACGCTGTGTGGCTCAAAACAGGTTTTCTTGACTGAGAACATAATTCGCCTGAATTTTGATAGGTGTTTTGTTTTTTGGACTGAGAAGTAAATTTTTGTGAGCTTGACAGTCTTGAATATAGTATGGGAAGTATTATATGCTAAAGGTGTAATGTCAACTTTAATGTTGAATTTATGTTGAAACTATAGTAGATTCTTATGAACTAGCTTAAATCTTAGACATGATATATTGGTAACAAAAACTAGATTATTCCCTAATTAGAGGTATCTGTGTTAAGACTTGATATGAATTTGTTCGGAAGTATTGCAAAAGTGACGATGCTTACTGAAATTAGAGATAGATTTTGATGGTTGAATTTGGAAGAAGTGAGTTCTCTTTATTTTTACCTTAATATTTTTTGGGTAGTTGTTGTTTGTGTTAAGCTACATTACTTGTAGTTTTCTTTAGTTTCATTTTCTGTTGTGTGTGGAATCTAAGGCTATTGTTTAAACTTATAGGGATTAAATATATTAAAAGTTTAGTTTATTGGCTCACAAAGTCCATTGTAATAAAGCAAAGTATGTTTGACAACTCAATTCCAAGTCTTGAAATTAGAATTGTGCTTCAAATGTGCTCGCAATATGTGCTTTCAATTCCAATTTCGAAACTTGGTATTGAGTTGCCAAACAGAGCGTCAATCTCCCTTTAACTTTTTTGTGTCATTGATATGTATTTTTTGCATCTAAGTGTGTTTATTCGGCCATAGTTTTGTTCTAACCTACCAACGAACAAATTACTCCTGTCATTATCTGAGGAGTTTATTTCTGATTTCAGTTTGCTTGCAAATTTGCAAGTTGATGGTTGTTAATTGGAACTTGGAAGTAGTTAATACCAGTATGAATGATAAGATACTTACTTTAGGTTTATACTTGCTGTTGTTTTTCAGATTAGTGGTTATCGGAATGCATAAATTGTTCAGCTCTGGTTGGTTTTAATATTGGGAACAAAAGGGGTGACTGAGAAATACTAAATAGCAACTGATACTCCTATCACTGCCTCATGGCAGCTATCCCTTGTTCTCTCATGCCACTTGCCTTTCGTTTGTCATTATATGCAAATATTAAGAAACCTGAAAGTATAAGTTGTTGGGTCTTGTTAGTTTTCTGTCCCTCTCTATATCTTTAGCCTTTAACTTTAAGCTTGTTTTACCGGGTAAAGAGCCTTGGCACCATCTAGGATAGGAAATCTATTACACTCTGATTACTTAATACTATGTCACTGATCTAATTTGTATGACAAACTATAATAGGTTATCATGATTAACTAAATGGTGACGGACCTGATGGTCTTGAAGTTTTTGCATATCTGTGACTGCTAATTTTTCTTGGCACATGTATTGGTGAGCGAATAAGTCTCTGTGTCTAACTGAGCGATAAAAATAAATTATTTTTCTAGATGTGTTTTGGTTTCCACAAAGCAGACATTGGCCTTGCAATTTATTTTACCCAATCTAGTTAAATGGAAACTCTCAACTTGATTGAGTGATGTATTGCACACCAGACATCTTAGCATATTTATTGGTTGTAAAATGAGGAATCTTCTGTAATCTAGTTGCTGGTTATGTTTATGCTAGTTGCCCACTGACTTGTGATCTGTCCTAACCTTGTATATTTGGTCTCACTTCAGTTTGGTCACTGGTACCCAAGTATTGGTGAGGTTGCTTCCCAGGGTCTTGAAGTCGCACTAGATTCACTTGTGAAAGATGGTGGAAGCTCAAAAATTATTTGAAGGGAACCAATTGTTTCAAAAACTATCCGATTTGAACCAATTGTTTTATTAAGGGCTATAAATTCGAATCCATTAAGCTCAACTTAAATTGAGTCGAGCTCGAATAATTTTTTGCTATAGCTCCATTGTCCAAGCATGGACATAATGTGGAAAGGTTTGTTGAAAGGGGATGCAATTTTAGTATTTTTGTGCTGGAAATACATTTTTGCAGTCTCTGGTATGTTAGATACGTGTTGTACACAAATTCTTTGCTACTTAGCAGGGGAGGGGTGGTGGCATTGTCTCGTAATTTTTGTTATATACCCAACAAGGAATTTGGAAAAATTCCATAGCAACCGAACACAGATGTATGCGACATGAGAAATTCATGGTTACGGTTGGTATACCAACAAAGGCAATAATTTACTATTGGTGTATTGTTATTTATTCTGTTTAATTCTTACTTAATTTTTATTTTAAAAATGTTTTAGTAGCTTAACTATTGTTTAATTTAATTCAACTATGTTTTAGTTTGATTTAAAAAATTAAAGGGATTGAAATTCAAGAGGAGCGAAGAAGTAGCACATATATATAATTAATTAAAATGTTCAGAAATTTATAATGTATTTTTATAAACGCTTTATTTATAAATCTCAGGAGTTCAATTTAAAAATAAAATAAAATAGTTTTTGGTAGTAATCGCAAATTAATTAAAATGAGAAAAAATAGGTTAAATATAAAAAAAAGTGGTTTTACATTACATATAAACTAAAAAGGGTAATTTTGACCACTAACCATTTGGTTGGGGAAGGGGTGTAAGGGTTGGGTGCAACAAATAACGGTACCAAAAAACAGAGAGAAGGTATTTGTACTTTACACCGGAGGAGGTTCTTTAACAAGTGATGTGGTGTAAAAACCTATAATCCATGCATAGGTTATACCAAATTACCCACTACCAAGATAAAAACACAAAACATTTTAATGCAAGGGGGGTTTTGCAAGTCAGAATATAAATATGCCTCAATTAGTTAAGTTCATAAAGGAATACACCTTTCACCCATCTAATTGCATCATCATACTTGCCACCCACATTTACCCTCTCTTCAAGCTAACTACAGTTTTTCAAAAATTATTCCTAAGCCACCAAAAAAATTAATAATAAAGAAAAAATATCAATGCATATTAAAAAAAAGGACAATACGAATGTCTCCCACCCAAATCTGAGAAATCAATAACGTTCCTTGAATCTATTAAATCCCATCAATTGATGATAACCCATCAAAAAATTCTGAGGGTTAACACAAATAATAGAGGAGATACAGATCCAAAGTTAAAATAGATGACCCAGTTTAGAGTAATCGGATGGGACAGGAGGAAACTCAAAAGGAAAACCCTCAAGAGAAACCATAAATTTACATATATACATACAGATTTACATATGTATGCATAGATATAAATAATTGATGTAGCGCAGCTATGACTCAAAACGCTTCCATTTCGAATAGAGGAAGGCGATCTTAAGGGCTGCGCACTTTGCCATAAACATAAATATAAGCTAAAATTGTTTTACAAAATATAGTAGAAGAAGAGTTTTGCATCAAAGCCCTAATTTCTCATGAACTGAAACCAGTGGATAGTAATAGAAACCCTAGAAATTCTTCATCGACTGTGCGGTAGAAGGACGGTATATATTATGCCCTATTTTTTTCAAATGACAGGAATAGCCTTATGTTTGTCCTTCGATTTTGGACCGCTAAACTAGCAAAAACTTGAATACAAAGAATAAAAGCCAGCCCAATTACAACTTTTGGAAGGTTTATAAAGAGGCCTTGTGGCCCAATAACAATAGGGGTAGAGTTAGGATTTATGCCGACAGTAAGATTTGACAAGAAGAGTTTTGAGCTGGGCCAGTCCGGTATAGTAGTTTCTAGTAGATGAACAGAAAAGGGCGGTTTGATTAAAATTGAAGGAAGAGTGTTGAATGTTTAAGTATGTCTGACCGAATAAGTATTATCTTATTAAGTAACTATTAAGCGCTATCAAACACAAATTACGGTACGACTGTGTACAGTATTATCTTTATTAAGTCACTATTAATCGTGTCACACTACTTTCTTTCATTTTTTATCTTTACTAGCGGCTGCTGCACAAGCATTGTGTGGATAAATTATGTGAGCCGAAATAAATTTTTTATAAAATTTAGAAGAATAAATAGAAGAGTAAAATAATAATATATCTAGAAATGTAGGAGTAAAAGAGTAAATAATAAAAATAAAAAGTGTGACACAAAATCACCTAACTTATGGAGGAAACCTCATAGAGGCTTTATAATAATAGATATAGATATAGTTAAGTTTAATTATATTACTGTTTTGTTTTTTTCATATTAATTTTTTTATTTAGTCATCTAAATTCGATATATATATATATATATATATATTTTATGTCACATAATTTATGCATGCAACACGTGTGTCACCGAGGACTAAGAAATGTAAGTTTAGAAAGCTGGATGAAAACAAAAAGAGTCAAATAAAGGCATGCTTTGTCAAAAATAAATATGATAAAAATAAAAGGCAGTGCCATATATAATACTCCAGTGTTAATTTTTGAAAGTCAATTTGAGAATAATGGGTATTATTTTTTAAATAGTTTATAATATTTATTATTGTATTAATAATATTTAAATAATACGAAAGGAAGGAAATATTTAAATAATACGGAAGGAAGGAAATATTTTATATCATGTCTGATCTGACCGAATGATCCTCGGTAACATATATATTATATAAAAATATGAGCCAATCGATCATGTCTTCAATATCAGAAACTTTCTTGCAATTTCTCTCTTCCTTTCTTCCTGCATGCTGTACGTTGTTCCAACATCTTGATTTCACATTCCCTTTACAAACCCTACTACCACGTATATCACGTATATCTATCATCATAGAATCGTAAGAAAGAGGAAAGATATATGGTATTGAATGTGGTCAAGCAGAAGTCAAGCAATATTAAGTTCTTAAGCAATACTTATATATTTATCATATGCATGCATATATATTACTAAATTTATAAATTATATGGAAGTTTACGTGTTTAATTTTGCATCTTATTTGCATTTGTATGTTTAGATTGTTAAGCAAATAATGAAACATTTCATATTTGAATTGAACTTAGATAAAATTACACAAATTTTATCATATAACGCGGTTCAATAAGTAAAATTTAAAGCGCTTTTATTATTAAATTATTTTTCTTTTGTTAAAAATTTTAAATTATTGTTAATTTTTAAAAATTAATTTAAGACATTTTTAAATTAAAACTTGAGCGATTCATTCAAAATTATAAAACACTTAATCGCGTGAATTTGACCCGTGAATAAACTTCATAGACTTATCTATCTCCAACATAAATTAAAGTTGTTACATAGTCATCGCCTTCTCTGATATGTAAGCTAGGTCTTAACTTTTCGTCAATTTGTATTCTTGCTTAGAAAGAAAGAAAGAAAGAAAGAAAGAAAAAAGAGGCGGGGGGATATTTAGTTTTTTTGTAATTTTGACTAAGATGTCAATGAAATAATGAATAGGTAATATATTTTTGTTGTAAAATATATTCAGATTCAATAAAATTCAGTCTTCTTCATTGTTTTCTCAGAAAAAGGTATAAAAAATTTTCTACTTCTTGAACTCAGTTTGTAAAATTAAAAGTTTTAAAAATTGATATGGACTCATGTTAGATTAAAGGAATAGATTTAGTGAAGGAGTGTAATAGAGAAGAGAATACAATAAAAAGTGGAATGATTCATTTTTGATAATTTAATAAGAATAAAAATGGTTCGTTCATTCTAATAAAAAAATAATAATTATACTCTCTTCGTCCCAGGATAAAAGTCCTTATTACTATTTTAGGTAATCCCAAGTTAAATATATACTTACTTTAAATAATCTATTTTTACAATAATTTGCCTATAATACTCTTAGTATTAATTGTCATATTTTTATTCTCTATTCATATTTATGAAACATCACTAATCATGTGCAGAAAATTATACAATTAAATGAGAATTTAAATATGGACAATTTTATTATTTTATAATCTTTTTTAATATACATAAAAAGTCAACCATGACTTTTATCATGAGACGGAGGGAGTATTATTTTATATTACATTGCCCCTTCTAATTATTCTAGCAATTCAAACCTAACATTAAGTTTAAAAAATGACAAATATGATAATTAAAAGTCTTTTCAGTTATCTTCTAATATATAATTATATTTGTACTGATTTTGAATTTAATATTTTACAATTTTTTTTAAAAGTTAACATATATCTCAAAATTTAAAACTCGGCAAGACATATAGAGCCAAAATTTATATCTGAATCGAGCCATCACAATAAAATATAAGAAAGATTCTCCAATGCAATTCACGTATTGGTTCCTCAGTGTAATTGAGTTTGAAAATGTTACTCCTTATGTCCCAAATTAATTGCTCAATTTTGGTTTTTTAAGTCAAATTGACTATTTTTAGAATTAATAATTAAATATATATAAATATATTTCTAAAATTATAAAAATTGAGGTTAGTAATAAATTGTATATATACTTTCTTTTGGTTAAAATCTCTTCACCTATATTTTAGCAAAAATAATAAAAAAATTAGTCTTAAAAATAGTTAATTTGATTTTAAAAAATCAAAATTGAGCAAATTTGGGACTGAGGAAGTAGAATTTATTAATTGTAATTATTTACAGCTTTAATTATTTACGTATCGCTTTGAAGATATTCTAGCCTTTTTCATTCATTCCTCGTAGTCCAAGAAAAAGGTGCTAAATTTGAGTTTTTACACCCTGATACCGCGGCGGGGGATGGGGTGGAGAACTCCACCTCCACAATTAAAAAAGAACATAAAGACAATTATAGTATTTCACTTTTTCCATTAATAATAAAAAAACAAACAAACAATCTCGATCGTACTACTTAACTTAAAGAAGCAATAATGTTACGTTTGGATCGAAAGAATGTAATTGTTAACGCCAAGATTCGTCTGCACACTTCAGTCACTAAAAATGCGCTAATCCTGCACAATAACGATACCACACTCAGAGTTCCGGGTGGTTTTGCCACCGGGGGATAGCTCAGGCGTGAGAATTAGTACAGGCTGTATCAAGGTTTGAATAACAATGGAGGTTTGCAATTTAGTGTTTAGTTTTGCATTACCCTCGAATTCGAGAGGGAAGCCTTGTATATATACCTCCTTATGTCATCATCACGCCTGGTCCCACTTGACAGAATAAAGCATATGTCTCCATCAACCAAATCATAATAAATGCTCCAGTCAATATATAAGTCAACCCAGTTAGAAAGTAATTTCCTTAACTGGATCACTTTATCCCAACTAAAATCCCCAAATGAGTTCGGATCCTTCATACCGGGTCGGGACTACCATCCGGGTCGGTCATCCCGAACCCAACATTGCCCCCTACTCTTTTAATTATAAAAAGGAATTATAATAAAAGAGTATAAAGAATGAGCCTTGATTTCCAATTAATGAACCAAACGCCCCCTTAATATATAACCGCCTTAAATCATCACAGCCATTAAGACCCCCAGTCGCCACGTGTTAATAACGGTCCCACCACATTTATTGAAATAGTGCCGTTAATGGGAAAATGGACCGGATCTCAAGGGTCGTCCCCAATAAAGGCAAACCCCTTCCAAAATCAACCGCCACTTTTATCCCTAAATTTCAAATTCCCCAATTTCTTCTCTGCAACTTCCATCGCTGCCTCCACCTCCTTGCGACCAATTGATCCCTGCATCTCGCTCTTCTGTTCATCAATGGCAACCAACGACGCCTCAAGTTCTTCTAACCCATCGAAAACTAGCGCCTCAGCCTCTACTGCTAACGAAATCATAACTCCCATCGTAGCGGTAACAACAGAAGCCACCACAGTCACTACCAGTGCCATCCCCACCATCATCACCACCGCCGCTGGAACCAGCTCCACCTCCTTGGGCCTCAGCATATCATCTGTAGATCCCATCACCAGCTCAGATTTCCCTAGCAATCCCTTCTCGACTCCCTCACCTCAAACCGAAGCCGAACTCCAGAACATAAAGATGATAGAGGAATATTCTTCAGATAAGTCCTTTACCCACATTAATACAAGATCCTCTGTCCAAACCAAGGATCTCGCAGCCATCCGAGAGCTGTACCAGATCCCCATATCATACCAGGTACGCACAGCCGACCTCAACGAGAGGATGTACCAGCGCCCCAATGGCTGGACCGCCGTATCCGTTCAAGCCCTAAAATATGGGCTCAGATTTCCCCTTAACCCCTTCATGCTCACATTTCTTAGCGTTGTCGGGGTCGGGCTCGCCCAGCTAGTCCCAAATTCCTTCATCCATTTGGTATGCTTCATCGCCTTCTGCCATGATTGCCAGGTCGAGCCGACCCTGGATTTTTTCTTCGCCCTGTTCACCGTGATCCGATCTCGCGAGTCAGGGTTTCGGCAGATCAGCAAGCTGCCTGTCAAAGGGGCTCAAAAACGATCTTTTATGAAGACCCCGACCAGCAATAAAGGATGGCATTCCCAGTGGTTCTACATCAAGGGGCCCGATACCAGCTTGATATCGGATTGGATCGGCTTCGCCAAAAACACTAATAATGTCGAGGCGTTTCCAGCCGATCGCATGGATGAGTTCAAACAATTCATCAACAAGATGCCAGACGAGGAGTGGGACTTCGAGCTCCTCGGCAATCATACCTGGTTGTACGACCATGGATGTAAGAACCAAATCAAAACCTCAATTCTTAACTTCCTTGCGAATAATTTCTTTTAACTAGATCTGACGTTTAACAATCTTCACATTTCAGTGACTCTCATCAAGCCAACCGCCCCAACTGAAGTCGGCCGAACCGTACCTCGACTTACCGAACCAAGTCTTGTCGATCCCGAAGAGACTCTAGATGAAGAACCATTAAATCAAGTGTCAATAGCCGCCCGCCCGATAACAGCCATCCCAATGGCTCAAGTCCTCAAGAAGAACACTTTGGAGATGAGCAGGTCGGAAAAGATGGCCTTGATGAAGAAAAAACAACTCAAGAAGAAAGCGCCGCCCAAGCCATTGAAGACTCCCGTGGTGATTCCCGACCCCATTACGCTGGGAATTATCGACGAGGAAGAGACTGAGGATGAAGTACTGGAGCCTTTGGCAAAGAGGCCTCGTAAAGAGCCTTCGACCAGTTCAGCACTTCCAACCGCACCCACGCATCAGACCAAAATCCATCCAGGTGGAGTCAGTTTACCCGATCCCCGGACTTTGGCTCCTTCTTCCAGCAACCAATCCAAACCCCGAACTCTTTGGCCCCAAAACCGCTCTGACCCCTTTCCCTATGATCTTCTTGAACGCTTCATTATGCCAGCCGATAACGAGCGATTCAGAAATCATAGCCTAGACCAATTCCTTGAAGATTTCATCAGACTTCAATTCCAGGTAATTCTGCTTTCGTCATTGTTATAGACAATTACTTTGCTACTTGATCCACCCAACTAACACACATTCTTTACAGTCCAGCGCAGTGTTCGCCCGATCTCTCCCTTCCCTACTTAAATTAACAGAAAGGAACAGGGAAATCGAGGCAGCGAACGAAGCCCTAAAGGATAATGTTCAGACTCTGAAGTCTGAGCTAGAGAAGGAAAGGGAACTTCACGCTGGCACCAAGGACGAACTCACCGAAGCCAGTCGGGAGAGTTACCAACTTCGGAATCGGGTCGAGATCCTTCAGGCGGAGATTGCGGAGCATGAGAAACAGATCGACCGACTCATGGAAGAGCGAGTCTTGCTGAAAGAAAACGACGCCGACCAGAAGGAGGCTATTACGGCCCTCGAAGAACAAATGGAGCAGACACACTCCAAAATGACCGACCTGATTCGTACCCTTAATGCAATGGAAGAAGAGCACGCCGAACTAAAGAACCAGGGGCCTCCCTTGACCGAAGAAGCCAAGCTTCAAATAATAGAGGAGTATAAGGCATCTCCTGAACTGGCCGATAAAGTCATCATGCAGTTCTCCGAAGGGTATCAAGGCCACAAAGAGAAGATCAAGGAGAAGATGACGGCTGCGGGGTTGGATACCTCTATCCTTGACTCTTCGGATGATGAAGAAGAACCCAAAGAACTGTCCCCTCCGGCCCAATAGGACTATTTTCTATTTTACTTGCTTTTTCTTTTTCAAATGTAAATGGTACAACTTGTAACCCCAATGAACATTAATGAAATTATTTAAACATCTTTCGTCTAAGCAATCCGATATCATTTCATTTCAATAGACATAAATATTTACATAATCGGTAAAAAGAAATGAATATGACTCACTGATAATATCTCCTAAGTCTCCCAGCATGCCATGTATTCTTAATATCCGAACCATCCATATTCCGAAGCCGGTAAGTTCCTGGCTTGGGTACTTCAATAACTTCATATGGTCCCTCCCAGTTTGGCATAAGCTTGCCTGAATTTTGAGGAGTTGATGCTGCAGCCTCTCGAAGCACCAGATCACCAACTTCAAACCTTCTTATTCTCACCCATTTGTTGTAGTGCTTGGCAGTCCTCCTCTGATAAGCCGCCAACTTTATCAAAGCTGACTCTCTAACCTCATCTAACAAATCCAGGTTGAGGCGAAGACCTTCGTCATTATACAACTCCTTAAATTGACTGACCCGAAGAGATGGGGATCCGATCTCAACAGGTACAAGGGCATCGGTCCGGTAGGCGAGACGAAAAGGCGAATCCCCCGTCGTCGTTCGGGTTGTTGTCCGATATGCCCATAACACACTAAGCAACTCTTCGGGCCATCTTCCTTTGGCTTCATCCAACCTCCTTTTAATTCCATTGAGAAGAGTTCTATTGGTGACTTCTACCTGGTCGTTTGACTGAGGATGGGCCACCGAAGTCTTCCTGTGCTGAATTCCCAGATCTGTGAGAAATTCTTCGAACTTTGCACCTACAAACTGCCTCCCATTATCCGACACTATCACCATTGGAATACCGAAGCGATATACAACAAATTCCTTGAGAAATTTAAGACATTCCTGCTCTGTAATCGCTTTGAGAGGTTTGGCTTCTACCCATTTCGTCATATAGTCGATTGCCACAATAACAAAACTGACCTGCCCCTTGGCCTTTGGCAATGGTCCCAGAATATCAATCCCCCACACAGCAAACGGAATAGGTGATAAGACTGAATACAACTCTTTGGGGGGTTGGTGAGGGATCGTTCCATTCAGCTGGCACTTAGGACACCTCTTAACATATTCTTTAGATTCTTGGAAGATGGTCGGCCAATAATAACCCTGCCTCAGGATCTTGTATGCTAATGCCTTAGCGCCCATATGGTCTCCACATATACCCTCATGGACTTCCCGAAGTGCGTAATCCGCTTCGGAAGGGGTCAAACACTTCTGCAACGGTGAAGAAAATCCCCTTCGGTACAAGTCTCCATCGATTAAGATGAAGAACGAACTTCGATGTTTAACTTTCTTGGCTTCTAACCGATCCGAAGGGAGGACGCCATCCGCCAGATAGGAAATATATGGCGTGAGCCAACAGTTCATCCTTTCTATTGGGAATACTTCTGACCTCTGAATACTTGAGTCACCCAGAATCTCCAGGTACACCGACCCACTAAAAGAAGTAGTTTCTGTTGTTGCCAATTTTGCCAAGGCATCGGCTATGGTGTTATTTTCCCGACCAACTCCTTGTACACTATACGACTCAAAATAATGCAGTCGGTCTTTAACTGCGGCCAAGTACTTCGTCATCCTATCCCCTCGGGCTTCGTAATCTCCCAATATCTGCTTAACCACTAACTGGGAATCACTGAAGATGATTAAGTGCTTTACTTCCAAACTTCTTGCCAACCGCAATCCGGCCAAAATGGCTTCATACTCTGCCTCATTATTGGTCGCCTTAAATTCAAAGCGAATAGCCTGTTGGACCTTAAATCCCTCCGGGCTAATCAAGATGACCCCTGCTCCACTGACATCCGAAGTCGAAGAGCCATCCACATACAATGTCCACGATGTACGATCTGTCTGAACGGCCGTTACCGAACTCACAATTGGTGTATTACAGTCTGCATCGGGTTCGGTAAACGAGCATTCCACAATGAAGTCGGCCAATGCCTGACCTTTAATGGCGGTTCGAGGATGGTATTCTATGTTGAACTGAGTCAACTCCATTGCCCAAGCAGAGAGGCGTCCCGACAAATCGGGCTTGTTCATGACTTTCTTCAAAGGTTGATCAGTATACACTACCATCAATCTTCCTTGGAAATAGTGCCTCAGCTTCCTACTAGCTATCACGAACGCATAAACAAATTTTTCCAAGTTGGGGTATCTGGTTTCGGCATTCCGAAGCACATGGCTGACGTAGTAGACGGGGCATTGCCTGCCCCCTACTTCCCGAACTAATACAGCTCCTACTGCCAATGAGCTCGCCGCCAGATACAGGTACAAGGGTTCCGAAGGAAGAGGTTTTACCAAAAGCGGAGCTGAGGAGAGATACCTTTTTATTCCTTGGAACGCATCTTCACACTCTGAAGTCCACTGGAAGGTTTTTTCATTCTTTGGTCCTTTCAAAGTGTTAAAGAAGGGTAGACACCGCTCCGCCGATTTCGACATGAATCTCCGAAGCGCAGCAATTCTACCGGTCAATCGCTGAACGTCCTTAAAAGATTGGGGAGACTTCATGTCTAAAATGGCTTTAATCTTTTCCGGGTTAGCTTCGATCCCCCTCTTGCTGAGCAAATACCCCAGAAATTTACCCGAACCAAGGCCAAAGGTACACTTAGTCGGGTTCAGCCGAAGCTTGTACTTTCTAACTGTCTCAAAGCAGCTTTCCAAGTCATCCAGGTGGTTCCGAACTCTCATGCTTTTGACAATCATGTCATCAACATATACCTCCATGCTTCGACCTAATAACTTGGCGAACACATAGTTCATCATTCTCTGATATGTAGCTCCCGCATTAAGCAATCCGAACGTCATTTTCTTGTATGCGTATATTGCTCGGTGCGTAATGAACGCCGTCTTCGGCATGTCTTTCTTGTCCATGGAGATCTGGTGATATCCAGAGAAGGCGTCCATGAAGCTGAGCATGTCGAACCCTGAAGTTGCATCAATCAGCTGGTCGATGTGCGGAAGAGGGTAAAAATCCTTCGGGCACGCCTTATTCAGATCGGTGTAATCTATGCAGACTCTCCATTTGCCATTCTGCTTCCGCACCAGCACCACGTTTGCTAACCACTCCGGATAATCAATTTCATAAATGAAATCCGCCTTTAGCAACTTGGCAATCTCATCGTCAATGATCTTTTGCCTATCAGGGGCGAAGATCCTTCTTTTCTGACGGATAGGTTTCTTAGAAGGGTCAATACACAGTTTATGAACTGCCACCGACCTATCGACTCCGGGCATGTCAGAAGGCTCCCATGCAAAAATGTCCGCATATACCCGAAGCAGCTCGATTAGATTAGTCCGAAATGGCTCCACCAGCCCCGAACCTATCTTGATCAGCTTATCACTCTTTCCAACAATCAATTCTACTTCTTCTGTCTCTTCGGCGGGCAACGCTAATGGTTCGGAATTTCCCTCAGTGAACGGCTCCACCTCTATAGCCATTGTTTGTTTCTGCTTGCTGACCCCAACCGCCGAGGATATCAGTGAATTCCGATAACATCTGCGTGCCATGTCCAGATCACCCTTTACCTCGCCGACCCCCTCTGAGGTCGGAAACTTAATCTTGAAGTGACCTATCGAGGTAACCGCCTGAAGGGCTGCCAATGTGGGTCTACCCAAAATGGCATTGTAGGCCGAATCTATCTGGACCACAAAGAATCTGACTGTGACTTCTACCTGCCTCGGTGTCGTGCCAAAGATAACCGGTAACTCCACGGTTCCGGCCACACGAACAGGATCGTTGCTGAAGCCATACAGCGGAGATTCCTGACCCACTTCCATCTTCGCTCCCCCCAGGTCTAACCTATTGTAAGCATGAGTAAACAATATGTCGACCGAAGATCCATTATCGATCATTATTCGTTTCATATCCATAGATCCGACCTGGGCTGTGATGGCTAGAGCCCCTTCATGGGGATCAATTGGTTCCGAGGGGTAATCTTCCTCGGTAAATGATATCACCGTATTGGGAAATGGGCGATCTTTAATCGGAGGCCGTTCCGAAACTGACAACACGGCATCCATCAGGCCCCTTCGCTTTTTCCCAACTTTCTTCCCGAACGACCCTCCAGTGATGACATCAACACAATTTCTTGGAGGGTTCGGTGGGGGTGGGGCCTCGAGACGTCTTTCTCGGTTTGACCCTCTTCGGCCCTCCGAAGTGGAATCCTGCCGTCCCACCACATACTGCACTAGCTCACCATTTTGGATTTTCTTTTCAATCAGATCCTTTAGGTTATAGCAATCCTCGGTATCATGACCCGAAGTCTGATGATATTCACAATACCGGTTGGGGTTGCCCCGGTGGGATCGGGTTGCGGTCGGACAAGATTCAAATGAGGGTTGATTCCTAATCTCTTCAAGAATCCTTGCCCGATCTCTAGTGAGAGGGGTATATACTTTATTCACATTCTTCTTCGGGAAAGGCGGTCTGCCACCTCCTGAATTAACCCCTCCCTGGCCATTTCCCGACCCGGATCCACCATAGAAGCTGCCTTTCTGTTGGCCGCCGGGCCGAGGAGTGTAATTCCTATCTTTCGGTTTTGAATTATCCTCATTCCGGGCTTGAGGATTCAAACTTTTGTAGGCTTCTTCTATGGTGATAAGTCCTTCAGCTCGACCATAGGTTTCAGCTAAATCTGTTGGTGGATTAAGAATGAGATCTTTCCACAAGTCTTTCGACTTCGTGGCATCCAGACCAGTCGTGAAGAACCCGACTGCTTGCTGCACATTCAAACTAGTCACGGTACCAGCCATATCGCGGAATCTCTTCACATACTCACCCAAGCTTTCACCCGATCTCTGTTTTACTTGAGTCAGAGCAGTGGTTAGCTTTCCTCTCTTCTCGCGCATGAAACTTATCACTTAGGTCTTGCCACGACCCAATAGAGTTCGGGGGAGGGATGTCATCCATTCCCGCGCTGCAAGCTTCAGAGTAGTGACGAACATGTGACACTTGGCAGCATCCGGATGATCATAATAATTCATCACCTGGTTATAGCCGTGAGTGTGATCATAGGGATCGCCAGTACCATCATAAGAGTCTAGGGGAGGCATTTTCTTGGTCTTGTCTGCTTTGACCTGCTCGATCTCCCTAGTGAAAGGTGAATTTGTTACGTTCGGCAACTCCCTGGCCTGAACCACCGCGGCTAGTTTTTCTTCTAACTCAGCCAATCGTATAACAACGGGATCGGTTTCGCTTCTTCGGGGTGGCGACCGAGGCCTGCCACACGCACCGGATCCCCTTCCTTCATCAATATTACCGTGTCGAGAACGGCTTATCCGCCTGTTCCGATCCGGAGTGCGGCTCCTGGGCCTGCTTCGGTCCTGTGAGCGGCTTCTGTGCCTTCTGCGATCAGGGGAGCGGCTCTTATGCCGGCTCCTCAGGCGCGAAGGGCTTTGATGCCAGCTACGGACTGGGGAGCGGCTCTGTCGCCTGCTCCGAACTGGGGAGCGGCTCTGTCGCCTGCTCCGAACTGGTTCAGAACCATCCGAACGATTAGTCCTGGACTGGTTCCTGTCAGTGTTCTGCCGGCCAGGGGGTCGGCTTGATGAAACCTCCTCCTGTCCTTCCAGCCTGGCCAAATGCTCAGCTATTTCTCGCTGCTGTTGACGGCCTCCATTACTTCCTGATCCTTTGCCCTTCGTTGGGTCAGTATCCATTGCCGTTTATTTCCATGATCGGCATTACTGCCTGAATGAACAAGGGTTCGAGCTGGGTTGGCAGTCATATGAGCTGAAGGTTCTGGCGTCTGCTGGTTCGCGTGAAACAGACGACGACGAACCGGGGCAGATTGGACTTGCAAGGGCACCCTAGCCCGACCCCTTGGCCCCAACCTTTCCCTAGCCGACGACCTGAGTCGGTCAAGGACCGACCTACGAGTTGGTGTATGGGAATCAGCTGATCCTTCCCCTCCGATATGGGCTGTATTCACCATATTTGTTCCCTAACTTTAACAGTGACTGTGAACTAACACTAAATGCCCTCCTTCTAGCGCCAATGTTAACGCCAAGATTCGTCTGCACACTTCAGTCACTAAAAATGCGCTAATCCTGCACAATAACGATACCACACTCAGAGTTCCGGGTGGTTTTGCCACCGGGGGATAGCTCAGGCGTGAGAATTAGTACAGGCTGTATCAAGGTTTGAATAACAATGGAGGTTTGCAATTTAGTGTTTAGTTTTGCATTACCCTCGAATTCGAGAGGGAAGCCTTGTATATATACCTCCTTATGTCATCATCACGCCTGGTCCCACTTGACAGAATAAAGCATATGTCTCCATCAACCAAATCATAATAAATGCTCCAGTCAATATATAAGTCAACCCAGTTAGAAAGTAATTTCCTTAACTGGATCACTTTATCCCAACTAAAATCCCCAAATGAGTTCGGATCCTCCATACCGGGTCGGGACTACCATCCGGGTCGGGCATCCCGAACCCAACAGTAATGATTCATTTCATTTTATTTGGAATGAGTTATTCGATATGTTTTCTCTTTCAAAGAACCAAACACAATTTTTTTCATTTTATAGGAATGAGTCATTTTATTCTCCCTCCTATTCCACTAATCCAAACGTAACATAAAGCTATTAATTCTTATTCACATTAATAGTAGGTTGCTGGTTTTATCAGTGTCCACTGTCCATGCATCTTTTTCTAATTAATTTATTGGTAATTTATTAAGATTTATATATATATAGAATGCTGCCCACAGAAAAATCATTACCGCCTAAATCCTGGTTTCACACAGCCCATTCACTGTTAGTAAACTGGTGACCGGATCCATCAAAACTGTTAATTAAAATAAAAGTCACCCATCTCAAGTCACTTTAAAAAAAGATACATTAAAAAGGGTCAGGACTGTTTGTTAAAACTAAATGAAATATTTTTAAATATTTAAGTAATTTGAATAAGTTGAATGAAGCAGAATTCTGAATAAAAAAAGTTATTTGATAATTAACATGTCTGAAACATCTCAATAACAGATTTTTATTATTTTACCCCTATGAAAAAATTCAAAATTATTGTAAATTTATTTAATATTACTTAATATAATAGTTAATATTGTCAAAAAAAAATTAAATATAAAATACTTCATTCAACAGTCATTCAGCCCATTTAGTCAAAAAAATTACACTTAGTCATTCAGCCAAAAAATCTGACCGATTCAACTATTCAGACGATTTTTATTCAAAATAAACGCAGTGAATGGCTGACCAATTCAGCCATTCAGCTCTATTCAACTCTAAACAAACACCCCCTTAGTAAATATTTGGATGAATTCAAAATCAAAATCATTAAAATTTAATTTTGAATAATTTTATGTGTACTATAAAAGAGAGTACGCAATCTACTTTTATTTATTTATATATATAAATTCTAGTGTAGATATTAATATACACTTGAAATTTAAAAAGTTTTAATTTTTATAACTAAATGTTGATCGATGTTTTCACAAGGCCTATCTAACCGTATAATTGTGAAAACTATCCATTAGACATTGGTTTAAGCTTTTGAAAGTTAATTTGACCAAAAAATCAAATTAAAGAACGGACGGAGTAGATAAATAAGATGACGTGTAGGTTGACAGCTGGTGATGCACGCCTAACTAAGTGATTATTAAAATAAAGTTAAGAGGAAAATATAGAGAAGCACCCTGGTTAATATCAGCATATATATATGATCATTAATCCTTACGACTAATCTCGAGATAATGCTATTTTAAGGAACCGGCGGTGTAAAGTATGATTTATTTAAGGAAGTTGATTGAAAATAGAATAGTATTCTCTCCGTCCCAAATTAATTGAATTTTTAGGACTTTTTAAAGTCAAATTGACTATTTTTAAAACTAATTTTTTTACTATTTTTGCTAACATATAGGTGAAGATATTATAACCAAAAGAAAGTATATATAATTTATTACTAATTTCAATTTTTATAATTTTAGAAATATATTTATATATGCTTAATTATTAATTTTAAAAATAGTTAATTTGACTTAAAAAAATCCTAGAAAAGCAATTAATTTGGGACGGAAGGAGTAAAAGTAAGTGCATTTGCTCCCGGAAGCAAAACATTCTCATCTTTCACACAACCATGAACCAACCAACGTAGTAAAAACAAATTAATTATCCTGCCTTTGGTGGAAAGTGAAACAAATTCATAATATTTCATTCGTCCCAAATTAATTACATTTCTATATATTTTATTTTATTCTATTCATCCGCTGTACACAGCCGTAAAAGATGCATGATCCGCAGCCCACCGGCCATAATTAATGAAAAATGACATTTGTTAAAACACTAATATTGACCTAATCTTTCTATAATAATCATTAATCCAATCAAGATGATGAATTACATAGTAATTTTCTTAAATTATATACTAGCTAGGAGTCTTAATTTTTCATCCGTTTATAAAATTATTATTGAGTTTTTGAAAGTTTAACTATTTGAGATTTTTTTTAAACTTTAAATTGGTGTAAATTTATACTCCTATATATAATGAATATTTTAAAAAAATTATTATGAAGTCATTTAAATTTACACTTTAAATTATGAAATATTGAAATTATCTGTAAACTAATAGTGAAAATAAAATTTATTGTTTTTAAAAATTAAATAAATTGCATCAATTTTAAATGTCAACAAAAATTCTCAATTAAGTTGACTTAAAAGAACTCATATTTGATCTCGAATTTCAAAAAGGAAGGAGTAGTTAATTAATTAGGAATTTATGAATTCGTAGAAGAGTCGTCATCAGAATTAAAGAATGGTGGATATATCGTTTCCATCATTTTGAAGTTCTTAATTGGAGTTTGATAGTCTAAGAAGTAGAGTTCGACCTAGCTATACGTGTTAGAACACAGTCAAACTTATATGTGATATGAAATTAGTGTTAGAATGATATCTATGCTCAGTCAGGGCCCTTAGGAAATTCATTAGCCGGAGACCTTGCAAAAAGTATAGTTATGGTTGATTTTGAGTTATATAAAAATGGTTATGGGTCGATTGAAAATCAAAATTATATAGTCCACTTAAAATATAGCTTAAAATGATTTCAACCCATATAATTATGGGTTGAAACTAATTAACCATTTTTTATACATCTTCATTACGAACCATTAGAAAAAACTAACAAACCAAAATGATTTGATATAATTCCTATAAGTTCCAATTCCAAATATAATTCTACTTGTTACTGTTACTGTTTTTTCCCAACAAATCAAATCAAATATCAAAATGATTTGATATAATTCTTACTGTTACTTTTTTTTTTTGAAACAAACCTCTTTAATATCAAATATTAAAAATACGTGTTATCAAAATTTTTACGGTTACTGTTAGTTTTTTAATTTCATTTAAACAGTCCGTAGTCTTTTTCAAATAATTTGAACTAAAATGATTTGATATAATTTATTTTTATTTTTTTGTGAAAAAAACCTCTTTAATATCAAATATTCAAAATACGTGTTATCAAAATTCTTACGATTACTGTTACTTTTTTAATTTCATTTAAAGACGTTGTGTACAGATTAATTAATTAATTTTAGATTTGTGCATGAGCTTAAACAGTACGTAGTCATAACTTTTGAAGGTAACATTTACAATATTCCTAGCTTGCAATTTGACAGCTTTGTACTTGTTATTTGGAGTCAATATGGATCAAAACTATTATTGACTAATATGGGTCAAAACTAGTTAAACTAGTTTTCAATTCATATTTGTAAATCAAATATGGATCCAAAACTAAACCAACCCGTAACATAAAAACTAGTTAACCAACCCAATAAAACCCATGTGGTTTTAGTTAACTAGATGATTTTCAACCTAAATTGCCAAGTACCTCTTTGGACGCCTTTTGGTTAAAAACCCGAGCATGAAATTAGGTTATATCAATTCGACTAAATCAATTCTCAATTATTACTAGCTAGCTAAATCATCTTAGTTCACAAGTTGATATTATTAATTATCGAGTTAACATCTTATAAAAAGAATTATATATATATATATATATATATATATATATATATATATATATATATACACACACAGATACATACATACATACACATGTTCTGTCACCCTCTATATAGCCTCCCTAACCTTTATGAAACAATATTAACAATTAGCATCCATATATATCCTCACCTCTCACTACTCAATCGTCGGATTAATATATGGTTCGAACGGATATATATAAACTCAAGTTCGAAATGTGGCAAATTATCATCTCGATTTATCATTGTCCAACCCAAAACTAGTGACAAATTATTGGTATGAGTGATGTTAGGAGTCTCAAAATTTTGATCTCTAATGATATGTCATCGTAACATTAGTTAAGTAAATCTCATGCAATTAACTATTCTATAAATTATTATTAAAATATTCAATGTCATAACATTTGAGACCTATTTGAGACCCTTAACATTAATAAGAATATAATTCTTAGTTACAAAGTTAAGATCCTAAAAATAGACCAATTCATCCCATATATATGTTCCAATAGAAAACTGATCAGCCCCTAATCCTTTGAAATTCTGAAGAAAGAATATTTAAGTCATAGAAGAAAGATAAGTTATTTTAAAAGAGAACACATTCTTTCTTTACAAAGGGCTATCAAATTGTAAATTTATGGAATTCAATATTATATGTTAAATCTCAATTTTCAATTTAATCTAAATACAGAGAATTGAAGTGTTCCCCTAAAGGTTGTGTGCATGTGGTTGTAACAAAAGTTCAATTAAATGTGCTAATCTCAATCTTTACCATTATTATTTAAAGGAAAAAAAAAGGAAAAAAAACTATAGGCTGACATATGATTATTAAATCTTATGAATATTTTTTTAAATTTTTTTTAATAACAAATGCTTTCTAGCTCGTTTAGGATGTCAATAAATTTAAGAGATACGTTTTTCCTTGAAGTCCCTCACTTTGGTAAAATATTAACACAAGTATAATTATTGATATATATGTATATATATATAATCAACCTGAACAGTCTCTGAAATATAATATTAAGCATTCGTACACTTTAGAGGTTATCACGATGACCTTCTTGTTTGCGTTGAAAAACTGTTCAATTCCATTTATTTTTTAATATAATATTTTTATAAAGCAATTTGATAATATCAATTAGAAATATAGTAGTAGTGTCATAATAGTATTTAATCATTTAAGAAAAAAAGTAATTATATGTTGAAAATTTTACATCATTAATTTTTGCTCGTCAGTTTATATTTCATATTTAAAAATGTATATATATTTAAATTTTAGATGCACTAAAAAAAATATATATATATATATATCTCTAATTATGGAAACTAACGGAGTAGAATCACTTTAGAGAGAAAAAAAATTGATGGAGGAAATCAAGATAGATACGAAAATGAGTATTTGACTGAATAAATAAAGACAGAAACTTGACTAGTGCCAGCAAAAGTCTATGTAGGATGAATTGCGGTGGACGGAGAATTTTATTTTCTTCCACAGAGCCGCGTGGAATTTCCAGGCAATCTCCCTTTTAACTGTTTTCCTCATTCATTCGCTCGCCTCCCTCTCTTCTGTTCATTGCCTAACCTACGCGCACAAACTGATCATTAATACAACGTCTTTTACCCTCTCCTTTAAATGTGTGTGTGTGTGTGTGTATATATATATATATATATATATATATGCATATAGAACCATCACCTGAAATGATCAATCTCTTACAAACTTAAACAACTAAAATTTAGTTTGTTTTGTAATATATATAAATATATAGACAGATATATAATGGATTATCCGCGGGCACCTGGTTTTAGGTTTTACCCAACTGAGGAAGAGTTGGTTTCTTTCTATCTTCAAAAAAAGCTTCTTGATCCCAATAGACAAGACCTGGATAGTGTTATACCCCTACTTGATATCTATGAGTTTAGTCCATGGGATCTTCCAAGTACGTATTATAATTAATACATATTTATATATTAAGTTATTCATTATTACTAATCAAATATAAAATTAGTTATATCATGTTAATTAGCCACAATATTAATTTTCCTAGCTAGCTAAGTTGATCCCCATTCATAATTTGATCTGTAAATTTTGTGTGAAGGGCCGGGTCGCAAGCTAAGTTTAATTGTTTTAGTCATTCCCTTCGATGATGATCTCCTCTTCTTGTTGCATATAATATGTACTGTACCATCTTTATGTATATATTATCGATCTTATTTTATTTTCGTTCAATTCTTGATTGCTAGCTAGCTAGCTCTTCCAGATGTAAGAACTTGATGATTTTAATTTAGTCTTCATTTTTTATGCTAATTAATTAATTACTCCATATATGATTGTTTTTGCAACCTCTTAACTGATTGTAAATATGTACGTATTAGAAGATTAATTAATTAATTAATTTGTTTGCCTTTTCCCTTTGGTAATTAAAATATTATACGAATTAATGTGCAGAATATGCGGGAGAGGTTTGTGATGGAGGCGCTGATCAGCAATGGTATTTCTTTATCCCTAGACAAGATAAAGAAGCGCGAGGAGGGAGACCAAACCGCCTCACATCATTAGGATATTGGAAAGCAACTGGATCTCCGGGTTTTGTTTACTCTTCTTCAAACCAAGTAATAGGTTTGAAGAAGACCATGGTTTTCTACAAAGGTAGGGCTCTGAAAGGAATCAAGACTGAATGGAAGTTGAACGAGTACAAAGCCGCCGCTGCCCCCGCAGCCGTCCAAGGACTTCAACTTCATTCTTCATCCTCCTCAGCTACTTCAACTAGTAGTGCAAGTACTCCACAGGTGACCCCTCGATCAACATGCCTTAACATCTATAAACTTCAAATTTTAAAAGTCAATAACTTTTCAGAGAAAACTTATTTACTTATGTTGTGTTTGAATTGAAAGAATGAAATGGATAGTAGAATGATTCATTCTATTCTAACTGGAATGAATCATTCCAAATTCATAAATTAGAGAGAAATGAGAATGATTCATTTCATTCTAATAGAACAACCAAACAAAATTTTTTTCATTTCATTCTCTCATTCCTCCAATTTAAACGCAACATTAGGGTTAACTAAATCAGATCCATATTACTAATTTTTTTGGTGTTTATTTAATTACACATTCATGCCTTCTAATTAATTACTACTATTCTTAATTATCTTATGCTACGTTTGGATTGAAAGAATGGAATGAAAAGTGGAATGATTCATTCCATTCTAGTTGGAATGAGTTATTCCATATGTTCTCCCTTCCTCAAGGAACCAAACACAATTTTTTTCATTCCAATCACAATCAAACACAATTTTTTTCATTCCATAGGAATGAGTCATTCCATTCTCCCTCATATTCCACCAATCCAAACGTAGCATTAGAGTATATATATTCTTGAAAGATATAGACACTTTACAAGCTGGCTTAAAGTAGTAAGTAATAAATATGATGAAAAATCACAGACAAGTAGTAAAACTAGTTAATATATATTGATACAAACTAGCTAGTACGTAGTAGTAGTTTTGTTTAATTAATGCTGGAGAGAATTCGTAAGAAAATGAAGTTTAGTTGGTGTCGAAGGGAGTAATTTCAGTTCAAGTCTTGTTTTATTTTGTTTTTTGGGTTACTAAAAATTAATTTCAACACGGCGATCTAGGGTTCTGTCTTATTTCTTCTAAATATTTAAAGCAGTTCCCCCCCCCCCCCCCCCAAATGATCACTTAGCCAACCAGTTAGCACGGTTTCTACACAAACTTAAAAATTAAATATTTTGTACAGTAGGTACTTGGAGCTAGCATTTTTCTTCGATAGACAAAACAATATATATATATATATATATATATATATATATAGTTTAAAACTTATTATCAAATTTTAATTATATAATTATTTCTAAACTCATTCTAGCTATATTCTCATCTTATATATATGCAGTTCAGGCAAGAATTGAGTTTGTGCCGGTTGTACAAAAGATCAAAATGCTTGCGTTCGTTCGACAGAAGACCGTCGTCTTCATTATCGACAATAGGTGAAGGATCCGGAAGGGTTGATCATCAGCATGCTCATGCAAGATCTGATCATCATGAGGACGCAACAACCTCTCATCATGAAAATCAAAACAGCAGTAACCCAATATTAATGGTGGATAGAAACATGATCATGCCTACCTCATCACCATCAGCAGACGCTAGTACTTCATCCATAGGAGATCATTCTAATACTACTATTACTCATACTACTAATAATACTAATAATTATTATTATAATCCTTCAGATAATCTGGATTCTGATCTACCTATCTGGGAGTGGGAGTGGGAATAGAACTTGGAACCATTTAATTGGATTAATGATCAAGGATGGGATCATTTATAACAAAATACTCGCTCTGTCCCCAAAAAGAGTCATTTGTACTAAATACCATTAACCATATTTTTGTACTAAATACCATTAACCATATTTTTAATGCAATGAAATCTTAGCCTGATACATTTAAGACCGTAAGGTAAGGTGTTGTTTGATTGCATCTTAGTAGTATACCTCTTGATATATCTTAATGTTTGAAATCGGGATAAAAAGAAAATTGAATGTCTCTAAATCATTAAGATATAAATATGAGTGTAAACTATTCAGAAGATCTCTTAATACAAAGATATGAATTGTTAAGATATAAGAGGTGAGCTGTTAACATACATTAAGATGCAATCAAACGTCACCTAAGTTTATTTATATTTTACTCTTTTAAGATGGGCTTTTTCAAAAAAAAATACATATTTTTTTTTATCAATATTAAATTTTAACAACTAAAGTTGTTTAATTGAGAAAAAAAATTATCTAGCGTGTTATGTGTAAATATTTTTGGAATTAGGGAAAGAAAACAATATATACCAACAAAAGAGTCTAAAGATTAATATTAATTGGGTCCTCTTAACATGTGCCCTAAGAGCATATGATAAGCACACAGTTTAAGAGAATATTCTCTTGAACTGTGTATATTCACTTGATTTCTACATTTGCACCAAGTTCAAGAAAATATGCACACGGTTCAAGAGAATATTCTCTTAAACTGTGTGCATATCTTAAAAATACATGTTAAAAAATTCTATACTTAATTTGGTCAGACGTACGGATCGAGGTAGTGGTAGTTATGGAGATCGAGGATGTATGTGCAGTGCAGCAGGAGTGGCAAGTCCATAAGCACTTTGCAAGCATATATCTCGGGTGATCATTAACCTCAAATATATAATCAGGATAATTTTATGGAAATTGTTAAATCCACAACACTTTTTGTTATTTCCACAACAAACGTGTCGCTATAGATGTATAACGACAGTTAAAACCGTCGCTATACATCTATAGCGACACTTTTGTTGTGGAAATAACATTTTTTGTTGTGGATTTAACAATTTCCTAATTTTATTCAAGATTATTATGAATGTTTATTTTTCAATCTATTCCATCTGCATGGCCTTAATTTGTCCTGTAGTTGCCGCTTGTGTTTGTGGGACAGTGGGAGTTGGTTCTTAGGAATTGGGTGGCATGTACATAAATTTCTCGGTTCAATAATAAATTTTAATTTGTTTGCTTCCCCCCAACAAAAGAAATAATAATGTTATATGTAAGTAAGCTAATTTCATCTTGGATGCGGTATGTTTCTTGGCTCAAAGCGGATGCAACTTGCAGTTTCTTCATCTTCAATAGCTAGTTACATTAATACTCCTCCCTCCTAAAAAAAATTAGGTATATACTGTTACAGAAATAGAATTAAATCAATTAATATTTTTTCTTAATTTTATACCATATACTCCAGCATATATGACCCCATGCCAAGTATTCCTCAAGTTAGAATTGACTTCACAAAATTTGAATTTTTATCTCTCCAAAAATACATTAAATAAGCACAATAGGCCCTCGTTGAAATTACATTCGATCACTTTTTTTATTGGAAAGTTGACATGTGCATTGTTATGCTTAAATTTATGGATTTATCGTATTTGACTCCATTGAAATATTAAATTTTCAATATATAAGTACATAATTAACCCCACTAATTAAATAGAATAAATTACTTAACTAATTAACCCCAACTGATAAATTGAGTGACTAATTAACCCAATTACATAATCATACATCTCCACTATATAGTTCAAATAAAATAATCTACAAAACTAAATTGCCAAAATAAATAATTAAAAATTAATAACATCAATAGACAAACAAAATTATCAGCATAAAAGAACAAAATTATGATTTATTCCCCAAATCAAAAGAACATCAAAACAACAATTAAGAATAGATAAGGTGCATTGATCCACATTTAACATTGGTTGTAACTAACAGTCACTAATTAGGCGAACAATGGTTGTGTGTGATCAATTCTAACGAGGACTTCAAAAATTTAAATGGAGAAATTTCTAATACCTCAGTCCTACATCTAAAAATATAAAAAAAATAAAAAATTATTTATAGATAAAGTATTTATGCGCTGGTTTTAGCATCAAATGCCAATGATTCTGTAGCTATTCTCGGAAACTGGGTTTGGTGTTATCTGATTTAATATACGGGACTTTGGGCTATATGTTGTTGGGCTACAACGTATATGGCTGTCTTAATGTAAGCTTAAGTAACTGACTTCAGTGCAATGTAAGCTTATGCATGTTTGCAACATCAAATGACCGGTGAAGATGTATATGTTGTTCTAAGAATGTTTCTTTCCGGTTTCTCTCAACATCAAATGAGTGTTGCTAAACGGGTTTTAGTTAATCTTAATACTCCCACGAGCACCCTAAAAATGAAATCTCTATTTGACTTGAATTTACACGCGTGTACACTGAAGAATGGCATGATATTAAAAACACAAGGATAAACTTAAGAATATTATATTATTTTTATGCTACCATCAGTAAAATAAAAAAAAAAAAACAACTCATTTTGTGTACCAATTTGTTTTTTTTTAAGATACTCATTTTGTGGAACTAATTTTATTTTACAAATACTCTTTTTGTGAAGGAGTAATATATAGACAACATTTTTTCGAAACCGAGTCGCAGTCCATCTGTAATACATCTTTACCTATTCATACTAATTCACCAAATCACTCTGCATTATGCATATGAACCTTGGCCTCATACTATTTCACCAAATCACTCTGCATTACGCATATGAACCTTGGCATCAGTTTTCCACTGCTTTATGCATAAAAATGTAATCTAACTTTCTGAGCAAAGTGTCAACTTATACATGAGCAGGACTGTCTTCAAATAACAACTTTAAAAAGAAGAAATTATAGCTTTACATAGTGGAGAATTCTTCGTTTCTTGGTTCCCTTCTCCTTGTCCTAGTATCTTATCTTTTACATTTGATATGCATAACCACCAAACCAGCCCTATGAGACAAATATGACTTACAGGATTTATAACTTTTACATAATCAGTACTGATCACCACTCATCTTCAAGGCTGGCACGATGAAAACACATAACAGTGCAGACAAATATGAAAAAGGACGTGAATTCAATTAACATAGCCCCCGTCCCAATCAAATCTGCATGCCTTAGTATAATAGGAATGGCCATGCTCCCTACTGCGGAGGCCCCCGCTAAGAACTTAGCTGCATCTATCCATCTGCCATCAAAAAGCCCCAGGGGATAAAAATTCATAAAATATGCACGAGCAACTTGTCATAAAATGACCTTTCCTTTAAGCATGGGAAACAATAGAACTGCACGCTAATACTTACTAATACTAAGGACTAAAGAAATAGACTTGATATTATTTTTCACTCTTTTTTTTATATTAAGTACACCTGGTATTAATTGCAAGGATGAATATGGAGTTTAAATAATCATATGCCAGATCTCAACACATCGACAGGTGAAGTATCAACATACTTGAGCTCTCTGTTATACACGTGATTGGATAAACATCTGTAAAATACAACAGTGAGCAATCTCTCAAACTCACTAGAAAACACTGAATTAGGTCAACGTCTATGAAGTTCGTCAAATCGGCAATCTCTCAATATCTCTGCACTACACATGATTGTTAAATGTCTATGAAACGTGGCATCCACTAAAGGTGCAATTCGCTCAATACGATAAAGCAGAGACATACATCAAGAAAGTTAGAAGTTAGTTATAAGCCTTCCTTCTACACACATGCCCGCGAAAACGTACATATGAAAGTGCCACAAAGAAGAATAAAAATAAATTCCATATATCAGACTTTCATTAAAGTAAATTAATGGCAAGATCATTTCTCAGTTAACATATTCTTTCCTGCATATCTGATGTAGGACAAGGAGGGAAGGAATAAAAGAGATTCAAAAGAGATAAAAGAGGCTAAAAGCCACAAAGCTCGTGGTTTAATTCAATAATTCGATAATTTCACATGATGGATTACAACTGTTTATATAAGAATGGGAAAAACCCTAATACTTGGAGGCCAAGTAAAATATTGAGTAACTTAAGTAAATAAGGAAATAAAATCCTAGTAATTATCTATTACCTTAAATATTTAATACTCTAGAATGTTCTACTAATATAATTAAATATATTTATTATCTACTAAATAAACTAATTATATTGAAATCATCCATAAATAATAATAACTCAATAATATTAAATTTCTCTTACTCCCATCCTCATCATTCTCCTCTCTTTGGAAAATAACTCGTCCTCGAGTTTTAAAGTATAGAAGAATCCATATTCCATGAACCGGACTCCAAACATGCAAGAAATTTTGGTTGTCCTTGTAGATACATTGATATGTAAAAAACAATAAGAAGTGTACTTCCTTGTATTGCATCTTGTTGGAGTTCTCGTTGATAACAAAATCGATGACTTGATAGTTAGGTTATTCATATAGAATATAAATTTGCATCATCGACTTTCTGCTCGCTCTCACTCGTTGTGTCCTCAACTTCAACTTTATCTTCATGTGACTTGTCATTGAGTTGCGGAATTTCTTCATTCGGCTCTTTTACTGCATCTTGTTGAACTTTCTCCTTAGGCTTAAATGGAATTAATTTGATAGTACAATGCTCATGTTTAAAAGAGTATATATCACCTTCTGGCTTCTTCATGATCCACATCTAAGTATTCAATCCAATCTTGACCCAATAAATATGTGCAACATTCATTGGTATAACATCAAACTATACTAAATCAGAATATATGTGCATCTGGATGGGAACTAAACACCTTTCTGTAACATAAAAAGAAGTATTACTTAGCCAAGGAATAATGTAAGGTCTTGGATGCAGTTCAGCAGCAAGGTTTAATTTTTCCATCACACGTGGAGATACAATATTAACTACACATTCTTTTTCGTTGATAATTTTACACCGTTTTCCACTACAATGAAGAAAAGTATGAAAAGTAGTGTCACATTTTGAAGAATCCTCTATACAAAGTTTCGGGATATCTAGTTCCATGCTAAATTGACAAAACTGAAGTTTTTGAGGGCTGATTTGAAGTTTTCTAAAACTTCAGGGGTTGAACTAAAAATTTTAGAAACTTAGGGGGCAGAATTGAAAATTTTCAAAAACTTTAAGAACTGAGTTGAGAGTTTCAAAAACCTTGGGGTACCAAACTGTAATGGTCACCGATGAACACTGACACTGTAGCACAAACTGTAGCAGATTTTTTTATTTTTTTAATACAAATTTGGCCATTTGGGCTAGATTTGACTTTTGAGACTACGTTGTCATCTCAAATATTGTTGTCGACTCTCGAGCGAACTTCGACAATTGGTGGGGGCCAGAAAATTATGGTAGGAAAGAATTGGGTGAAATCAAAATATATCAAAAACTTTTGACTCTTGATACCATTATGATGTAGGACAAGGAGGGAAAAAAGAATGCAAGAGATTCAAAGGAGATAAAAGAGGCTAAAAGCCACAAAGCACGACGCTTAATTCAATAATTTCCCATGATGGATTAAAACTGTTTATATTAAGTAATATCCCTAAGTAAAATAAAAACCCTAATACTTAGAGGCCAAGTAAAATAATAAGTAACCTAAGTAAATAAGGAAATAAAATCCTAGTAATTATCTACTACCTTAAATATTTAATACTCTAGAATGTTCTACTAATATAATTAAATATATCCTATTATTATCTACTAAATAAACTAATTACATTGAAATCATCCCTAAAAATAATATATAATAATAACCCAATAATATTAAATTTCTCTTGCTTCCATCCTCGTCAATATCCCAACAGTACCAACAAAATTTAGAAGAGGTGAAGATGCTAGTGGAGTAACAATGATGAAGTTAGCGTCTTTACAGTCAACCAACATTCACTCTACAACTTCCTCAATCAGCAAATCCAACGACACCAATCTTAACCATCCATCACTAACATAAAAATATAATTAAAGCTTCAATCACTGTTTAGATTCATAATACAAGGATCAGACTCCTCTTCATTACACCATCCAAAAAACCCTAAATGACAAGAGGCAAGTTCAATTTGAATTAGGACTACAAACGATCCGATCTGATCCGAACTTTGTCGAACTCGAACATGTTCGAGTAACTTAATTGAACCAATAGCTATGTATAAGTTCGGATCGTTTGGTGTTCGCGAACTTGATCGAGTTCGCGAACATGAACAATTCGCGAACACGAACGATTCGCGAACATGAACAAACACAAACTATGCTCCCGAACACCAAACTTGTTCACGAACACAAACTTAGAACTCTGAAGCAAAAAACAGTTAAATAACTATGTATTACATAATTAGTCTAGAATAAATGAATAATACTTTATCTACTTCATAAAAATAGTCTTATTTAAGATTTTTTTTATAATGAAAATATGAAATTGTAAAATTGTAAGATTTAAAAGAATGTGAATTTAGTTAATTTAGATTAATTCAATATCTAATAGACTAATATTGTTAACCTTGAAATTTTGAAATGTATTAGTACCGAATACTTCCTCAGTTCGTCAGTTCTGAAATATAAGTAATAAGATCAACTGATCAAGTATGAATTTTCAAAGTCGATAAGAAATATTTTTAATTCAAAAGGGATGTGATAATTAACTTTTGAATACAATAAATTTTGAGAATTACTTTATAAAAAGTTTTTAATTTTCATAATTATATTGCTTAAAACTAAATAAATTAACTACGATTCTGAGATTAAAGGCTCAAAGTTATTTAGAGACTTTGCTTCATTTTCTTACAACCTTTTTGCTTATTCGAATTTAAATTAATAACTCATTTAAATTTCATGCAAATGGTACTGTGACATATTATTTAATTGGATTATTAAACACTACTTTTTACCTTAAATATGATTACTTAATTGCATAGTTAATAAATCAAAGTTAGCCAATCACTCTCTCTCACTGTCTCACATATACACCGTAAGTCCGTACGTCTATAACACTAAAAAATTCAAAAATTAGTAAAATCAAGATTGCACTTTTAATTACATAGTTGATAGTTGATGTAATATACAATAGTAATTGTACAATGATTATTACTCTATTACTGAAGTCTCGATACATTGATGACTTAATTTCTCTATTCTCTATCTCGATTTGATAATTTCAATAACTCATGTAAATGTAAGCAACTATATTGTATCATTCTTTAATTAATGTCAAATTGTCATTGCATGATGATTAATGACTTTATTTATGTGTTTTATAACATGGGTCATAATTTATTAAATTATTAGGGATGTAAATTATAATAATCCAACAATTATTGTTAAAAAATTTATGAAAATATTAAAATTATTTTAATTAAATTAGAATTTAGAGGTGAAGAAGTACACATTATTATTTATTAATTATTTAATAAAAATGTTTACTTCTAATCAATTATTAAAAAAAACAAAAAGATGTTTAGGTAATAAAAAAAATTACTACAAATTTAACAATTATTGATAAGACAAACTTTAGAATTTACTATGAAATAACCAATTATTGGTATTTAGAATTTTAAAAACAATTTAAACATATAAGAAATCGAACTACTCGAACCGATCACGAACCGCTCTCAAACTTATCAAACCGAGCTCGAACTTATCGAACCGAACTCGAACTTATCGAACCGAACTCAAATTGTTCGCGAACAAAGACGAACCGAACCACATGATTCGCGAACATGTTCGATCGAGCAATCGAACGAAACACTATGTGCGAACTCGACTCGACTAGGCGAGCAACTCGAACTCGGTTTGCGAACAGTTCGGTTCGTTTGCCGCCCTAATTTGAATGGACTAGATCTCATATTCAAGAGTTTCTCAGACATAGTTAACCTACAAAAGTTGACTTTTAACCATATAACTACACAAACAATGTCTTCCTTAATCTTCATAAACCTCAAGCTTGATATCAAGTGTCAGATAATTAGTAGTCCTTAAAACCTGCTTGACCATCATCTTCTTTCTCCATAGATTTACATAATTAGAGTATTAGACTTTTCTCCCTTTCACAAAAGTTAGATGTCTGCAACAATATAATGTGTATCCTGAACATCTTTACTCCTCACAAAAATAACTGTTTATCTATATACATATATATGTGTACATTCAATCGGGTATAATCCACCAAGTCCCTGTAAATCTTTCATGTATATTCAATCAGGCACAATCCATCAAACTCCGGTAAATCTTTCTTGAACCCACTTATCTTTCATGAATCCACTTAATACCCAGTTACCCACTGTAATATTTGAGGTAAATCTTTTACGCAAAGTCCACAGACTCCACACATCTATCTAGAGATGGCAATGGGGCTGGGGGCATAATCCAGGTAAAATGTCTTCTTCTATCAAATATTAAAAATAAATAACATGCCATAGTATAATCAAGATGCACCGATCTCAATAATACCAAGATTAACATCATTAAAGCATAATTAAAATTTTCATATAGAGGCTTAAGTACAGAAAAACTCACCCCCCACCATCTCGACTGGTTAAAAATTGAGTAGACCCACCCCCAAAGAATAAACAAGGCATTGGCACCAAAACATACATAAGAGCTGCAATGAAACAATAATTTACATCATCACTTTTAGATGGATCCTTAGTTCAAAGTGTACCAAAAACTACTCCCATAATTTTACGCACCAGATAGCATTGGCCACCAGTTGTTGTATATTGCGCATGCCTGAAACAACAACAGAAAAACGGACCCATAACATAGATACACAAACATAGAAGGAAACAAGTATGCATACCACCCCCAGAACAGAGGGGAAAAAGGAGTTGTACACTCAACCATCATAGGATTTGGAGCTATGATGATTTAAGAGGAAAGGAACTGAAACTGACAAGAGTGCAGCTCAAAGTAAATGTCTCCTACTTAATGAATGTTCTCCACAATTTTTTAGGATCTGGACTGAATTTAATGCTCGACTTTTCAGAGATAGCTATTAATATTTCACTTTGTTGTGAGGTAAGGATTTTTTCTTGCTTTTTATGGGCCTCTGCCTGTCTGCCATGATGCATTATATGATCTTTGAAGAGTTGCCCTCTTTTTGAGTGTTTTCTTTCTATTCCACTTGTTTTTTATGGTGGGTGGATCGTCCCCTAGGCTTGTATTCTCTATTTTCCTCCAATAAAAATTTTTCTTTTATCTTAAAAAAAACGTTATCCTCCGTATAAATCAAATATGTGAAATAAAACAAGGCAAAGGGCATGAGGATATCATAGTGTAGCTTTGATCTCATCAATAAAGGGAAAGATAATAATCACACACACAGAGAGGAAAAATAAAACCCATAACGGAATATAGCAGAGCAGCTTAGCAATTCAAAGTCCTAGACAAGCTTTATCTAGCATGCTTGGGCATATAAGTTGTTCTTTTCTTTCCAAATTAAGAACTGGAGTTTAAAACCAAGAACAGCAATGACTTCAAAGCAGAACAGCAGAATAACTGATTAATAATCGGAATGTTGTTGAAAAGGATAGAGTTAACACAGCCCTTGTTTTAAGTGGTTACCATCAAAAAGAGAAACATGGTATAACCTTAAGGCACTTAAAGTCCAAGTTAAATGCGAATAAGACATACAAAACACTATTTAAAGTCCAAGGAAGAAACCAGTTCTGAAGCTACCAAGCAGCTGACTATTTTGGTGATGATTTTGCAGGCTGGAAATTAAGAGATCATATCATCCTCTTTCTTATTTCTTTAAGATTTGATGATAAAAGAAAATGAAATTGTGCACAACAAAGTGACTTACAATTATATGAAAGCTTTCCAGTAATTCCATGCTTGCAGAGTTAATCTTATACTTTTGAGGTAAGAAAGTCAAGCTAAGTGCTAAACTCAAGATTGGCACAGTTGAATACGGAACAAGCAGAAGCTGAAACCAGGGTTCAACCAATCTCCAAATCAACTTATTCTTGAGAATGAAGCTAAGGTTAAGTTTTTCTGAAATCCTAGGTCATCAAAACGCATAGTTTTACTTAACTAACTAAAAAGAACCTGAAGTTTCACTATTACAATTTAAAACTGATGCAGTACCCTTTTTTTCTTTTTTCGGTGAGACCATAAAGCAGTACCATTAGGTCCATTACTCATAACAAAGGCATGATTAAAAAACTTACCAGGATCTGTAGAAGGATGCTGGATGAAAACATAAAAGCAAGCCCAGCAAGCCTGCATATTCAATATTATTTAGAATTTATCGATTAAGATGGAAAGGATAAACAAACTAATATCAATGGTAAGCAACTTACACTGTAGAGGACAAGAAAAGTATCATTCAAAAGTTCCGCAACACCGGGCCACCAGAACAGAAAATTGTTAGATCCAGAAATACAAAGTTACTAATCAAATAACAAAATTAAATAGTTCAAGGACCAATAATTAAGCTAAAGTCCAGCAACAAAGATAACTGACTAGAAAACATTTATTTACACTATATAGTTGCTGTTCGCAAATGCAACTGACAAAATAAAATAAACTAATATTTTGTAAATGCCCATCAGTTTCCATCCTTAGTTGATAGGACTTTCAGTCAGATTGATTCAAGGTACCAAATTACTGTTTAACAGAAGACATACACGAATCGGCAGTCCAGAATACCAGGTTATGGTTGAAATAGATTACATATTCATTTCAAAAGAATTGGTCCTTATAAAATGATATAAGAAGAGAAAGCTCCTAGGCCCCGCTCAATATTGACATTTGATCTTTATGCAGAAACTGTCATGAAAAACTTAATGAAATACCTTGTTTTTTTGAAATTGATAGCCTATTACAAATTGAGGGAAGAAACTCTGAAACTATGCTGAAAGAAACCAACATAGTCTTCTCAAATATAGTGAATATAATTTCCTTAAAACAATGTACAAGCAATGTACGCAAAAGCTAAACAGAAAACTACCCCACAGCCCAAAAACTTGGAAGTTATCCTACACCATCTTCCAAAATTCTAATAACATGTGTAAAGAACCATAACCCTTGTCCAAAAGACCGAAGACCTCTTAACTTACAGATTTTTCAACACCCTCAAAGTGCAGCTGGTTGCATTGTGACCTAATATACCACCATCAACACAACCAAGGCTCTAACCATGACTACTTAACCCACACAACTAAGGAGAAACACAAAAGCTCCAAAAGGACAAAAAACAACTTAGTAAAAGTCCAAGACACCCAAAATATGCAAGCAGAAAAGGTTACACCTCTTTTACAAAATATAAATGGAATAACATATGATTTACATTTTTACTTCATAAAAAACAGAAAACAATAACAATGCCAAGTTCAAATATTATCAATAGTCAAGATGCTATAAAGAGAAGCACAGCACCAAAAAAAACAAAAATAAGCAACGCTAGAAGGAGCATTAGTTTTACAAAAGTTATAGTCCCACATTAGTCAAGAACAATTTGCACACCTTACCTTAAGCAAGATTGGCCAATTACTTGCAGCTGATAGTGATTAGTCCAACAAAGTTGTTCAAAATCCATTGAGTATTTCTAACGCAATCAAACCAATGCATTTGTAGCAAACAGTTTTTCCATCATAAATTTTAAGTAGCAATTTATCCCCCTCACCCACAGAACAAAAGAAAAGGATTGAACCAATATGAGCTGATACTCAATAGCAAGGTATATTTACGTTGCTCGGAAAGGCCCCTCCATTCCATTGATGTAGTAAAGCAGTTAAAGAATTTCAGAAGATAATATTAGAAAAGGCATAAATTTGTTGTGGTCGCATGGGACTAAATAGAAGCCGGTTTTACTTTTGCAATCAATGTGTTTGGATTATACATCTACGGATAATAACTTTCAAAAAAAAATCTTGCTAATGATCAATCATCCGGATGCCGAGTGAGTGTTTCGAATTTTGGGAATGCAAATGGGCGCTAAACAATTCATCAGATTCTAAATATTGATGTTGCCAAAAGATGGGCCAATCCAAGGCTTAAGCACAATTTAAGCCTGTCAAATGCTAGATCCATAATGAGCAATAATCGTCCATTTGTTTCTTCAAATTCTTAGGCCGCGCGCATATTCTCTTAACTTGGCCAAGTATATGATCATTAGTACTGTACAACTCAATACTTTTTCATATCACACTCTGCCATATGTGCAGATCCATCCAACACTTTCTTTTTCTTTTTTTTGTAGCTGAATTAATTGACATTCCATAATCTTGTAAAAATAACTTCAGGACACATATGACATGATGTGATATGTAGTAACATCGAACACTCACTATACTACTAGTAGTATAACTTAACCTTTCTATATTATAGAGAGCGTACGTGGAACTTCCGCTCCAAGGAATACAAACAAAGATTTTATTAGAAAATACATGATGGTCAAGTGATCAATAAATTATGGACAAGTGAGACAATGCATATATTTTGGTCCCCCACGGTGGATGTTCAAGAGCATATATGATCCGGGTTATACATGTTCGAGCCTGCACCAGGTAGGGGACCAATTGATCACCAGGGTGAACTAGCTAGCTACTTCATCTAGATATATTCCAGACGACCACTAACATGCGGTATGAAACAAACTTACTAAATTTTGGGGTTTAAGTTATAGAAATATACTAAATCAAAAGTATGTAGCTGTATGTATAGCTAGGCACATGTGTTGCACGTACCTGAAATAAAAGCTTGATTTGCATATCCACCCAGAGCTTGGAATTTTTCGGCAGAGACAAAATAAAATTTTTATAAAATTTAGAAGAATAAATAAAAAGGTAAAATAGTAATATATTAAAAAATATAGGAGTAAAAGAACAAAAAATAAAAATAAAGAGTGTGACACAAAATTACCCATAGATGCTTTATAATATAGATAGATAAGTTTAATTATATTACTGTTTTGTCTTTTTCATATTAATTTTTTTGTCCTCTAGATTTAAAAAAAAAATATATATATATATATATATTAGGTTATATAATTTACACATTCAACACGTGTGTCACGAATGACTAAGAGATGTAAGTTTAGAAAGTTGGATGAAAACAAAAAAAGTCAAATAAAGGCATGCTTTGTCAAAAAAAAATAAAATAAAAATAAAAGGCGTGCCATATATAATACTCTAGAGTTAATTTTTGAAAGTCATTTTGAGAATAATGGGTAATATTTTTTAAATAGTTTATAATATTTATTATTGTATTGATTAAAATTAAAATAATTTATGTCAATTTTAAGTTTAATTTTTTTTAAAATTAACTTTAAAAGGTCAATAATATTCAAATAATATGGGGCGATGGAAATATTTTATATCATGTCTGATCTGACTGAATGATCCTTGGTAACATATATATTATATAAAAATATGAGCCAATCGATCATGTCTTAAATATCAGAAACTTTCTTGCAATTTCTCTCTTCCTTTCTTCCTGCATGCTGTACGTTGTTCAGACATCTTGATTTCACATTCCCTTTACAAACCCTACTACCACGTATATCACGCATATCTATCATCATAGAATCGTAAGAAAGAGAAAGATATATGGTATTGAATGTGGTCAAGCAGAAGTCAAGCATTATTAAGTTCTTAAGCAATACACTTATATATTTATCATATGCATGCATATATATTACAAATTTATAAATTATATTGAAGTTTACGTGTTTAATTTTGCATGTTATTTGCATTTGTATGTTTAGATTGTTAAGCAAATAATAAAATATTTTATATTTGAATTGAACTTAGATAAAATCACACAAATTTAATCATATAATGTCGTTCAATAAGTAAAATTTAAAGCGCTTTTATCATTAAATTATTTTTCTTTCGTTATAAATTATAAATCATTGTTAATCACGTGCATTTGACCCATGAATAAACTTCATTGACTTATCTCTCTCCAACATAAATTAAAGTTGTTACAAAGTCATCACCTTCTCTGATATGTAGGCTAGGTCTTAACTTTTCGTCAATTTGTATTCTTGCTTAGAAAGAAAGAAAGAAAAAAGGGGCGGGGGATATTGATTTCGGCACGTTTAGTTTTTTGTAATTTTGACTAAGATGTCAATGAAATAATGAATTATTGTGAAATGATAGATAAAATAAATATATATCATTAAAAATATATATTAATAAACTCTTATATTTAAGTGGTCATTCACTATCAATTAATTGTATATATGCATGTGATCATGACAACTTTTAGCCTTTCACTCAAATAACAAGAGTTCTCTCTTTCTTATATATAGCATATGTCCGCAGCCTACAAAGGAAAAATGAAAGGTTTTAAGGCCTTTTAATATTCTTATGGGCACCACCATTTGTTTTAGTTTCAACCTTCCCAATTCCTTGCCAATTATGTCATGATAGATGAAAAGTTTCTAACATTCCTCCATGGATGACCACTTTTTAAAAATATGTATCGTTAAAAACCTTACCAAAGAAAAATCACGTAGGAAAAAATTTTGGCTAAAGAAAAGAGTACAATATTCTTGTATATCTTATAGTGTCTTAGGATTGCCTCATTAAAACTTTGCAAAGGAAAATCCAGTGGAAAAAAACCTTAGCGAAGGAAAAAGAGTATAATCAGCACATATCCTTCAGAAAATTGACTCCCCCTCATGAGTACCACTGTTCATGGTAAAAAATATCCTTAAGTCGACGCATGCCAATGTTATATACCATCTTCTTAAAAGTCGCAGTTGGTAATGGCTTAGTGAATATATCAGCCAAATTATCACATGATCCTATCTGCTTAACATAAATATCGCCACTTTTCTGGAGCTCATGTGTATAAAAGAATTTTAGTGCAATATGTTTGGTTTTATCACCCTTGATATAGCCCCCCCTAATTTGAGTGATACAAGCAGTATTATCTTCGTATAATATCGTTGGACTATTTATGATTGATGATAATCCATAATTCTCATGAATGTGTTGAATTACCGATCTCAACCAAACACATTCACGACTCGCTTTATGAATTGCGATAATCTCTACATGATTTGAGGAAGTAGCAGAAATTGTTTGCTTAACAGATCTCCATGAAATAGCAGTATTTCCATAAGTAAATAAATATCCTGTTTGTGATCAGCCTTTGTGTGAATCAGAAAGGTAACCTGCATCAACATATCCTACTAACTGTGGTTTTGATCCATTTAGATAAAATAATCGCAAATTAGTAGTCCCACGAAGATAACGAAAAATATGCTTAATTCCATTACAATGTCTTCGAGTTGGTGCAAAACTATACATTGCTAGTAAATTAACTACAAATGCTATATCAGGTCGTGTAAAAATTGCAAGATACATCAAAGCACTAATTGCACTAAGATATGGTACTTCAAGACCAATAGTTTTTTTTATCATTTTCTTGTGGTCGAAACGGATCTTTCTTGATATCAAGTGACCGACCCATCATTGTAGTGCTCAAAGGATGAGCTTTATCCATGTAAAATTACTTCAAGATTTTTTCTGTGTATGTTGATTGATGAACAAGAATTCCATTTGGAAGATGTTCAATTTGCAGACCAAGACAAAATTTTGTCTTACCAAGATCTTTCATCTCAAATTTATTTTTTAAACAATTTGTTGTTTTTCTCAACTCTTCTAGAGTCTCTACAAGATTTAAATCATCAACATATACTGCAACAATAGCAAATTCCGATTCTGATTTCTTGATAGAAACACATGGACAAATTAAATTATCTTTAAATTCTTCTTTTAAAAGATATTCATTGAGGTGATTATACCACATGCGTCTGGATTGCTTTAACCTATATAAGCATCTTTGTAGCTTGATAGAATACACACTTCAAGATGTAGAAATATATATTTCTAGCATTTTATATCCTTCAGGAATTTTCATTTAGATATCTTTATCTAATAATCCATACAAATATACTGTAAAAACATCCATTAATCGCATATCTAAATTTTCTTTTGCTACCAAGCTAATTAAAAATCTAAATGTAATTGTGTCCATTACAGGAGCATGTCTCTTCATAATCAATACCAAGTTTCTGCGAGAAAACTTATGCTACAAGTCGCGCTTTATACTTTATAATTTCATTTTTCTCATTTCGTTTACGTACAAAAATCTATTTGTATCCAACAGGCATTATTCGAATTACATGTCCAAAAACTTTACGTTTACTCAGTGAATTTAATTCTGCTTGAATCGTCTATTTCCAAATTGGCCAATCATTTCTACATTGACATTCATCAACGGTTTGTGGTTCATATTCATGATCATTACTTCTAGTAATATCAAGAGCAACTTTATATAAAAATATGTTGTCAACAACAATTTTATTTATATCCAATACTTCTCCTGTATGTACATAATGTATCGAGATCTCGTTATTTTCAGGTACCTGATCCTCTTCAGATGATAACTCTTCAAGAGTTTTATTTTCAGGAGATTTTTGTTCATGAATTTGGTTATATCAATTATTTTTGTGGCGTGTTTCATGGGTATAGCCTCTTTATAGGCTCCAACTTATTTTTCTTGTACTTTTCTCTTTCGGGGAATTTTATCTTTAACACCAATAGGTCTTCCACGCTTCAGGTGTGACTTTGATTCATTTGTTGTTGTATTAATTGATTGTCTTATAGGGATTTTAATCCGTGCTAGAGTATTTGTAGCTGGAATGTGAGATTTCACTATTTTCTTATTATCGGTGAATACATCAGGTAATTGATTTTCAATTCCTGACAAATGAATAATCCTTTGAACTTCCAGTTCACATTGATTTGTACAAGCATTAAGATGAGATAACGTCAAAGCATTTCATGTAATCTCTCATCGTGCTTCAGGCAAATGTCGTGCTTTAGACAACGACTTTTCTCCCCCTAATGGTGGAAAGATTGTTTCATTAAAATGACAATCCTTAAAACGTGCTTTAAAAACATCACCAGTTAGAGGTTCCAGATATCTAATGATAGATGGAGAATCAAAACCCGTATAAATTCGAAGTCTACGTTGAGGACCCATTTTAGTGCGTTGTGGGGGTGCAATAGGTACATATACATCACAACCAAATGTGCGCAGGTGAAAAATATTTGGTTGTTGGCCAAGTACAAGTTGCAATGGTGAAAATTTATAATAAGTAGTTAGTCTAATGCGAACTAATGATGCAGCATGTAAAATAGCATGATCCTAAACATAAACTGGTGATTTTGATTTCATAAGAAAAGGTCGAGCAATAATTTGAAGGCTTTTGATAAGTGATTCAGCTAAACCATTTTGAGTGTGTGTATGGGCAACAAGATGTTCAACATCAATTCCAATTGACATGCAATAGTTATCAAAAGCTTGAGATGTGAATTCACCAGCATTACCTAAATGAATTTTCCTAATTGGACAATTAGGAAATTGTGCTCACAACCTAATTATTTGAGCAAGGAGCCTAGCAAATGTAATATTTCTAGTAGAAAGTAAGCATACATGTGACCATTTGGTTGATGCATCAATTAAAACTATAAAATACTTAAATGGACCACAAAGTGGGTGTATTGGTCCACATCTATCACCCTAAATTCTTTCTAAGAAAGATAGACACTCAACAACAATCTTTGAATGTGATAGTTTGGTAGTTAATTTACCTTGAGAACAAGCACTACATGGATAATCAGTATGTAAAAGAATCTTCTGGTTCTTTAAGGGATGTCCATGAGAGTTTTCAATAATTCGACGCATCATTATTGATCTTGGATGACCAAGACGATCATGCCAAAGCATAAAAACCTTTGGGTCTGAACACTTCTGGTGTATTACAACATTTATTTCAACATTCTCATTTTAGTATAATATAACCCAGAAGATAAAATAGACAGTTTTTCTAATATGAGTTTCTGGCTCGATAATATTGAAGTAATATAAAGAAATTCTTCAGTGTCTTCGTTATTGGTTTAAATATAATAACCATTATAACGTATATCCTTAAAGCTAAGTAAATTTCTGCTTGATATAGAAAAATACAAAACATCATCAATACAAAGTTTTGTGCCTTTTGGTAATATTATAATTACTTTTCCAGAACCTTCAATTAAGTTTGATGCACCTGATATGGTATTGACATTGGCTTTGCATAATTTTAAAATTTTAAAATATTTTTTATCTTTAAGGTTCGTATGAGTTGTTGCACTGTCCGCTAGACAAAAATCTTCTCTAGTCATTTTGGAATTAATTTTACCAGTAGAACCCATGCATTTTCATATATACAAAACATAAGTTAAATTTTATTACTTTAAACAAAAATAAAATATATTAAAATAAAAATACTTATTACAATGTCATTATATAATGAAAGGAAAATAATTAATTGATATGGACATTTCCATTACCAATCAAATTATCAAATTTTTCATCAACATTCTCAATAAAATCAGAAACTTCAAGATGAGTCACATTATCTCCATTTGGAAGGTTAAGATAATACATAGGATCTTCAAGATCATTGTGATCAATAAAGTTTGTTTCAATTCCTTTTCCCTTTTTCTTTTATAGAGTCTTGGTATATATCTACCAAATGTTTAGAAGTACGACAAGTACGTACCAATGACCGTTCATTCCACACCTGTAACATTTATTTTTATGTCCACTTGATGGTTTATTTTGTAAACCCTTGCCATTTTGATTTTTTTGATGGTAAAATGTGTTATTCCCTTTTGAAAAATTATGAGTACGATCATCTTTATATTGATTGTTCCTTCCACGACCACGACCTAGATCACAATTTCTTTATGTTTATCAAATGAGGTTTCATTCGCTTCAGGGAATGGAGTAGAACCGGTCGGGCGAGATTGGTGATTTTTCATCAAAATCTCATTATTTTGTTCAGCCACTAGAAGACATGATATCAGTTCAAAATATTTTGTGAACTTACGCTCTCGATATTGCTGCTGCAGGAGCATATTCGAGGCATGAAATATAATAAATATTTTCTTTAACATATCTTCATCAGTAATTTTCTCTCCACATAATTTTAATAGTGAAACTATTTTAAAAAGTGCAGAATTGTACTCACTCACACTTTTAAAATATTGCAACCTCAAGTTCAACCAATTATAACGAGCTTTTGAAATGATTACAGATTTTTAATTTTCATATCTTTCTTTTAAATCATTCCATAAGACAAGAGGGTCTTTTATTGTAAGGTACTCAGATTTTAATTCTTCATGGAGATGATGACGAATAAAAATCATTGCTTTGGCACGATCCTGCACGGATGCATGATTGCCAACCTTAATTGTATCTCCAAGATTCTTTGCCTCTAGGTGAATCTCAGCATCAAGGGTCCATGACAAGTAATTCTTGCCCGAGATGTCAAATGCATCAAATTCAAGTTTTGTAAGGTTCTAGATCTATATAAATATATAATTACGTAAGAAATTAAATCACTGAATATATATATATATATATAGATGATCAAATTTAATTGTAATGAAATAATACTTACAGTGGGTTGAGAAAACTACACAAATTGGGATCTTCAGTTGGTTAGATGACCGTGTTGATAACGTGTTGTGAAATGATAGATAAAAAAAATGTATATCATCAAAAATATATATTAATAAACTCGTATATTTAAGTGGTCATCCACTATCAATTAATTGTATATATGCATGCAAGGAGGATCCATGACAACTTTTAGCCTTTCACTCAGATAACAAGAGTTCTCTCTCTTTCTTACATATATCTGTAACTTTCTCTATATATGATATATATAGCATATGCCTGCAGCCTACAAAGGAAATGAAAGGTTTTAAGGCCTTTTAATATTCTTATGGGCACCACCATTTGTTTTAGTTTCAACCTTCTCAATTCCTTGACAATTATGTCATGATAGATGAAAAGTTTCTAACATGAAAAGGTAATATATTTTTTTTGTAAAATATATTCAGATTCAATCAAATTTAGTCTTCTTGAATGTTTTCTCAGAAAAAGGTATAAAAAATTTTCTACTTCTTGAACTCAATTTGTAAAATTAAAATTTTTTTGAATTGATATGGACTCATGTTAGATTAAAGGAATAGATTTAGTGAAGAAGTGTAATAAAGAAGAGAATAGAATGAAAAGTAGAATGATTCATCTGATTCTTGTATGAGAATGGTTCATTTTTGATAATTTAATAAGAATGAAAATGGTTCATTCATTCTAATTAAACAAAAATTAATTATACTCTTTGTGTTATAGGATAAAAGTCGTTATTACTATTTTAGGTAATCCCAAGTTAAATGTCTACTTATTTTAAATAATCTATTTTTTACAATAATTTGCCTATAATATCTTTTGTATTAATTGTCATATTTTTATTTTTTATACATATTTATGGAGCATCACTAGTCACGTGCAGAAAATTATACAATTAAATGAGAATTTAAATATGAATAATTTTATCATTTTATCATTTTTCTTAATATACTCAAAAAGTCAGTCATGACTTTTATTCCGAAACGAAAGGAGTATTATTTTATTTTACATTTTCCCTTCTAATTATTCTAACAATTTAAACCTAACATTAAGTTTTAAAAATGACAAATATGATAATTAAAAGTCTTTTCAGCTATCTTCTAATATATAATTATATTTGTACTGATTTTGAATTTAAAATTGTACAATTTATATATAGATAGAGAGAGCCAAAATTTATATCTAAATCGAGCCATCACAATAAAATATAAGAAAGATTCTCCAATGCAATTCACGTATTGTTTCCTCAGTGTAATTGAGTTTGAATATATTAGATATTTTATTAATTGTAATTATTTACGTATCGTGGCCTTGAAGATATTCTGGCCTTTTTCATTCATTCCTCGTAGTCCAAGAAAAAAGTGCTAAATTTGAGTTTTTACACCCTGATACCGCGGCGGGGGATGGGGTGGAGAATTCCACCTCCACAATTAAAAAAGAACATAAAGGCAATTATAGTATTCCAGTTTTTCCATTAATAATTAAAAAAAAAAACGAACAATCTCGATCGTACTGCTTATAAAGAAGCAATAAAGGTATTAATTCTTATTCACATTAATATTAGGTTGCTGGTTTTATCAGTGTCCACTGTCCATGCATCTTTTTCTAATTAATTTATTGGTAATTAATTAAGATATATATATATATATATATATATATAGAATGCTGCCCACAGAAAAGTCATTACCGCCTAAATCCTGGTTACGCGAGGATTCACACAGCCCAATCACTGTTAGTAAACTAGTGACCGGATCCATCAACTGTTAATGAGAATAAAAGTCACCCATCTCAAGTCACTTTAAAAAATAGATAATTAAAAAGAGTCCGGGGGTGTTTGATAAAATTAAATGAAATAGTTTTGAATATTAAAGTAATTTGAATGAGCTAAAGGAAGTAGAATTCTGAATAAAAAAACTTGTTTGATAATTGATATGTCTGAAACATCTGAATAATATATTTTTATTATTCAGTAAAGCAGAGTAGAGAAAATTGACTACGAAAAAGAGAAAAAATACTTTCATGTTGAGAGTTTAATTCCTAGATTTAACGTCCATCCAAATTTTGTAACGGAATGACCCAATTTGAAAATATTAATTAGTTTAATGATGCAATTTGAAAAATTAAAAGTTCAGTGGTGTATTAAGTAAAACGTGTCAAGTATAGTGGAAAAATCATTAGTTTTACCAAAAAAGTACATTAAAAAGAATTAGTAAATATTTGGATGAATTCAAAATCATTAAAATTGAATTTTGAATAATTTTGTGCACTATATATATATATATAAAAGAGGTACACAATCTACTTTTATTTATTTATATATACAAATTCTAGTGTAGATATAATTAATATACACTTGAAATTTAAAAAGTTTTAATTTTTATAAATAAATGTTGATCGATGTTTTCACAAGGCCTATCTAATCATATAATTGTGAAAACTATCCTTAGACACTGGTTTAAGTTTTTGAAAATTAATTTAATTTGACCAAAAAATCAAATTAAAGTTAATTTTTTAAGAAACGGATGAAATAGATATATAAGATGACGTGCAGGTTGATTCACACCTAACCTAAGTAAGTGATTATTAAAATAAAGTTAAGAGGAAAATATAGAGACACACCGCGATTAATATCAGCATATAATCATTAATCCTTACGACTAATCTCGAGATAATGCTATTTTAAGGAGCCGGCGGTGTAAAGTATGCTTTATTTAAGTTGATTGAAAATAGAATAGTAAAAGGAAGTGCATTTGCTCCCGGAAGCAAAACATTCTCATCTTTCACACAACCCAACCATGAACCAACCAACGTAGTACGTAAAAACAAATTAATTATCCTGCCTTTGGCGGAAAGTGGAACAAATTCATATTACGTATATTAGTATTTTATTTTATTCATCCGCTGTACACAGCCGTAAAAGATGCATCTGCAGCCCACCGGCCGTAATTAATGAAAAATGACATTTGTGAAAACAATAATTAATATATATTGACCTAATCTTTATATAATAATCATTAATCTAATTAAGATGATGAATTACATAGTAATTTTCTTAAATTACATACTAGCTGGCTAGGAGTCTTAATTTTTCATCCGTTTATAAAATTATTATTGAGGTTTTGAAAGTTTAATTATTTGAGATTTTTTTTTAACTTAAAATTGGTGTAAATTTATACTCCTATATATAATTCTTGTCAATATATAATGAATTAATATTGTAAATATTTTTATTTAAAAAAAATTTATTATGAAGTCATTTAAATTTAGACTTTAAATTATGAAATATTAAAATTATCTGTAAACTAATAGTGAAAATAAAATATCTTATTTTTAAAAATTAAATAAATTGCATCAATTTTAAATGTCAAAAAAATTCTCATTTAAGTTGACTTAAAAAGAGCTCATATTTGATCTCGAATTTCAAAAAGGAAGGAGTAGTTAATTAATTAGGAATTTATGAATTCGTAGAAGAGTCGTCATCAGAATTAAAGAATGGTGGATATATCGTTTCCATCATTTTGAAGTTCTTAATTGGAGTTTGGTAGTCTAAGAAGTAGAGTTCGACCTAGCTATATGTGTTAGAACGCAGTCAAACTTATATGTGATCTGAAATTAGTGTTAGAATGATATCTATGCTCAGTTAGGGCCCTTAGGAAATTCATTAGGTACCTCTTTGGACGCCTTTTGGTTAAAAACCCGAGCATGAAATTAGGTTAAATCAATTCGACTAAATCAATTCTCAATTATTACTAGCTAGTTAAATCATCTTAATTCACAAGTTGATATTATTGATTATCGAGTTAACATCTTACAAAAAGAGTTTATATATATATATATATATATATATATATATATATATATATATATATATATATATATATATCTCACATGTTCTGTCACCCTCTATATAGCCTCCCTAACCTTTATGAAACAATATTAACAATTAGCATCCATATCCTCACCTCTCACTACTCAATCATCGGATTAATATATGGTTCGAACGGATATATATAAACTCAAGTTCGAAGTGTGGCAAATTATCATCTCGATTTATTATTGTCCAACCCAAAACTCGTGACAAATTATTGGTATGTGTGATGTTAAGAGTCTTAAATTTTTTATCTATAATGATGTATCATCATAATATTAGTTGAGTAGATCTCATGCAATTAACTATTTTAAAATATTATTAAAATATTTAATGTCATGTCATTTGAGATCCTTAACATTAATAAGAGTATAGTTGTTAGTTACAAAGTTAAGATCCTAAATATAGACCAATTCATCCCATATGTTCCAATATAAAACTGATCAGCCCCTAATCCTTTGAAATTCTGAAGAAAGAATATTTAAGTCATAGAAGAAAGATAAGTTATTTTAAAAGAGAATACATTCTTTCTTTACAAAGGGCTATCAAATTGTAAATTTATGGAATTCAATATTATATGTTAAATCTCAATTTTCAATTTAATCTAAATACAGAGAATTGAAGTGTTCCCCTAAAGGTTGTGTGCATGTGGTTGTAACAAAAGTTCAATTAAATGTGCTAATCTCAATCTTTACCATAATTATTTAAAGGGGAAAAAAAGGAGAAAAAAAAACTATAGGCTGACATATGATTATTAAATCTTATGGAGTTTTTTTTTAAAAAAATTATTATAACAAATGCTTTCTCGTTTAGGATGTCAATAAATTCAAGATATAAGTTTTTCCTTGAAGTCCCTCACTTTGGTAAAATATTCACACAAGTATAATTATTGATATATATATATATATATATATATATATATATATATATAAAAAAAAAAAATCAACCTCAACAGTCTCTGAAATATAATATTAAGCATTCGTACACTTTAGAGGTTATCACGATGACCTTCTTGTTTGCGCTGAAAAATTATTCAATTCAATTTATTTTTTAATGTAATATTTTTATAAAACAATTTGATAACATCAATCTATATAACAAAACACAAATGATTTTGAATCTAAAAATTTTCCCGCTCAATCTCTTAAATCATCCGGACCGTCCAAAATTTCGGATAAATCTAACCCTTCCTTTATATTTCTACCCTCTTTCCCCTTTCTTCTTCCCTCCTTCCCCTTTCTTCTTCGCCTCTCTCTTTTCCTCCTCCGTTCCCTTTCTTCTTCCCCGCTCTTCGCAGTGCCGGAGGCACGGGCGAAGTGCTAGTTAGAAATATAGTACGTAGTAGTGTCATAATAGAATTTAATCAATTAAGAAAAAAAATAATTATATGTTGAAAATTTTACATCATTAATTTTTGCTGGTCACTTTATATTTCATATTTAAAAATATATATATATTTAAATTTTAGATGCACTAAAAAGGAAAAAAAATTATATCCCTAATCATGGAAACTAATGGAGTAGAATCAATTTAGAGAGAAACAAAATTGATGGAGGAAATCAAGATAAATACGAAAATGAGTATTTGACTGAATAAATAAAGACAGAAACTTGACTAGTGCCAGCAAAAGTCTATGTAGGATGAATTGCGGTGGACGGAGAATTTCATTTTCTTCCACAGAGCCGCGTGGAATTTCCAGGCAATCTCCCTTTTAACTGTTTTCCTCATTCATTCGCTCGCCTCCCTCTCTTCTGTTCATTGCCTAACCTACGCGCACAAACTGATCATCAATACACCGTCTTTTACTCTCTCCTTTAAATGTGTGTGTGTGTGTGTATATATATATATGCATATAGAACCATCACCTGAAATGATCAATCTCTTACAAACTTAAACAACTAAAATTTAGTTTGTTTTGTAATATATATAAATATATAGACAGATATATAATGGATTATCCGCGGGCACCTGGTTTTAGGTTTTACCCAACTGAGGAAGAGTTGGTTTCTTTCTATCTTCAAAAAAAGCTTCTTGATCCTAATAGACAAGACCTGGATAGTGTTATACCCCTACTTGATATCTATGAGTTTAGTCCATGGGATCTTCCAAGTACGTATTATAATTAATACATATTTATATATTAAGTTATTCATTATTACTAATCAAATATAAAATTAGTTATATCATGTTAATTAGCCACAATATTAATTTTCCTAGCTAGCTAAGTTGATCCCCATTCATAATTTGATCTGTAAATTTTGTGTGAAGGGCCGGGTCGCAAGCTAAGTTTAATTGTTTTAGTCATTCCCTTCGATGATGATCTCCTCTTCTTGTTGCATATAATATATACTGTACCATCTTTATGTATATATTATCGATCTTATTTTATTTTCGTTCAATTCTTGATTACTAGCTAGCTAGCTCTTCCAGATGTAAGAACTTGATGATTTTAATTTAGTCTTCATCTTTTATGCTAATTAATTAATTACTCCATATATGATTGTTTTTGCAACCTCTTAACTGATTGTAAATATGTACGTATTAGAAGATTAATTAATTAATTGGCTTGCATTTTCATTAGCGAGCGGAAACCTAACTGTAGTTTGTTTGTTTGCCTTTTCCCTTTGGTAATTAAAATATTATACGAATTAATGTGCAGAATATGCGGGAGAGGTTTGTGATGGAGGCGCTGATCAGCAATGGTATTTCTTTATCCCTAGACAAGATAAAGAAGCGCGAGGAGGGAGACCAAACCGCCTCACATCATTAGGATATTGGAAAGCAACTGGATCTCCGGGTTTTGTTTACTCTTCTTCAAACCAAGTAATAGGTTTGAAGAAGACCATGGTTTTCTACAAAGGTAGGGCTCCGAAAGGAATCAAGACTGAATGGAAGTTGAACGAGTACAAAGCCGCCGCTGCCCCCGCAGCCGTCCAAGGACTTCAACTTCATTCTTCATCCTCCTCAGCTACTTCAACTAGTAGTGCAAGTACTCCACAGGTGACCCCTCGATCAACATGCCTTAACATCTATAAACTTCAAATTTTAAAAGTCAATAACTTTTCAAAACTTATTTACTTATGTTGTGTTTGAATTGAAAGAATGAAATGGATAGTAGAATGATTCATTCCATTCCAACTGGAATGAGTCATTCCAAATTCATAAATTTGAGAGAGATGAGAATGATTCATTTCATTCTAATTGAGCAACCAAACACAATTTTTTTCATTCCATTCTCTCATTCCTCCAATCTAAACGAAGCATCAGGGTTAACTAAATCAGATCCATATTACTAATTTTTTTGGTGTTCATTTAATTACACATTCATGCCTTCTAATTAATTACTACTATTCTTAATTATCTTAGAGTATATATATTCTTGAAAGATATAGACACTTTACAAGCTGGCTTAAAGTAGTAACTAGTAAGTAATAAATATGATGAAAAATCACAGACAAGTAGTAAAACTAGTTAATATATATTGACACAAACTAGCTAGTACGTAGTAGTAGTTTTGTTTAATTAATGCTGGAGAGAATTCGTAAGAAAATGAAGTTTAGTTGGTGTCGAAGGGAGTAATTTCAGTTCAAGTCTTGTTTCATTTTGTTTTTTGGGTTACTAAAAATTAATTTCAACACGGCGATCTAGGGTTCTGTCTTATTTCTTCTAAAGATATAAAGCAGTCCCCCCGCCCCCCCAAATGATCACTTAGCCAACCAGTTAGCACGGTTGCTACACAAACTTAAAAATTAAATATTTTTTACAGTAGGTACTTGGAGCTAGCATTTTTCTTCGATAGACAAAACAAGATATATATATATATATATATAGTTTAAAACTTATTATCAAATTTTAATTATATAATTATTTCTAAACTCATTCTAGCTATATTCTCATCTTATATATATGCAGTTCAGGCAAGAATTGAGTTTGTGCCGGTTGTACAAAAGATCAAAATGCTTGCGTTCGTTCGACAGAAGACCGTCGTCTTCATTATCGACAATAGGTGAAGGATCCGGAAGGGTTGATCATCAGCATGCTCATGCAAGATCTGATCATCATGAGGACGCAACAACCTCTCATCATGAAAATCAAAACAGCAGTAGCCCAATATTAATGGTGGATAGAAACATGATCATGCCTAGCTCATCACCATCAGCAGACGCTAGTACTTCATCCATAGGAGATCATTCTAATACTACTATTACTCATACTACTAATAATACTAATAATAATTATTATAATCCTTCAGATCATCTGGATTCTGATCTACCTATCTGGGAGTGGGAGTGGGAATGGAACTTGGAACCATTTAATTGGATTAATGATCAAGGATGGGATCATTTATAACAAAATACTCACTCTGTCCCCAAAAAGAGTCATTTGTACTAAATACCATTAACCATATTTTTGTACTAAATACCATTAACCATATTTTTAATGCAATGAAATCTTAGCCTGATACAGTTAAGACCGTAAGTTGTTGTTTGATTGAATCTTAGGGGCTGTTCGGCAGCTCCTTATAAGTTGGTCAAACCAACTTATAAGGAGCTTTTTGCTATTTTAGTGTTTGGCAATGACTTAAATTGTTACTTATTTTTTGACTTATAAGTCAAAAAAAATAAGTAACAATTTGAGACTTAAAAAAAATGACTTATAAGTCGTTCTAAATAAGCTATTTTGACCAAATGTAATGACTATATTACCCCTCTATTATCTTGGTAAATTATATCTCTACCCCTCCTACATCTCTTCATGTCTCTTTTCCCTCTTAGTTCTTAGAATTGAAATGTATACCTATAATTAATGAATTATAATATTATAGATGGTTAAAAAAATAATAATAACAACTACTAGGATAATAGATTTGGTCACCGCTAACATTGATAAATTTGTGAGTGACCAAGTACAGAGAAGTGAGAGTGAGTGAGGTGTAAAATGATAGAAGAGTTTAAATTCAAGATAATTTTCATGAATATACCACGTAGGAGTGCCTCCTTTAGATGGCTGAGAAGGGATTTAATTTTAATTGACACGTAAATTAATTTAATGATATTTTTATTGTTGAAACAAAAAAAAAATTAAAGAAGAATAATGTTAAAAAAATTAATTATACCAAAAAAATTATGCACACAAAATATAATAAAAAAGAGTAAAATATATAATTAAATATTTTATATATTTTTATTGATAAATAATATACGAGTCCAATTCTTTATATTTCACAATGTTTTTATATGTACGGTTGATACATTTAATATTATAAGTTGTTTAAATAAAGTGTTTATCAATAAGCTGTTTAAATAATAAGTTGTTTAACAATAATAAACTGTTTAAATAATAAGTTGTTTACCAATAAACTGTTTAAATAATAAGTTGTTTAAATAATAAGTTGTTTACCAATAAGTTGTTTAAATAATAAGCTATTTACCAATAAGCTATTTAAATAATATATTACTATTAATAAGTTGTTTACCAATAAGTTGTTTAAATAAGTTATTTACCAATAAGCTGTTTAAATAATAAGTTGTTTACCAATAAGCTGTTTAAATAATAAGTTGGTTACCAATAAACTGTTTAAATAATAAATTGTTTACTAATAAGTTGTTTAAATAAGTTGTTTGCTAAGAAGCTGTTTAAATAATAAGCTATTTAAATAATATATTTACTATTAATAAGTTGTTTACCAATATTTAGTTGTTTAAATAATAAGTTGTTTACCAATAAGTTATTTACCAATAAGTTGTTTAAATAATAAGTTGTTTACCAATAAGTTGTTTAAATAAGTTATTTACCAATAAGTTGTTTAAATAATAAGTTGTTTACCAATAAGCTGTTTAAATAATAAGTTGGTTACCAATAAACTGTTTAAATAATAAGTTGTTTACTAATAAGCTGCTTAAATAAGTTGTTTACTAATAAATTGTTTAAATAATAAGCTGTTTACTAAGAATAAGCTGTTTATAATGCCCTTTTTAGTAATTTTACATTTAAAATTGACTTATAAGTCATTATCAGCAGAACACTTTCATAACTTGTTTTTAACTTAATTTATGACTTATAAGTCATTATCTGCCGAACGCTTTTACTTATAAGTCACAACTTAAAACAACTTATAATTTAACTTATATTTTAACTTATAAGTCATTTTAAAATAAGTCATTCCCGAACGGGCTCTTAGTAGTCCACCTCTTGATATATCTTAATGTTTGAAATCGGGATAAAAAAAAATTTCAAATGTCTATAAATCATTAAGATATAAATATGAGTGTAAACTATTCAGAAGATCTCTTATTACAAAGATATGAGTTGTTAAGATATATTAAGAGGTGAGTTGTTAAGATACATTAAGATGCAATCAAACGTCACCTAAGTTTATTTATATTTTACTCTTTTAAGATGGGCTTTTTCAAAAAAATACATACTTTTTTATCAATATTAAATTTTAACAACTAAAGTTGTTTAATTGAGAAAAAAATTATCTAGCGTGTTATGTGTAAACATTTTTGAAATTAGGGAAAGAAAACAATATATACCAACAAAAGAGTATAAAGATTAATATTAATTGGGTCCTCTTAACATGTGCCCTAAGAGCACATACTAAGCACACAGTTCAAGAGAATATTCTGTTGGACTGTGTGTATATTCCCTTGATTTTCGCATTTGCACTAAGTTCAAGGAAATATGCACATACTTTAAAAAAATATTCTTTTGAACTGTGTGCTTAGCATGTGTCCTGACAACACATATTAAAAAATTCTATATTAATTTGGTCAGACGTACGGATCGAGGTAGTGGTAGTTATGGAGATCGAGGATGTATGTGCAGTGCCGCAGGAGTGGCAAGTCCATAAGCACTTTGCAAGCATATATCTCAGGTGATCATTAACCTCAAATATATAATCAGGATAATTTTATTCAAGATTATTATGAATGTTTATTTTTCAATCTATTCCATCTGCATGGCCTTAATTTGTCCTGTTGTTCCCGCTTGTGTTTGTGGGACAGTCGTGGGAGTTGGTTCTTAGGAATTGGGTGGCATGTACATAAATTTCTCGGTTCAATAATAAATTTTAATTTGTTTGCTTCCCCCCAACAAAAGAAATAATAATGTTATATGTAAGTAAGCTAATTTCATCTTGGATGCGGTATGTTTCTTGGCTCAAAGCGGATGCAACTTACAGTTTCTTCATCTTCAATAGCTAGTTACATTAATACGCCTCCCTCCTAAAAAAAATTAGGTATATACTGTTACAGAAATAGAATTAAATCAATTAATATTTTTTCTTAATTTTATACCATATACTCCAGCATATATGACCCCATGCCAAGTATTCCTCGAGTTAGAATTGACTTCACAAAATTTGAATTTTTATCTCTCCAAAAATACATTAAATAAGCACAATAGGCCCTCGTTGAAATTACATTCGATCACTTTTTTTATTGGAAAGTTGACATGTGCATTGTTATGCTTAAATTTATGGATTTATCGTATTTGACTCCATTGAAATATTAAATTTTCAATATATGAGTACATAATTAACCCCACTAATTAAATAGAATAAATTACTTAACTAATTAACCCCAACTGATAAATTGAGTGACTGATTAACCCAAATACATAATCATACATCTCCACTATATAATTCAAATAAAATAATCTACAAAACTAAATTGCCAAAATAAATAATTAAAAATTAATAACATCAATATACAAACAAAATTATCAGCATAAAAATACAAAATTAAGATTTATTCCCCAAATCAAAAGAACATCAAAACAACAATTAAGAAGAGATAAGGTGCATTGATCCACATTTAACATTGACCGTAACTAACAGTCACCAAACAATTAGGCGAACAATGGTTGTGTGTGATCAATTTTAATGAGGACTTCAAAAATTTTAATGGAGGAATTTGTAATACCTCAGTCCTACCTCTAAAAATATAAAAAAAAATAAAAAAATTATTTATATATAAAGTATTGAGTTACTAACATATACCTTCAGACCTTTCACCCGATGCGCTGGTTTTAGCATCAAATGCCAATGATTCTGTAGCTATTCTCGGAAACTGGGTTTGGTGTTATCTGATTTAATATACGGGGCTATATATTGTTGGGCTACAACGTATATGGCTGTCTTAAGGTAAGCTTAAGTAACTGCCTTTAACATTCATACATACCCCTTCGGTGCAATGTAAGCTTATGCATGTTTGCAACATCAAATGACCGGTGAAGATGTATATGCTGTTCTAAGAATGTTTCTTTCCGGTTTCTCTCAACATCAAATGAGTGTTACTAAACGGGTTTTAGTTAATCTTAATACTCCCACGAGCACCCTAAAAATGAAATCTCTATTTGACTTGAATTTACACGCGTGTACACTGAAGAATGGCATGATATTAAAAACACAAGGATAAACTTAAGAATATTATATTATTTTTATGCTACCATCAATAAATAAATAAAAAAAAAACAACTCATTTTGTGTACCAATTTGTTTTTTTTAAGATACTCATTTTGTGGAACTAATTTTATTTTACAAATACTCTTTTTGTGAAGGAGTAATATATAGACAACATTTTTTCGAAACCGAGTCGCAGTCCATCTGTAATACATCTTTACCTATTCATACTAATTCACCAAATCACTGCATTACGCATATGAACACCAAATCACTCTGCATTACGCATATGAACCTTGGCATCAGTTTTCCATTGCTTTATGCATAAAAATGTAATCTAACTTTCTGAGCAAAGTGTCAACTTATACATGAGCAGGACTGTCTTCAAATAACAACTTTAAAAAGAAGAAATTATAGCTTTACATAGTGGAGAATTCTTCGTTTCTTGGTTCCCTTCTCCTTGTCCTAGTATCTTATCTTTTACATTTGATATGCATAACCACCAAACCAGCCCTATGAGACAAATATGACTTACAGGATTTATCACTTTTACATAATCAGTACTGATCACCACTCATCTTCAAGGCTGGCACGATGAAAACACATAACAGTGCAGACAAATATGAAAAAGGACGTGAATTCAATTAACATAGCCCCCGTCCCAATCAAATCTGCATGCCTTAGTATAATAGGAATGGCCATGCTCCCTACTGCAGAGGCCCCCGTTAAGAACTTAGCTGCATCTATCCATCTGCCATCAAAAAGCCCCAGGGGATAAAAATTCATAAAATATACACATGAGCAACTTGTCATAAAATGACCTTTCCTTTAAGCATGGGAAACAATAGAACTGCATGCTAATACTTTTACTAATACCAAGGACTAAAGAAATAGACTTGATATTATTTTTCACTTTTTTTTTTGTATGAAGTACACCTGTTATTAATTGCAAGGATGAATATGGAGTTTAAATAGCCATATGCCAGATCTCAACACATCGACAGGTGAAGTATCAACATACTCGAGCTCTCTGTTATACACGTGATTGGATAAACATCTATATAAAATACAACAGCGAGCAATCTCTCAAACTCTCTAGAAAACACTGAATTAGGTCAACGTCTATGAAATACGTCAAATCGGCAATCTCTCAATATCTCTGCACTACACATGATTGTTAAATGTCTATGAAACGTAGCATACACTAAAGGTGCAATTCGCTCAATACGATAAAGCAGAGACATACATCAAGAAAGTTAGAAGTTAATTATAAGCCTTCCTTCTACACACATGCCCGCGAAAACGTACATATCAAAGTGCCACAAAGAAGAAAAATAAATTGCATATATCAAACTTTCATTAAAGTAAATTAATGGCAAGATCATTTCTCAGTTAACATATTATTTCCTGCATATCTGATGTAGGACAAGGAGGGAAGAAGGGATCAAGGAGATTCAAAGGAGATAAAAGAGGCTAAAAGCCACAAAACAAGAGACTTAATTCAATAATTCGATAATTTCACATGATGGATTACAACTGTTTATATAAGAATAGGAAAAACCCTAATACTTGGAGGCTAAGTAAAATATTAAGTAACTTAAGTAAATAAGGAAATAAAATCCTAGTAATTATCTATTATCATAAAATTTTAATACCCTAGAATGTTCTACTAATATAATTAAATATATTTATTATCTACTAAATAAACTAATTATATTGAAATCATCCATAAATAATAATATATAATAATAATAACTCAATAATATTAAATTTCTCTTGCTTCCATCCTCATCATTCTCCTCTCTTTTGAAAAAAACTCGTTCTCGAGTTTTGAAGTATAGAAGAATCCATATTCCACGAACTGGACTCCAAACATGCAAGAAATTTTGGTTTTCCTTGTAGATACATTGATATGTAGAAAACAATAAGGAGTGAACTTCCTTGTATTGCATCTTGTTGGAGTTTTCGTTGCTAACGAAATCGATGACTTGATAGTTAGGTTATTCATATAGAATATCAAGTTGCATCATCGACTTTCTGCTCGCTCTCGCTCATTGTATCCTCAACTTCAACTTTATCTTCATGTGACTTGTCATTGAGTTGCGGAATTTCTTCATTCGGTTCTTTCACTGCATCTTGTTGAACTTTCTCCTTAGGCTTGAATGGAATTAATTTGATAGTATAATGCTCACGTTTAAAAGAGTATATATCACCTTTTGACTTCTTCATGATCCACATCTAAGCATTCAATCCAATCTTGACCCAATAAATATGTGCAACATTCATTGGTGTAACATCAAACCATACTAAATCAGAATATATGTGCATCTGGATGGGAACTAAACACCTTTCTGTAACATGAAAAGAAGTATTACCTAGCCAAGGAATAGTGTAAGGTCTTGGATACGGTTCAGCAGCAAGGTTTAATTTTTCCATCGCACGTGGAGATACAATATTAACTGCACATTCTTCTTCGATGATAATTTTACACCATTTTACACTACAACGAAGAAAAGTATGAAAAGTAGTGTCACATTTTGAAGAATCCTCTGTACGAAGTTTCGGGATATCTAGTTCCATGCTAAATTGACAAAACTGAAGTTTTTGAGGGCTGATTTGAACTTTTCTGAAACTTCAGGGGCTGAATTGAAAATTTCAGATACTTAAGGGGCTGAATTGAAAATTTTCAGAAACTTTAAGAGCTGAGTTAAGAGTTTCAGAAACCTTGGGGTACCAAACTGTAATGGTCACGGATGAACACGATACTGTAGCGCGAATTGTATTAGATTTTTTTAATTTTTTTTATACAAATTTGGGATAGATTTGAGACTACGTTGTCATCTCGGATATTGTTGTCGACTCTCGAGCGAACTTCGACAATTGGTGGAGGCCAGAAAATTAGGGTAGGAAGGAATTGGGTATCAGAAACTTTTGGCTCTTGATACCATTATGACGTAGGATAAGGAGAGAAGAAAGAATAATGGAGATTCAAAGGAGATAAAAGAGGCTAAAAGCCACAAAGCACGAGGCTTAATTCAATAATTTCCCATGATGGATTAAAACTTTTTATATAAGAATAGGAAAAACCCTAATACTTAGAGGCCAAGTAAAATATTAAGTAACCTAAGTAAATAAAGAAATAAAATCCTAGTAATTATCTACTGCCTTAAATATTTAATACTCTAGAATGTTCTACTAATATAATTAAATATATCCTATTATTATCTACTAAATAAACTAATTACATTGAAATCATCCCTAAATAATAATATATAATAATAACCCAATAATATTAAATTTCTTTTGCTTTCATCCTCGTCAATATCCCAAAAGTACCAACAAAATTTAGAAGAGGTGAAGATGCTAGTGGAGTAACAATGATGAAGCTGGTGTCTTTACAGTCAACCAACATTCACTCTACAACTTCCTCAATCAGCAAATCCAGCAACACCAATCTTAACCATCCATCACTAACATAAAAAATATAATTAAAGCTTCAATCACTGTTTAGATTCCTAGTACAAGGATCAGACTCCTCTCCATTATACCATCCAAAAACCCTGAATGACAAGAGGCAAGTTCAATTTGAATGGACTAGATCTCATATTCAAGAGTTTCTCAGACATAGTTAACCTACACAAGTTGACTTTTAACCATATAACTACACAAACAATGTCTTCCTTAATCTTCATAAACCTCAAGCTTGAAATCAAGTGTCAGATAATTAGTAGTCCTTAAAACCTGCTTGACCATCATCTTCTTTCTCCATAGATTTACATAATTAGAGTATTAGACTTTTCTCCCTTTCACAAAGTTAGATGTCTGCACCAATATAATGTGTATCCTGAACATCTTTACTCGTCACAAAAATAACTGTTTATCTATATACATATATATATGTACATTCAATTGGGTATAATCCACCAAGTCCCTGTAAATCTTTCATGTATATTCAATCAGGCACAATCCATCAAACTCCCGGTAAATCTTTCATGAACCCACTTAATACCCAGTTACCCACTATAATATTTGAGGTAAATCTTTTACGCAAAGTCCACAGACTCCACACATCTATCTAGAGATGGCAATGGGGCTGGGGGAATAATCCCGGTAAAATGTCTTCTTCTATCAAAAATTAAAAATAAATAACATGCCATAGTATAATCAAGATGCACCAATCTCACTAATACCAAGATTAACATCATTAAAGCATAATTAAATTTTCATATAGAGGCTTAAGTACAGAAAAACTCACCCCCCACCATCTCGACTGGTTAAAAACTGAGTAGATCCACCCCCAAAGAATAAACAAGGCATTGGCACCAAAACATACATAAGAGCTGCAATGAAACAATAATTTACATCATCACTTTTAGATGGATCCTTAGTTCAAGTGTACCAAAAACTACTCCCATAATTTTACGCACCAGATAGCATTGGCCACCAGTTGTTGTATATTGCGCATGCCTGAAACAACAACAGAAAAACGGACCCATAACATAGATACACAAACATAGATGGAAACAAGTATGCATACCACCTCCAGAACAGAGGGGAAAAAGGAGTTGTACACTCAACCATCACAGGATTTGGAGCTATGATGCTTTAAGAGGAAAGGAACTGAAACTGACAAGAGTGCAGCTAAAAGTAAATGTCTCCTACTTAATGAATGTTCTCCACAATTTTTTAGGATCTGGACTGAATTTAATGCTTGACTTTTCAGAGATAGCTATTAATATTTCACTTTGTTGTGAGGTAAGGATTTTTTTCTTGCTTTTTTATGGGCCTCTGCCTGTCTGCCACGGTGCAGTATATGATCTTTGAAGAGTTGCCCTCTTTTTGAGTGTTTTCTTTCTATTTCCACTTGTTTTTATGGTGGGTGGATTGTCCCCTAGGCTTGTATTCTCTATTTTCCTCCAATTAAATTTTTTTCTTTTATCTTAAAAAAAAGTTATCCTCTGTATAAATCAAATATGTGAAATAAAACAAGGCAAAGGGCATGAGGATGTCATAGTGTAGCTTTGATCTCATCAATAAAGGGAAAGATAATAATCACATACACACAGACAGGAAAAATAAAACCCATAAAGGAATATAGCAGGGCAGCTTAGCAATTCAAAGTCCTAGACAAGCATTATCTAGCATGCTTGGGCATATAAGTTGTTCTTTTCTTTCCAAATTCAGAACTGGAGTTTAAAACCAAGAACAGCAATGACTTCAAAGCAGAACAGCAGAATAACTGATTAATAATCGGAATGTTGTTGAAAAGGATAGAGTTAACACAGCCCTTGTTTTGAGTGGTTACCATCAAAAAGAGAAACATGGTATAACCTTAAGGCACTTAAAGTCCAAGTTAAATGCGAATAAGACATACAAAACAGTATTTAAAGTCCAAGGAAGAAACCAGTTCTGAAGCTACCAAGCAGCTGACTATTTTGGTGATGATTTGTAGGCTGGAAATTAAGAGATAATATCATCCTCTTTCTTATTTCTTTAAGATTTGATGATAAAAGAAAATTTAATTGTGCGCAACAAAGTGACTTACAATTATATGAAAGCTTTCCAGTAATTCCATGCTTGCAGAGTTATATGGGCTGAGAACAGCCAGTTTTCCTTTTAGTTAATCTTATACTTTTGAGGTAAGAAAGTCGAGCTAAGTGCTAAACTCAAGATTGGCACGGTTGAATACGGAACAAGCAGAAGCTGAAACCAGGGTTCAACCAATCTCCAAATCAACTTATTCTTGAGAATGAAGCTAAGGTTAAGTTTTTCTGAAATCCTAGGTCATCAAAACACATAGTTTTACTTAACTAACTAAAAAGAACCTGAAGTTTCACTATTACAATTTAAAACTGATGCAGTACCCTTTTTTTCTTTTTTCGGTGAGACCATAAAGCAGTACCATTAGGTCCATTACTCATAACAAAGGCATGATTGAAAAACTTACCAGGATCTGTAGGAGGATGCTGGATGAAAACATAAAAGCAAGCCCAGCAAGCCTGCATATTCAATATTATTTAGAATTTATCGATTAAGATGGAAAGGATAAACAAACTAATATCAATGGTAAGCAACTTACACTGTAGGGGACAAGAAAAGTATCATTCAAAAGTTCCACAACACCGGGCCACCAGAACAGAAAATTGTTAGATCCAGAAATACAAAGTTACTAATCAAATAACAAAATTAAATAGTTCAAGGACCAATAATTAAGCTAAAGTCCAGCAACAAAGATAACTGACTAGAAAACATTTATTTACACTATATAGTTGCTGTTCGCAAATGCAACTGACAAAATAAAATAAACTAATATTTTGTAAATGCCCATCAGTTTCCATCCTTATTTGATAGGACTTTTAGTCAGATTGATTCAAGGTACCAAAATACTGTTTAACAGAAGACATACATGAATCGGCAGTCCAGAATACCAGGTTATGGTTGAAATAGATTACATATTCATTTCAAAAGAATTGGTCCTTATAAAATGATAAAGAAGAGAAAGCTCCTAGGCCTGCTCAATATTGACATTTGATCTTTATGCAGAAACCATCATGAAAAACTTAATGAAATACCTTGTTTTTAGAAATTGATAGCCTATTACAAATTGAGGGAAGAAACTCTGAAACTATGCTGAAAGAAACCAAACATAGTCTTCTCAAATATAGTGAATATAATTTCCTTCAAACAATGTACGCAAAAACTAAACAGAAAACTACCCCACAGCCCAAAAACTTGGAAGTTATCCTACACCATCTTCCAAAATTCTAAAAACATGTGTAAAGAACCATAACCCTTGTCCAAAAGACCAAAGACCTCTTAACTTTACAGATTTTTCAACACCCTAAAAGTGCTGCTGGTTGCATTGCGACCTAATATACCGCCATCAACACAACCAAGGCTCTAACCATGACTACTTAACCCACCCAACTAAGGAGAAACACAAAAGCTCCAAAAGGACAAAAAACAACTTAGTAAAAGTCCAAGACACCCAAAATATGCAAACAGAAAAGGTTACACCTCTTTTACAAAATATAAATGGAATAACAGATGATTTACATTTTAACTTCATAAAAAACAGAAAACAATAACAATGCCAAGTTCAAATATTATCAATAGTCAAGATGCTATAAAGAGAAGCACAGCACCAAAAAAAAACAAAAATAAGCAACGCTAGAAGGAGCCTTTGTTTTACAAAAGTTATAGTCCCACATTAGTCAAGAACAATTTGCACGCCTTACCCTAAGCAAGACTGGCCAATTACTTGCAGCTGATAGTGATTAGTCCAACAAAGTTGTTCAAAATCCATTGAGTATTTCTAACGCAATCAAACCAATGCATTTGTAGCAAACAGTTTTTCCATCATAAATTTTAAGTTGCAATTTATCCCCCTCACCCACAGAACAAAAGAAAAGGATTGAACTAATATGAGTTGATACTCGATAGCAAGGTATATTTACGTTGCTCGGAAAGGCCCCTCCATTCTATTGATGTAGTAACTAGTAAAGCAGTTAAAGAATTTCAGAAGATAATATTAGAAAAGGCATAAATTTGTTGTGGTCGCATGGGACTAAATAGAAGCCGGTTTTATTTTTGCAATCAATGTGTTTGGATTATACATCTAAGGATAATAACTTTCAAAAAAAATCTCTTTTTTTTTGGGTTAGTATAAGACTTTCAAACATTAAGATTTGTACTGCAATAAAATAAAATTTCAGAACTGATGTAGCATTTTCACAAGTAAAGTCCTATGTCTAAGATCCAGTGTCTCTTTAACACATCCTTTCTCAAATTTGAAAAGCTTAACAAACACAATGTGATACAATGGTCCAATCAACATCTAAAGAAATGTTGAGAGCCTTGACTGGAAGATATTGTCTTTAAACTAAAAAGTATCAAAATATTATGAACCCTCCTAGCCTAGTATGCCAGTGCATCAGTTTCGTGATTCAACTTCAGGTTGCTGTCAGAAATCAGAATGGCAAAAAAATAAATAAATAAATAAATAAATAAAATTCAGATGAACTCCGTGCAACTAAGTTAAAATTCTCAGTTGAGCACCTCTACATCCTCCTTGCAAGTTAATGCATCTCAATCTATAAAACCTATTCTCCTTATGCCTAAACTTTAAGTTGCTAAGGGTTCTTCCCAAATTTTGGGTGATTATATTGGATCTATATTTTACTTGCATAGAACCCCACAATGATGTTAAACAACCAAAAAAGTGTATTTGACACCCAAAATTTGACAACAAATTTGGGACATAACATTACTCAAAGTTTAAACCCCAATTACACACCACAAACAAAAGTAATTAAATCCTAATGCATTGGCTATCCGCCTATTTATTTAATACTGTTATAGAGTCGGTTCTAAATTCTTCCATCTGAAACGGTGAAATTGAAAGTAAATTCAAACAAAAATAGATGTGGTTAATAGGAACTCATAATTCAATAAATTTAATACTTCTCTAAGTAACAAAAGGACCGGGGATGCAAAGATATATATATATATATTTATAAAGCCTCCATGGAGGCTTCCTTATATAAAAAGCGAAGAAGATACTCTTACCTTCGATAGTCATCGCCATCTCCCCAAAGTCCACGGGGCTTAGTGAGAGATTTATGTATCTACGTATATGTATTCGCCGGAGAGAGATCAGAGGCTCGCTGATGAACGAACAATCAATAAAATTGTTTTGAACTATAAACAGGAGGAGGAACAAGCTCAAAATGTCAGAATAGTATAATCTATCTAGGCTAAATTCACACACCAAGAATAATCAAATTCATAATTTGGCCCCGAAATAATTAGACTTATAAATTATTATATAAATTATCTACTTACGTACAATATTGCTCCCAAAATTATTTACGGTCAGAATACATGGGCGACAACCCGTTTGGTTTTATACGGTTTGACTTTATTCAAAAATTAAAATATTTATAAATATAATTATTTTTAAATTAAAATATTTTAAAATACAATCAATGTCAAATTAAAATATTTTTAAATACAATCCGGCCCAAATAATGTTAACTTTAAAATATAAAACATAAAATTATACCAAATAATGTTTAACAAATAAAAAAACAAAAAAAATAGTAATTAATATTGTATATAGTTAAATTATTTGATTCCTAATTTTTTACAATAACTCCAAGCTCTACTTCTTCACATAGTTAATTTCAAAATCTTTTTCAAAATACACGGTATCTAAATTCGAAATCACATACGGATTATAATCCAAATCATACACTAAATTTACTAATTGATTGGTCAAAATCGTAAACATCATTTGCAGTCCATTAGAATCGTGTAAGGGAGAGAATCATAAAGCGCAAAATCGATTTGATTTTGTGCTTATAGAGGAATTCGTTGACCCATTTGCAGCGACGGAAAGATTCACTTGATCGCTATTTCGATCACGACGGCAGTCAAATTATATTTTTCATCTAGAACAAGCTTGTTGAATTGAGGGGGTTAAAATTTCTAGAAATCATCTTCTTCGTCTTCATCTTCATCTTTCACCTTCTCTTTATAAGCCCTAATATTTCTTATTCTTCATCTTTTTATGGAATCCTTTTCAGTTCTCACCGCCATCCAAAATTTTCACACCATAAAAGAATAAGAAAATCATCCAAATTTAAATTCAAATTTGATGACGAAAGAAGATCAAAGCGGTGGGTTCAAAATTTATTTTATTTTTAATACCCACTTTACTTTCAATTTTATGCTCATTACTATTTATTAGAAGGTGAACGATTTGAAGATTGTGTTGTGATTGTGAAGTAATCCGAGATACAATTGGAGTTTAGAAAATAAAGGGGTGCTTGATTGATGATGGAGGGGTTGGTAATGGTGTTGGTGATGTTAATGGTGTTGGTAGTAGTGGTGGTGCGACAGTTGCGGGCAGTGGTGGTGATAAGGGGCAACAGTCGTGTGATGATATATATATATATATATATATATATATATATATATATATATATATATATATATATATATATATTTAAGGCTTAAATATGAATTAATACCCTGAACTTTTAATATTTTTTCACTTTGGGGATTGTCTTTTTAATTTTTTCAATTAGGAGATTAAACTTTTAATTTTTTTTCACTTTGGGGATTGTCTTCTCAATTTTTTTAATTAGGGGATTAAACTTTTATTTTTTTTCCATTTTGGGATTGTTTTCTCAATTTTTTTCATTAGAGAATTAAACTCTTAAATTTTTTTGATTACGTATAAATTGATAGTGTAACATTAAAAAATTAATGACATGACATCGAAATGTGAATAAAAAATACTTGTGTAATATTGAGGCTCATTTTAATATTTATTTGATTAATTTTTTGTACCAAAAATGATAAATATAAAATCATTATTAATTTTACTTTAAAAAAATTGTCATTAAATTTACTTTAAAACATTAAATTTACCAAAACAATTAAAATTAAAAATTAATAATTTACCAAAAGAGTAAAATTATCATTAAATTTACTTAAAAATTTAATAATGGTTTTATATTAAAATTATAATAATAAGAATTTACTTTAAAATTAATAATGATCTTATATTTACCCTTTTTGGTATAAAAAATTAATTGAATAAATATTAAAATGAGACTCAATATTACACATAAGTATTTTTCTAGTCACGTGTCGCTGCCATGTCGAAAAAAATTAAAAGTTTAATCCTCTAATTGAAAAAATTGAGAAGACGATCCCCAAAATGGAAAAAAATAAAAGTTTAATCCCCTAATTGAAAAAATTGAGAAGACAATCCCCAAAGTGAAAAAAATTAAAAGTTTAATCCCCTAATTGAAAAAAATGAGAATATAATCCCCAAAGTGGAAAAATATTAAAAGTTCAGGGTATTATTCTATATTTAAGCCTATTTTTAAAAGTCTTAAACTTATTTATTATAAAAATAATTCTTTAAGTTAGCATTTTTGTTATATAATAAAGTCAAGTCATATTTAAATACGGTTAACCCGTATAAAATCAAATGAGTTGTTAGAAAATGGAGTATTCCGGTCAATTTTTATGGGAAAAATACCCCGAATTATGAATTTGATAATGTTTGGTATAACAAAAGTGTATTTACCCCATCTATATATCCATAACTATATCTATCTATATTATAAAGTCTTTACGAGGTTTCCTCCACAAGTTTTGTGTCATTAGGTCACACTTTGTCTCTTTTAAATACTTTTTTGTCCTTGCAACTTTAGATATATTACCATTTTGTCAATTTTAATGTTATTTTTAACATCTTTTTATTTAGTCCTCTAAATTTTATAAACTTTTTATTTTACTCAACATAATTTATACGCACAATGCGTGTGCGGCAACGACTACTTTTAACTAAATCAGCTAAGTGTCCCGGGTTTATTTGTAAATAAATTACTTTAAATTCTTTATTTATTTTATATATATATAATGATTATAAACTATTTTTCTAAATTTTAATTTAACTTATTATAGAATGACTACAAATTTTGCTCAAACAAACAATTATCAAACACTTGCAATTGAATATTAGTAATATGTTTATTTTTTGTAATTTTTAATTTAATATTCAGTTTATATAGCTTTCAAATTTAATATTTAGTTTTTATTTTCAATTTTTTGAATTTATACGTAATTATTTAGAGTTAAAAAATGAGTGAAACTTAAAAGCCTAAACATGGTGTTTAATGAATTCCATATGACATAAAATTGTTGTAAATTAATAAGTTACCATCATGATTTTTTTTATTTTTAATGGTAACATAAATTTTAATAACTATATATAAGTCAGATTTTTTTTTATAACATTGATTAAGTAGAGATCTCCTATCTGAAATAAAATTAGTCATTAAAGTTTAATCATTAATATATTTTGTAATATATATTACACTTTTTAATATTAATTATTATTATTTCATAATTTTTTTATATTTTAAATATATAGTTATTTATGAATAAAATTGTTATAGAATTATAAGTTACTATTATGACTTTTAGTTTTAAAAATTAGTTAAAGTTTAATTACAATATATAAGTCATAATTATTTTTAACATTAATTAACTAAATGTCGCCTATATTAATTATTATGTAATCATATTATTTTTCCTATTTTTTTAATATTTAGTATTTAGAGTCTAAAGTTTAGTAAAGTAAAATTATAAATATGTTTTTAAAATTTAAAATTATTGTACGACTAAGTAATTAAATAACTATATAGTAAAATTATTGTAGAATAATAAGTCAACATTAAAGTTTGCAGGACAATAAAAATAATTTTAATCCTCTAACATTAACTACTAATTATTTTTAATAGTTAATAATTTCACAACTTAACGTACTAATTCCATATAATTTAATTTAATTTTATTATTAAAATCGTATGATGTTACGCCATGATCATGTTCTGTTGAAGTTAGAAGACAATTACTTGAATCAACTAAAATTTTCACATAACGTATATAAAAGAGTCCGGTTAAGTTTGGGTTTTATGATCAATTATTTAGATTAATTTAAAATAAATTTATGGAGACTTTAAAAAGTATTTTAGTTGTAGTTAAATTTTAATCTCATACCAAATACTCAAAATTAAGTGCAAAGCACGGGTTTATTATTCAAATAACATAACTTTTAATTTCTTATTCAATTTATATATGATGATTATGAAATATTTTTTAAAGTTTTACAAATTAACTTAGTATTGCGATGACAATGTTACAAACTTTGCTTGAAAATGTATGATTAATGAGCTAAAAGAATTTTATAAAGAATAAATTTGTTCATAAAAGTAATATAATATTAATTATAATAGACAATTGTATGTGGTTTGTATTTTTTTAAGCAATTGTTGTAATCGTTCTAAAACCAATAGTAAGTTAATTTGTAAATTTCAATTTTTTTTTATAAACATCATATATAAAACAAATAAAATATTAAAAATAATGTTATATATAAAATAAAATGTGTTTTGTCTTTTTTTTTTAAAACTAAAATACTAAGCACTCATAAAATACTATCATTATGTCTCTTTATAAGTTAATATTAATTAATTATTACGATTGTATATTTTAGTATAGCTATATTATAATAATTATATCGTTTATGTTGTAAATACTAATTCAAATTGCTCCAGCTTAATATAGCTTACTTATGTTTTAATATTTTAGTTTGTGGATAATTATGATATAATAGTAAAATAATTTGTTAGTATGTGATATACCATTGTTAAATATATTAACAATGATCCGTAGGTGTTTTAATTTAGGCTCGTGAGAATCAATATTAGTAAATAATTTTTATAAAAAATAAAATTATTATAGAATAATAAGTTACTCTAAATTTTTTCAGGATCATAAATAGTGTTTTGGTTATAGTTAAATTCTAAGTTTAAAAAGTGTTTTAATAGTAGTTAATAAAATAAAACAGGAAGCTTTAGAAAGTATTTTAGCAGCAATTAAATTATAGTCCCATACCAGAGATCAATAATAAAAAAACTTAATTTTGTCAACTGTTATAAAATAATAAGTTATTCTAAAGTTTTTTAGAATCATAAATAGTGTTTTGGTTATAGTTAAATTCTAAGTTTAAAAAGTGTTTTAATAATAGTTAATAAAATAAAACCAGAAAATTTTAGTAGCAAAATTCTAGTCCTATATCAAAAATTAAGGACAGAAAAATTTAGTTTTGTTATATAGATATAATTTTGTTGGTCTTCTAAATTATAATCTACATGCTTGACGCTGTAACTTTCTAGTCTTTATGTACTACCAGATATGTACACTCTGTGAGTTTTAAAGGTTAAAAAATAAAAGATTTAGAAACAATTTATTTGTTTTTTTTAACTTATCTTTGTCAGTTTATTTTATTTTAAAAACTGATTAGAAAATATGGAAAAGAAATTTCAATTTTATTTTTTTATAGAGATTTAACTACCTCCAGATCCCTAAAATGATTAGAAAATATGGAAAAGAAATTTCAATTTTATTTTTTTATAGAGATTTAATTCGTATCAATTTTAACAAACATGACCTAAGAGCATAAATAGTTGTTAATTTAACTGTATATTATTTAAATTGTTCTTAATAATTTGAACATCCTTACACCTCGTTTTTATCTAAACTCACAAACAGATGCTAATAAATATGCATCGTTTTGCCATGTGAACTGCGTTTTTGTCACCTTAACTATATCTTTTGGTATATTAATATATGGATAATTATTTTGAGATTAATTCACGAAATACCAAAACTTAATATTCATGAGATTGTGGGTTAGTTTCAGTTGTATTAGATGCTCTCCCTTCTTGCAGGGATTGAATCTCATCTCTCTCCCTTAAACATAATGTATAAATGCATAACTAATTTCAATAAAAATTAAAAAGATTATGTACATATATAAATATTAGAATTTATAATTTCTTAATTAATATTGGTTTTAAAATAATTTATAATAATTACATTTTTCTTAACTAAAATAAATGAATTTATAATTTAAGAATTTTTGCAATTGAAAAAGGACAGATCAAACTCGATCTTTTTATGAAACCTTATTGTGGAGTTGAGGTAATAATTTTTCATTTGACTTGAAAGTGTGTTGGGAAAATGAAACTCGTATTCATTAGAAATATATATATATATATATATATATAGATATCATACATAATTTAAAAGAGTATATTAGTGTAAGCATACTATACAAGCCCAAAAGCAAATTATTGATTAATTTACGTGAATGATTGTGCAACTCCCGCGAATCTAGAAATATTTTATAGGTACTTGAATAAAGTGGGGTTGGAATTGATTTGTTATAAGATAACTCAATTACATGTAATTCTTAATAATTATATGAGAAAAATATTGATAAGTTTATTTCTCACATGTTGCAATAACATAATTCAACGATAGGCTTGTGACTACATAATTTTGATAATTATTTGAGTTGTTCATTTATAAAATGAGTGCTCTCTTATCTGATGTGCGTTCTATTATTATTTCCTATTCTTAAAGGAATGATCGGGATTAAGCCGCGTGGCGATACTCGCGAAAAAGAAAGGATTTTTTGTTGATGCCATGGACCCCGTGCCTATAAATAGGACGCTTCTTTCTCTATTTGGCAAAGCAAAGGGAGATGGATCCAGCTACCGTAGAAAGACTTTCTCAAATTGTGCAAGAAATTCAAAACATCGATACCGAGAAGTATAAGATGGCTTAATAAAATCAAAAAAAAAAGAGAAAGAAACAGAATATTTACTACTAAAACCGTTTATATAGAAAAAATAGGTCCTTAAATAACTCTTTTTTGTTCACCAGGACAATAACATAAAATTATTGCAATGCAATTTATAGATTACTAAAATACCTAAAAGGTACAATGAATTGGACATTAACCTATCTAACAGTTGTATAAGGTTTTTATTTTTCACTTGGATTTCATAGTGTATTGTGTATAAGATGGATGCACATTCATTGTTGTTTTAGCAACTTCAATAAATGATGATAAAAAGATAAAACCAAAAAATGAAGTTGTATGACCTATCCATCTATTATTGGGCTATCGATGGTATTCGTAAAGATATAGTGATTCATCAAGTTAATAGACACTGCCGTTTTAACATCTTAATAGTGTAATATTTGGAGGATTGATTGAGTGTATATTATACTCCATCCATCCCGTTATAAATTATATAATTATTATGAATTTTTAAAAGTTAATTTGAAACATTTTTAAACTCAAAATTAAGATAATTTAATAAAAATTGTGTAATAATAAAATTTACAATAATTAATATTCTCTCTGTTTCAAAATTAGAGATACATTTTGACTTTTTTGAGTCAAATTGCGAAATTTTAAAACTCAAAATTGATATAATTTCGTTTAAGTTTTAAAATATAACAAATATGACAATTAGAAATGCTTTATAATTAGTTTACAATTGTTATATTTGTTTTTATTAAAACTAAATAACTTTATATTAATTTTAAATTTTAAAATTTCGTAAATTAACTTTAAAAAATTAAAATATATCTCTAATTTTAAAAGAGATGTATATATATGGTTATATATAACTCAAAGTATATAAACTAAGTTCACATGATTGAATAAGGTTATATATTTTGTTTGTTTGTATTTTAGCCACCCCACTTTATCCCTTTAAACAAAAAACTATAAAAAACAAATTACCTAGTTTATTAATAATTAGAGCCAAGATATATTTTTGGATTAATATTTGAACAATCAAAGTTTAGTGATAATATAGTTTCACAAAAAAAGAGTTTTACTTGTTACTTTTTCTAAATGATATTTTCACATGGTTATTTGATATTTTCGCTTGTGATCCCTATTTTTTTATAGACAAATTCATTTTTTAGGTGTAATTTGTCCTTGTTTGGAGCAATGCCCAATTGGCGTCTCTTTTCCCCCGCAACTCAGTCTTCCCAGTTCAAAGGAAAAACAAACACAAACTAAATCCATCCAAGCAAAACTTCTTTCGGAACAAAGGGAATGTTTCTGATCAAGCTTCACAACTGAGCCACACACTTATCAGTATTTATTTTAATCATAATTACCTCTAACAACAGTGACCCAATATCCTTTACACCTATTAATATTTATTTTAATCTGACCTCTAGGTAGCCTTTAATCTGGTCTCCCACGGATTGTCTCCTCTCATACTAAATGTTACTATATAGGTTCAAACTCTAATTTTCTCATGAAAAATTAACTATCAAAGACGGTTCCGTCTAAACTTATATCAACCTTACATTGATATTTCATACTACCGCGGTGAGATTTGCCCCGACATGATAAGCTCACATTAGTCATTACAAAAAGTAACTAGTGCAAATTTTTTCAAGCTCCCTAATATCAGATCTTAAGAAGAATACTTTCAGAATCTATGAAGCACTAATTCTGAATTTTCAAACCAAACGTGGGTCTAGAGAAACCCTCTGCAAATACATGCACCAGGAAGGCTATGAAATTGAAATCAACTCAATGAACTCACTGAAGAAATGAGTAAAAACACATATTTTGTAATGGGTTTGGGTGATTCAAGCCAAGTGTGGTTTTTGATGATCGTAGAAGTTGCAGTCTTGCACAAGGAACGGAGAGGAACAGTGAGGGTAATTGGGTACAATATCAATTGGGGCAAATTGGACATTAAAAATGAGTTTACTTAAAATGTGAGGGCCACGTGTAGAAATATCAAAAAAATCTCTGTAAAAATATCATTTCCCTAATTTTATTGTGTTTTACATTAACTTTGTTTTTTCTCCTGTTGACAGTAATATAAAATGATAGATAATATTAATATTACGAGTCCTAAATTTTTAATCTCAAATGACATGTTATTTAATATTTTAATGATATTTTATGACATAGTCATTTACATAAAATTTATCTAACTAATATAATGATAACACGTCATTTAAGATAAGAAAATTAAGACTCCTAAACATTACCCTAAAATGATATAATTTGCACAAACTTTACTTTCAGAATGTAATTATTACTGCTATTAAATATCAAGTTGATAATTTTGAAAACAAATACAAAATAAATATACATTTTTAATATTCACAAATTTTGTAAATGACATTTTTGTTTGAAACTGAGGGAGGGAGTATTAAACATCTGTTTAAGTAAACACTCAATTAGTTATACGTAAAGTGGCGTCTTAATTATAGCTAAAGCAGGCAATAACACAGTGGCATGAAGGCAATATTGTGGAAATACAGGAGTAAGGGAAAGTCAATTAACCTTCTATACTATTTGCTGCTTATTCATTCATAAAGCGATGAGCCAGCGAGTATAATTGTAGCTAACGGACGAACTCCAGCAAGCAGGGCTTGGTACACATCAATCAAACCCCACCCCTCTCTCTGTCGGAGGAGAGAGAGCCGCGCGAGCCAGCACGCACTCTCACTTTTCCTTTCACTTTTCACCCCCAATTCTTCCCGCCCCCTCTCTCTCTCTCTCTCCTCACTTTCATCACCCTCTCCCCCTTTCTCTCTCCTCGGACACCTCTCTTCACTAGGTAAATATATACATAACTATGTTCGATTTTCTTTGTGGTTAGCTGAAGCTTCGCAAATTTAATGTAAACTTTGAATACATTTCCTCTTACTAAATCCCATCCCCCCCCTTTTTGAAATTTTATTCTTTCCATAATTAGTGATCAGATTATTAAAGTGAATACCTGTATGTACATAGTTGTTTTTGATTTGACTGCAGTCGTTTTCAAGAACCCTAATTTCATTCTTGATAGTTTCATGTACACTAATTTTTTCTTTGTAGCTTTTAGTGTAGCTATTAGGGTTTCCTGTTATTGGAAAGTGGTTATGCTGAAGGGGGTAATTAAAAACAAAGTTTTGTCTAACAGCTACTATGTTGAAAGTAATATGGTCACGGTTTTTTCTTTAGAACCATTGAACTTTGATTGGCCCCTTTATTATGCAGCATTGTTCTATGGTTAAAGCTGATGCCAATAGAATAGTGCCTTAGCTTAGCTTACTTGAGGTCTACTTATTTTATTTACTTATGAATTAATTTTTTTCTTTCTTTTTCCATCTATCTGAAAAAGTATCTACCATTCTATGGTTTATCTTGTGCAGCAAAAGGAAAAGAAAATTAATTGATGTAGTAAGAGTTGTAGTCCTATAGGGTTAGCAACATTTTATTTAAAAATCTTTGTTGTAACCGTTTGAATCAATCTACTTATTTCAATTGATTCAGGATATTGAATCTGTAGTTTCGATCAGATGGCATGGACAGAACAGGATGTTGGTAGCGGAAAAGAGAAAGAACCTATTGGGGATAATGGTTTCTCAAAAGGAGTGCAGCCATCCTCAGCTGCCAGAGGAACCCCAGATTGCATTAGTTCTGTAAAGAAAAGTTTCGAGGGGAAGGATGCTCTCTCTTATGCCAACATTCTTCGCTCTAGGAACAAATTTGTTGATGCACTTGCCATCTACGAGAGTGTGGTGGAGAAAGACAGTGGAAATGTTGAAGCTCACATTGGCAAAGGGATTTGCTTGCATATGCAGAATATGGGAAGGCCTGCTTTTGAGAGTTTTGCTGAAGCTATCAGATTGGACCCACAAAATGCATGTGCCCTCACGCATTGTGGTATTTTGTACAAAGACGAAGGTCGTCTGGTGGAGGCTGCTGAGGTATGCTTATAGCAGTCACATAATCGTTTTCATGGTGGTCATATTACTGTTATTATGGTGAAAAATAACTGTAGTAATTATCTTAAATGTTGACTTTATTGTTGTTTAAAAAGGCTTTCTTATACTTCTCATTAGTTTGAGTTTAATTATTAGCATTCTTTTATTTACTTTGGTTTAGTCGGATGTTTTATGCAACATTGACTTGCGTAGATCATGTTAAACAAGTGGTAATAACCTTAAAATTTAATCATGTTAACTCTTGTACTGGTTTTCTTCCCGTGATTTGTCATATTGTGCTGAAATTTGATTGTGATACTTATATTTATGTGCAATAAGATTGATGTTCTAACTGCATTCATATTACTTAATTTTTCCCGCAGTTACTTGCACATAATGAGCTCATATTTACTCAAGTTTAGCTTGGTGTGTGGTTAATCCATTTTTATTTTAGTTGGGCCTCTTCTGCTCATTCCTACTAAATGTTCAGGTGCAGTTGTAATGAATTGTCTGTTTTTCATGATTTATAGATTTGAGTTAGGATTTATAAAGGAAGGATGTAATATGATCATACTCACTTCCCAAACAGGTTGTCATATTTAAACTTCATAACAGGCCAAATTAAGTTGGGTTTCAAGAGATGTGTTGAAGCTGATGGGGTCCGATTGTTGAAATTTGACGGTAGTAAGAGAGAGTCGTAGTACACGGTAGAAGAGAGAGAGAGAGAGTAGTAACAGTAGAAAAGAGAGAGATAGCGCAAGTAGAAGAGAGATACTGATAGAGAGAGTAGTACAAAGTTGAAGAGAGAGTACACAGTTTGGTCTTTTGAGCTTCATGTTTTGAGTTATAGGATTTCTTCAACAAAGTTTGAAGAAATCAACAAAAAATTTGTTGATGCATGTAACAAGGAAAATAGGTAGGTTAGGACTTAGGAATTTAAAACGATGCTTGTTTGAGAGCTTGGTTAATCAACTTTTATATTTGCTATACATAATGTTCTTGTCAAATAAAATAAAATCGTAATGTTAAATCTGGATTAATATATTTCTGGTATTATTATACTTGACTTACAAATTCTTAGATGTAGAGAGGGTATTTCAGAAACTTGCTTCTGACTGTAGAGAGGGGTGTCATGATAGCCTTTTGCATGTGGCTTAGTTGTGTAATTAGTTCTAGGTTTGAAGGGTTTAGTAGTTCCAAAAGGAGACTCCAGGACTTCTAGAAAGCACAAGGCGAGACACGTGTGTCGACTCATTTAGAAAAGTTATCTTTGACTTGGTCATATATGTACCAATAAAATTGGATTCACTACACAATCTTCAAATGCTAGTTACATGTGAGCTGCTTAATGTCGCTTTGGTACGATTCATTTACTTATCTTTGACTTGGGTGCATATTATTCTTGTTCAGTTCACAATTCATAGTTGTCTTTATTTCTTGATACAGTCATATGAGAAGGCCCTAAGAGCAAATTCTTCCTACAAACCTGCGGCTGAATGCCTAGCAATTGTACTAACAGATCTTGGTACCAGCTTAAAGCTTGCTGGCAACACTCAGGAAGGTATCCAAAAGTATTACGAGGCTATTAAAATTGATCTACATTATGCGGTAATTTCATGTTCCTTTCACTTTCTGCTTTCTGAAACAGCCTACATTTACATCACTTCATTCAGATTTGTATTATGATGTTTTGAGCTTGTTATGTACTATGCAGCCTGCATATTATAACCTTGGAGTTGTTTATTCTGAGATGATGCAATATGACATGGCCCTTAATTGCTATGAGAAGGCTGCACTGGAAAGGCCCATGTATGCTGAAGCATATTGCAATATGGGTGTCATCTATAAAAATCGTGGAGATTTGGAATCTGCTATTGCCTGTTATGAGAGGTTTCCTGCTATTTATTAGTCAAAATTTGTGTTATGAATTGATCCTTGCAAATACGTGGTATCTGGGTGATAGTTTTTCCTCTGCTTGTACCTCATGGTGATTCAGTGCCGTTCTATTTCAGGTGTCTGGCTGTTTCTCCAAACTTTGAGATTGCAAAAAATAATATGGCAATTGCCTTGACAGATTTAGGCACAAAGGTGGTTTCTTCATTTACCCAAATTTTAAACTGGATTATGTAGTTTCATCTTATGACCTACCAAACCTTGTACTTTCTTGAGAATGATATTATTACCTTTGTTTTTGGCTCTTTACAGAATCATGGTTTGCCTTTAGATTAAAATCCAGATTGCAATTTGTATATTGTGTTGTATATATTCTATGGAAGTGTGTTTTCTTTTTAGATTTTATGGGGGAATTTAGAAGAGTATAATGCTAGACTGTTTAGAGGGCTAGTTATCTTATAATTTGTTGAGGGATAGGGTTCTTTTTTTTACATCCCTTTAGGCTCTGCTATGGGGCCTTTAGGTTGCCTCCGTGATGGATTTGTGTGGAGCATGGGAGCTGTACTTTTTTTAAGTGCTATTTTTGACTTGTTTTCGTCTAGGTCAGTGAAGGTGGACTTCTTCTCCCCATGTTTTATTTTTATCCTCTCTTTTCTATTAATATAATTTGATTTTTTTAATCAAAAAGAAAAAAGAATATACTAACTTTGGGACCACAAAATGTTTCTTATCCATATGTCAGCAGTTAGCCTATGAATCATATTGCAACTCATTTGGCTTCATCTGTTTGAGATGGCTGCAGGATGATGTCTGTAGTGTGGAGGAATGGGAAAATAATGTGTGTGTGTGTGTATAGATATATATTTAAATCTCCAAGCCCTCCAATCTAGGGGCTTGGTCATACTAATCCTACAAGTTTCTTACGTTAAAGATGAATTGTAATGTATAAGGAATTATAATATAAGATTTCTTATCATCATTTCTTATTCTTTCTCTCTCTCTCTCTCTCTCTCTCCTCCGTCCCTTTATTTTTTTATTATCTTTAATAATAGTTATTATGTACTAAATATGAACTCATGATACATCACTCAGGTGAAATTGGAGGGGGACATCAACCAAGGTGTGGCATATTACAAGAAAGCTCTGTACTATAATTGGCACTATGCTGATGCCATGTACAACCTAGGGGTCGCATATGGTGAAATGCTGAAGTTCGACATGGTGAATGATGATGAAATGATGCCCTATTTCTCCTTATCATACTAATTTTGCTTTAAATTTTCTTTCTCTAGACCGCCTGTTCTATTTTTCTTTTTATTTCTGTCTTTAATGAGAATAAATTTATGTTTTCTATAGTCAGATATTATTATTATTAATTTATTATTGTTATTTTTAATCAAACATTACCTCATCTGTGTAGGCAATTGTGTTCTATGAACTTGCCTTCCACTTCAACCCCCACTGTGCAGAGGCATGCAACAATTTAGGAGTCATATATAAAGACCGCGACAATCTCGATAAAGCTGTGGAATGTTATCAGGTAAATTTTAATGCTTGTGCACAAATTCGATTATCTATTAACGGACGATGACATATTTTTACTGGTTAAAATGTTTTCTGTTTGCAGTTAGCTTTATCAATCAAACCAAACTTCTCTCAGTCATTGAACAATCTTGGAGTAGTCTACACTGTGCAAGTCAGTAACCGTATCTACTTTACGTAAATTTGAATGACAATATGTTTCTGTATCTACTTTACGTAAATTTGAATGACAATATGTTTGAAACTGTCAGTTATAGCATTGAATTTACACAGGGTAAAATGGATGCTGCTGCAAGCATGATACAGAAAGCTATTGTTGCAAACCCAACATATGCAGAAGCGTATAATAACTTAGGTATTTATCTCTCTCCTCTCTTTATAGGCACCTTGCGTGTTACGCGCATGTGTTTCTGGCTGTTACTAGTTCTTGTATAAGTTCATGTTTTTTAAAGTTGTCATTGGGGGAATTTTTTAGGTTATGAAATGCTTGTTTGAAGTTTAACTTCTTTCTAAAAGGGATTGCTAAGTATCCATTGATAGAATGGATTTATAGTTATGCATTTATCTTAAATAATACTTTGAAACAGTTACATGGAATATTTAACTTAGAGCATCAGGAGGAAGGGTAATATCAAGCTGTGTTAAAACTTTTGCGATATTTTTCTTGATCTTACATTTGCCAAATTATAGGTTTATTTCATAAGTTTTAATAATGCGGTTAGAGTTGAGTCCTATTCTGTTACACATTCTGACAGCCATCTTCGATTTCCACTGTGCTGCTCAATTTATGTTTGCAAACTGAAAGTGCATCTTAAGTTGTACTCTAGCCATTTCCCAATGTTCACATCTTTCAGTTTAATTTTATTTCAAAATGTTGAGGGAATTTGTTGGTGCCCACCTTTTATGCACATGACTATGTTGCAGTTAAGGGCAAAATCATAGCAGAAGATCTTTGAAAGACCGAGGGAGTACTTTAAGATGAAGCAAATGTTAATTTTACAGTATTGGTGACCTATTATTATATTCCGCCATTATTTTCATTTACTATAGTTTATCATGTGTAGGGGTTCTTTATAGGGACGCTGGCAATATAACTATGGCTATTGAGGCATACGAGCAATGCCTCAAGATAGATCCGGATTCTCGTAATGCGGGCCAGGTATTGTTAGTCCACTACTCTTTACTTAAATTGTGAATGTCTAGTTCTGAATTAGCAAAATAAATAATTATAAAAAATAGAAAAGAATGTCAAGTTCTTGTATTTGTAGGCCTTAACATCCCCTTTCATTTTTTCCTACTTAACCTTGTCGTACATGAACATGTTGCTTGAAACTCTTTTTCTTGCAGCTCCATAATGTATATATTTGCTACCACCACTTGAAATTGAGATGCATTTACACTAGGTGCCATTATGATTGGTAACATGAAGTCCCTAGGCCAGTAAGAGAAATCTTCGAACCAAATGTGTGGTTTACCTACACTTGTTTATGATAAATTTCAAAGTATTTCTTTTGTTTCTCTTTATATTGTGCATTTTGCAAAGATTTTGGTGATTAAAATTCAAGCAAAATTCTTCCATCAAATAAAGGCTGGTTGGTTCTCATATGACAAAAGATGGATATACTTGATTTTATAACTGTTTTATGTGACTTCTTGCCATAAATTAAGTGTTTATAGTTATGCTCAAATTGGGTAGTTTGATAAGTTCATTTGTGTAATTACTTACTATGATCAGGCTATTAAGGAATTGGTTGATCTTCTGATGGAATTATGTAATGTGGTGGTAGGAATATCTCGTTTTGTAAAAGATTTCTAGATTTGCTATCAACTTCATTTAGCATACAGAATGCCTAACCTTTCAAATTTTAGTGTCTCATGGTTTTAGGATACTCTTAACAGTTCTGTCTCTTACCACTAATTTACTGAATTTTTTCTTGCAGAATCGATTGCTTGCAATGAACTACATAAATGAGGGACGTGATGATAAATTATTTGAGGCTCACAGGTTCAGCTAACTACAAAAATTTCCTTGTTTCATTGGGTTGTTTGAAATTTAATTAATATGACTCGGTCTTATCATTTTTTTTCTAAAAAATAAATACAATTCCGAGAATTACATAATGGAGAGGCATATATCCATAATAGGTGCCATCAACTGGAATGATGACCTGGTTTGAAAGAAGGGAGGTTTTTATTTCTTATTATTCTATTTTTATAGTATTTGGAGTGTTTCTTGCTCTTCTCTTTGTGGAAATATATATTTTTGTTTCTCATTAATTTGATCAGGAAATGATCTAATGCGCCTGTGTTGATTCTCTTTTGATTATTGTTTTTTTTATTCTCAAAAATCTAGAATAAATCCGAAAAACTGCTCCCCCATTGCTTTCAGATTTGTGCAAAATCTGATTATTTGGACCTTAAAAAGCAAATCCAAAAGTCAGAAAGTTGCTTTTTGAGTCTGAAAAGCAGTGATCAGATTTTAAAAAGCCAATCCAAACAGGCTCTATTTTTTTAAATTTATTTTTGTCGCGGCATGCATCTCTGTGAAGTATCTTCATCTGGACCTTTTTGAATTTACCTCTCCTAGTTATGCTTTAATATTTTCTTAAACTAGCCTCCAGATTGCTTTATTAAACTTTGGCTTACTCCTGGAATTCTTTCCACTTCTTCGACTATTGATTTTGTAGGCATTCTACTTTTATGAATTACAGAATTATACGAATTTGATGTAGGACGAGCCCATGAAAGTTGGTTAGAACAATTGGAAGCCCGTGAATTAGAAGTTGTAGTTATCTTATTTAATTTGTAGTTATCTTATTAGAGTTCAATTTAGGTTAAGAAAGTTGTCTAGGAGTATTATAAATAGTGATGTACTTCATTATTTTGAGAGAGTGAATAATTAGAATTGATTGAGTTTTGTGTGAGATTATCTGTGTGATATTTATCCTTCCTCCCCAAACCCCGTCCCCATCAGCATTCTTCAACGTGGTCTGTTCTGAGATGAAGTGTGTACTTGCAGAGACTGGGGCAGGCGCTTCATGAGGTTATATCCGCAATACACCTCTTGGGACAATCCAAAAGATCCAGAAAGGCCACTTGTTATTGGATATGTATCTCCGGATTATTTTACTCATTCTGTATCATATTTCATTGAAGCACCCCTCATCTACCATGATTATGCGAACTACAAGGTGGTTGTTTATTCAGCAGTTGTGAAGGTACTAACCACATTGGCACCAACTGTGGCATCTCCTGGAGTTTGTTAGTGCACCACATATTCATTTAATTGTTTGTTTGATTTAATTTCATTATACCTTTTATTATTTGTATATTTTTTCCCCTGTTGAATTTTAATTGTTGTATATTTTTTTCTCCTGTGGAAAAGTCCAAACAGTCTATTGTGCCCTACCCTTATGTTGAAGAAAAAGTTCCAAATATGTTTTTTCTGTACGATGTCACAGGCAGATGCAAAAACTAATAGATTTAGAGACAGAGTTTTGAGAAAAGGTGGAACGTGGAGGGATATTTATGGGATTGATGAGAAGAAGGTTGCAAGCATGGTTAGAGAAGATAAGGTTGATATCTTGGTAGAACTTACTGGTCATACTGCTAATAATAAGTTGGGGATGATGGCTTGCAGACCTGCACCTGTTCAGGTATGTCGAGGCTATATGCTTATTATTTTTCCTTAATATATTTTTGTAGTTATACTCTATAAATTATCTGCAATAGTTAAGATGATTGGTTTGTATTAGTTTGTTTTTTTTTTGTAGAGGCAGTTACTGATTTGATTAACTATCTTATTAATTGGTTAAGCAAAATTAATAACGTGCAGATTTTTTTTTTGTTGCTGCAAAATTTTGCAATTTAAACTCTCGGGATTAGAGAGTAAGGAAATTTCTGAATTATTCATTCATGGGTCCTTTTCTTACCCTTTCAACATTTCATATATAGATCTTTATCAGGTGCACAACTTCACAGCTGTATTGCGTAAAGTGAATCACTTTCTCCTTTATTTTGTATTGTCCTGTTGCTTGGAGTTTATGGATTCTGTGGAGTATTTGGGGAGGAGTGGGTGTGTCCTGTTTGTTGGAGTATTTGTTGCTTATCCGGTTCAAATTATTTTCTTTTTTTCACTTCTTATTTTTATTTTGTGGGTGGACTACTCTTTCCCTGTACGTGTATTCTTTTTTTCATCACATATATATACATATGTATTATAATCCAAAAAATAAAAGATTGATTATAAAGGAGCATACTAAGCTAAATTTGGTAGATTCTATTCTTATGCAATGTGGCCCTCATTTTGGAGTAGTTTTTGTTACGACTAACTCAATGGTGCTAAATTTATAGGTTTTGGTGTTTTTTTGTTTTCCATTCCTATAATTACATTTAGTATTTTTATTTGGCTGATAACCGTAGTTTTTTTTTTGTTTGTTTTGGTTTTCGTATCAGCCAGGGGGGTTTGGTGGATACAAATTCTGTTCTGTCCAGCTTTTTAAATTCTACTTTATCTCTAGAAAACATGCTGGTCTAGAATGTCCTTATATGAACTCCCTCCGTTCTAAACTATAAGATCATTATTGACTTTTTGAATTTAACTTAAAACATTTTCAAACTCATAATTTTGACATGAATTCATTTAATTTTAATCAATTCATTAATTAATATTTTAAACTATCTAAAAATATTACTCATTGTAATATTTGTTGTTTCATAATTTTTAATGAATCATCTCAATTTTGAGTTTGAAAATGAGTCAAATTGACTTTCAAAAGTCAACAATGATCTTATAATTTGAAACCGAGGTAGTATATATAAAAAAATGCTTGTATAGGATGCAAGTGTAGTCACCAAGAGAATAATATTTATTTGGTTAGGAGAGGCCTCAGATGCTGAAGCAGCAGGAGATCAAAAGTCTTAAGTCAAGTCAAGGAGAGAGTACAAGGCAAGTCCCTGAAGAGAGAACATAGAGAAAGGCCAGACAAGTTACATAGCTGCTAGATCAGCTACCATGAAAAAGTTGTAAAGAGTTCCAATACTGATTTTGAAGGGAAGTGCAGATAGAGCCTAGAGGGTTCTTGAGACTGATAAGGAAATTTGTACATAATGAGAATTTTAATGTGCAACTACCAGAGGTAGTATCTGGGTACTATGTGATGGGACCTCTCTTGAATAGCTTAGGTAACTAGCATCTCAGTTCGTCAAATTGTACATAAAGAGAGTGGATATAGGAACCACCTGTATAGTGGCTGCTCAAGATCTGAAATCTGTTTAGCAGAAACATGTCTCTCTCTTAAACATGAGAAGGCCTGATACTCTGCCTCCATGTGAAGATAACATTAAGCATTGGCACTAGATACCAAATACTCTTAATGGTCCAGTGGTGTATTGTAGTGCAATTCATTTTTGTACCAAGGAACTGTAACCAAATTGGGAAGCTTCCTGGGTTTAGTCTCAACCAGTAAAGGTAGGTGGCAAGATGCTTGTGTTAGGATGACTGTTCTGCAGCATACCTTGTTTTAGGGGATTGCCTCTGGAGAACAAAGTGACCACTATACTACAACTTGATATTTATTAAGTGTATACTTATATGCTAAAATTTTGAAGATCTCATATGCTATGTTAATGAGCATCAGGTCATTTTGAAGCAACAAGGGAATTACTTTTACTTTGAAACTTTGTTGTATCTTGCATTCAGTGTTAATGTTTGGTTAATTTCATAGCAATGCAAGTAACCTGGATAGTTAGACCATACTGAAAAACGATAGGAAATTATATGCTTTGACAAAATTTATGCCTAGCACATATCCCAGTCTATTGTCCCCCCCCCCCCAACCCAAAAAAAAAGAAAAAAAAAAGCGCACACACAATAATCATGAACAGATGTGTTTACCATCACACTAGAAGTTCAAAACGCTTGCTTATTATGGGAGTTCCTTAATGTAGTGAATCTATTACTCCATAAGTAATTGTTTTCTGAAACCCTTTGACTTACTTCTGTGGTAGGTGACTTGGATTGGATACCCAAATACAACTGGTTTACCTACCATTGATTACAGAATCTCTGATGCGCTGGCTGATCCTCCTAATACAAAACAGAAGTAGGTGAAGCTTTTCTTTTTGTTTCATTTGTTCCTTCTATATCTGCTTTGCGTTTGTACAGTGTGGCCTCAAGGATCTTAATTTGAATTTTCAATGATAAATCCCACACAATTTCCTTAATAATGACAGGCAAGTCGAGGAGTTAGTTCGATTACCAGAATGCTTTCTTTGTTATACACCATCTCCTGAAGCTGGGCCCCCAACTCCAACTCCTGCTCTTTCCAATGGCTTTATTACATTTGGTAGCTTTAACAATCTAGCAAAGGTATAAGTAGGTTGGAATGGGCATTTGTTTTAAATCCAATTGTTTATATAATGGACGATATTCAATCATAAGATCTGATTCTATTTATAATATATCTTATAATCTGTCTTATTCCATCAGATAACACCTAAAGTTCTGCAAGTTTGGTCAAGAATTCTATGTGCGGTTCCAAATTCTCGACTTGTTGTGAAGTGTAAGCCTTTTTGTTGTGATAGTGTAAGACAGAGATTCCTTTCAACCTTGGAGCAATTGGGGTTGGAATCACTGCGAGTTGATCTTTTGCCTCTTATTCTTCTCAACCATGATCATATGCAAGCATATGCTCTAATGGACATTAGGTAATTCTTCTCGTTAATGAAGGAGATTTTTCATTTCTTTAATTTTTTTGTGCTACCCCAAATATTTTCATCATACTCCAACGTTTCAAAAACATAAGCTCTGACTTTTTGAAGTCATTTGAGACATTTTAAATTCCAAATTGATACGAGTTCATTTAATCATAGTCAATACAATTCGAATATTGTAAACAATGTTAAAAGTACTACTAGTTACAACTTTAATAAATCACAACATTTTGAATTTGAAAGATGTCTCAAATTGAATTCAAAAGGTCAAAATGACGCATATTTTGGAACGGATGGATTATTTGGCGTTATTAAAAGTCAAAATGTTATGTGAACTGTGGACTGAGTGGTATGGAATAGTTAGGGCTGTTGACTGTGTTATGGGGATCTTGTAGTGCGACATTTTATTGTTTAGATATCCCATTCGTAACATCACAAGGCAGACCTGAAGAAATTGGGTTTCTGTACCTGTTGTTGCGGCCTGTTTTCGCAATAATTTTCTTCTGGAGTTGATTGATGCTCCGTCCCATGATCAGGACATGTTATATGATCTTTCCGGTGAGGCAGTGATACATTCTGCAGCCTATAAATTCATGTTTTAGATATTCCCTTTGAAGGTCTTACATTTGCTCTATGCTCAAAAAATGCAGACAAGTGTAATTCTTTAAGGGATGGAGCCATTCACAGTTTTTCTATGCTGATGACATATTTGGTTTACTTGTTTAATGGACTCAAAAGCTCCCCATTGGTTATATATTTGATCATCTTGCAGCTTTTGATGCGTAGTACTATTGATAGGCTGACTAGAAAATATGCACACTACGCTTTTCTTTTATACCTCCCATTTTAGGGGAATGATTTTCTTGTTTTATATGGTTTTTTATAGCTTACGTTTGAATGTATTTCTGAGAAATTGTCTAATCTCTATTATTGTTTGCTAGCTTGGATACTTTTCCATACGCGGGGACCACCACTACCTGTGAATCTTTGTACATGGGAGTTCCATGTGTTACTATGGGAGGTTCAGTACATGCTCATAATGTTGGCGTGAGTCTTCTCAACACAGTTGGTAAGAATTGTTCTTTTTCCTTGTTATGAAAGACTTCACTGATTAATCTTATGAATGTTTTATTATTGTTTTCAATATTCCGAAAGTTTTTCATTTGACTAATTCATGTCTGATTTGTTTATCTTGTTAACCTTTAGAAGATGTTGTAAGTTATACTTGGCTGTGATTATAGAACCCAATCCAAGATCCAGTTAAACTATACATTGAGAAGCTCACAAAAGATTTATATTTTAGTTAATCTATAAAACCCTGCCTATTCATGTATTATATAGAGAGAGAAGGTATTAGATGAGATAGCATTGATGTTTTTTTCCTTCCATATGGCAAGGTTGCAATACTCAGTCCTTATCTGCAGAAGTCCATCCTTGGTAGTAACTACCCAACCATTAAAATGCAGATTCCTTAATAAAATTATGAATATCCTTGGTATAACCTTCTGCATTCCTTATAAAGTTATGTAGTCTCTTTTATATCCCTGGTTGGAGAGAATTAATGCTATTAAAGTTTTATAGTATTTTTTTTCTTTTTCTTTTTTTATATATTCTTTCACTTATGTTTTTAGTTAAAAAAAAGAAGAAGAGAAAAGAACAGTTGTACTAGAATTGATACTAAAATTCCATGTGTTATAAATTTGAGCTTTTATCCTTCCTTGGCATTGCACATGATGCACTTGTCAGCCAAGCTGATAACCACAATCTTGCACTCAATAGCAACTTTGCAATTCAGAATGTTTTTGATTTATATTCTTTGCTCGCTTATGTTGTTCTGTTCTTCCCCTCCCCCCCCCCCCCCGGCGCGGCTATTTGCTTCTTTTATTGTTTACCCAGAAATTTGTTGTAGGAGGGGGAGGGTGAAGACGGAATATGTCATCAAGTAAAAGGGCAGCTGCACCTTGTGCAATTGAAGCTTAGCTTGGTCTATATATACCTATTCCACCTTTAATTGAGCCTTGATTGGTGGGCCTACATTCTGTAATGCCCTGTAAACAATATTTGGTTTCAACTCTATATATCTATGTTGAACCTTGTGGTTTCAAGCATAGAAGGCCTTCCTTTTATCTTGCTGTACCTTTCCTCAACAATGGCTGATACAATATACGACTCCTAATTTACAAGGAGCAGAGATAAGATAATCTTTTTGGTTTTGTCCCTTTGTGCCTCCTGTAAAGTTTGGATCATCTTTTTCTTTTTTTACAAATACTGTCGCTTGTTGACATCATAGTTGTTCTAGCAGTGAAGATAACTGAGATTAAAATATCTGCATTCATACAAAATGTGATGGAGTAAGAAATGTGTGTACAGTCGTCTGTGCAAAAGTGGAGTGAATGGAAAAAATAAGACCAGGCATGCTTCTGTCACATGCTGAAAAATCTATACAATGCTTTTGCTTTTTAAAATCATAGCATGGTCCTGTGCTATTGTTGATCTATCGAATTTATGAAGTAAGATGAATTTGTAACTAATCTTAGATTACATGGCTACTGTATTGCAGGACTAGGACACCTGGTTGCCAAAACTGAAGACGAATATGTTGAACTGGCACTGCAGTTGGCCTCAGATGTTACGGCTCTCTCCGACCTGAGAATGGGTTTGCGGGATCTAATGTCCAAGTCTCCTCTTTGTGATGGATCAAAATTCTGCAGCGGTTTGGAGTCGACATACAGGAACATGTGGAACAGGTATTGTAAGGGTGATGTGCCATCTTTAAAGCGTATGGAGCTTCTACAGCAGCAGCAGGTTGTTTCCGAAGAGTCTGCAGTCAAATTCTCAGAGCCGACGAGGAGTACAATCTCTAAAGATGGCCCTGTTGGGCCGATCAAGGAAAATGGATTTAATCTGGGGGGGGCGCCTTTATTAAAGCCTTCTGCTGGTGAAGAAAATGCCGTGATTTGAATCAGGCCACCAATTTAGGCAAGTTAGCTGAAGTTTGATGTGATTTGTGGGTGATTAGCGAGGCATTTGGAAAGAGTGGTTATAGTCTATCTTGCCTCCTAAGTAGTGTATTGCCCCGAGTTGAATCAAGCCTAATGTAATATATATATTTAGTGGTGCTTGGTCTGCTAATACGAGGCTGGAGTTGGCCATCATCTGTTTATGTAGGCTCAATTTTTTCGGGGAAAGAGTGCATGCAGTACTCCGATGCTAGTTGTTCAAGCAGGATGCAGAATTTTGGCTTACTGCCATATAGAGGTCAATACACGGGCTTGTATTCATTGTCCTTCGCATTTTCCCCTGAATCATATACGTGGTTTGTAAAATATAAAAACAAACAAAAAAAGCTCTTTCTCATTTAGACGTTTTGAAATTTCTTTAGATTTAATCTCGAGGAAAAATGCTATAAGAACTAACTTATCTCTCTCTCTCTCTGTATCTCTCTTTCCCTCTCTCTCTCTATATATATATATGAGTGAGCTTATATCCATATATTTAAGAGTATTTATAAGTAAACCATAATACACAACTTAATTGGTCAACCCCCCACAATCCAACAAAAAAGAAAGAAAAAAAAAATTGTAAGTCTATCTACAGAAATTGAAGAAGCAAATCATTTTTTATGTTTTTTTTGGTTCGGGGTAGTTGTTGATCAAACAGATGATTCCCAGATTTATTTTTTTATTTTTTATTAAGAAGCGCACATTTTCAGAAAAACTATCTTGCAAAATTATGCTGATTTTTTCAGAAAACCATCTTGCAAAATTATGCTAATTTTTTGCAATAAAATTACATAAATGATTAATTGCTCAACTGCCATCTTCCACTAACGAATGTGTCTGCAACTGGCTAATAGCTGAATCTACAAACAAAACTGGCAATTACAAAATATTTCTTGACAATTTACGCCAACACTTTTACATATCAATTCTAGTTTGCCTCAGTTTCTCATCACCCACTTTTAATCTAACCATTTGGACTTAGTATTGTAGCTGTATTAAAATCGAATACGGATTTGATCATAAATAAATAAAAATTTGAATACGGATGCCAGAAATTGCTGCAAGGGGGCAAAATCTGCTGGGTTTCATCTTATAAACATGGGAAAGCCACCAAATGACAGTAGGGATGATTTTAATGTTGCTTCATATTCCAAGGGTAAATGAGATGGCAGCAAGAGGAATTTATGGAAAAGGACTCCCAACAATCATTATGGCTGCTGTTTATATTCTTCTAATCAGTGGAAACAGTATTTAGACAGCCCACACACACAAAAATAATATAAAAAAAAAAAAGAAGAAGAAAAAACAACACTTCAGGAAGATATATGATCAGCCAAGAGGGTACTGGAAATTATACATCAAAAAGAAAAGCCAAAACAAAACAACTCCTCCAACTTTGTAGAAGACAGTAAGAAACATTCTCTTCATTGTCTGTATGGTAGTAATCTCATGATGGAAGTACAAGGAACCTAACATAGACTCTCACATCTTTGAAGAGCAGAGAATATCATACATATCATATCACCATTATTTGGCAGCTAAACGTTTGCAATATTGAAGTGTCAAACTTTGACTATTGCCCGTAGTATCTTCACGTCATGGATAGGCCTGGATCAAAAGACAAAAAATGCTGAACTAAGTCTCCAATCTGAATAATCAATCTGGTGCTAATATTGTCAGTAAAACCACACATTAAAATCAAGAAAGTAAAAGTAAAATTAATTAACCATGCACCTACGTACAACAAATCTCGCTTCACTCAAAATTTTATTGTGCTGGAAGTTAAAGGAACTCGCCTCCCAATTATAAATAAGTACAGGTGGGAGAAGACGATGTTGAACAAGAGTCAAACTAAACCTCTTCGGCAGATAAAGATTCCATTTGTTCCGTTCCAAAATTAGAGATACATGTTGATTTTTTTGAAGTCAATTTGCAAAATCCTAAAATTCAAAATTGATATGAATCCTTTTAAGTTCCGAAACAACAAATTTGATAATTAGGATTGCTTTTTAGTTAGTTTATAGCTTATAATTGTTTAAATCCAAAATTTTTGTATTGATTTTGAATTTTAAGATTTTGCAAATCACCGGAAAAAAAAATTAGACTAAATGTATCAGTAATTTTGGAATGGAAGGAATATAACAAACACTAGGAGGGTCAAGCAGTCCACCATCCATTGTTTTCTGAATGAAGGACAAGCTGTAAACCTGATATTTATAGGGGTGAAATGAGCATAGAGGATAAAATTAGTCCAAGTTAAAATTGATTGCCACCCTTCTTCATGAGAAGACCATTTATCCTACAGTCTAACCAGAAATAAATATATCCAGGGAGAGAAATACCTCTCGTCTTTTTTTCCGTCTTTTAATAAGTTACATACCTATCATTATTATCAGTTTGAACGCTACCAAGTCTTTTGACAATTTCCATTCCTCTACATACTCTTCCAAATATTGTGTGTTTTCCTGTACAAGAAAATAACAAACATAAACCAAAAAGAGTATCAGCTAAAAGAGAACTCAATGAAGATCAATGAAAGATACAAGAGAACTAGAATATCCAGTCTCACTCTCACACCATAGGAGTTTATTCAAATACACGACGAAAGCAAATGCTAGATGAATATAGGAATTCTGCAAATTATGAGCTCTTCATATATTGCAGTCTGACTATAAAAACAGATTGTAAAAGCCTGATTGAAGTGTTTATCCTACTTAAACACAGGAGCAACAAACACAGCGTTGATTAATGGTCTTTTCCATTATATATGCTAGTAGATCGAACACATTTAGAAGACCAGAAATATATTATGTTTGTAGGCTTTAAGATCTGTTGTGACTGTTAAATACAATACCAAACTAAATCTTCTAGGCTTTTAAGAGCATTTTCAGAAACTCATCCTTGGATTCTAAGATGTCAACTGGACATTCATCAAGTGAAAGCATCAATAAGAAGAGGACATACTAAAGGACAGCCAAAGATATGTGCTTAAGGATAAGACTTCTACTGCCATTAAGGAGAAGATAGCATTTCCCTGGACTCATTTTTTAATGTTAATACATCAAAAGCACATGGGTAAAGTACACCAAGTAATCTAAGGAATTAAGAAAACAAGACAGACAATTACTGCTCTGTAGGATGCACCAAAATGTAGAAAGTCTGAATAATGAAACATCACAATATAACATCAATTTCCCAACTGCCATGCACAGCACCTAATAAAAGCATGCAAGGCCATCACATCAGGCTGGTCATGCTTCAACTATCCTATGCATGATCTTCAAACTTGAATACTCGATAGCCAACCCCACCTCATACTTAAAATATGATTAATTTTTCCTAGTTAAAAAAGAGTACCCTATTTTTTAATATATAATATAACGTAAAAAAAAGAAGGTAACCTTAGGTGTAAAACTACTGTACACACAAAATTTCAAAAATATCCCTAGCAGACTCATAATTTTTCAGCAATATCAGTAGGGGTCGCAAAACTTGATTGAGCACACTAATTTGCCCATAGGCCACAACCACATACCCAACTATATTAAATGGTCATCTATTTTATAGTCAGTTATTAATTTATGGTAGATGAATAAAAAAAAACCTAAAACCTTAATGGGTTAAATGATGTTTTCGGTGATAATGGTAACTGAGCAAAATAAAATTACCGTCCAGAGATTGTGCTGGTGCCAAGGTAATGAAGAATTGGCTTCCATTTGTATTTGGACCAGCATTTGCCATGGATATAATACCAGCTCCTGTATGCTTTAACTTTGGGTGAATCTCATCCTCGAATTTTCCACTGAAACAAATTTAAACAACAATGAGTAAAGAAAAAGTCACTAGAAGTCAAAGTCCTGGATAATTATAGAGGTGGCACAAGTAACTAACAATATAATCAGAGTTTGCTTTATTAAAGAGAAACCCAAAGCTTGAAATATTATGTTCCTTTTATGCACATAAGATTAACACACAAAAAATTAATAGGAGTGGATTATTTTCTCATTAAGTACAGTGCATATATGTGCACAAACTGACAAGTATATATTGCTCTTCGCAAAAAAGTAAATCACACACAAATATGAATGCACCACCATCTCGCAGGTCATCACTCACCGTCTGACAATATTAACATCATCTCCATGTTTTACTTACCAGACTATGATACTCCTACTTTGGATATATTATTCTTATTCTTATTATTCTTTTGGTGGGGATGAGGGGGAAATCAGTAGACTACATATATTAGTCAAAAATATAACACTAGCATAAGTTCTATAGGAAACATATTCAACAGACCCTCTACCCTTCTGCTTCCAAAATTAGTTAACAAAGTAATGATACAATCCTGATCAGGCTTGCATCGGACGACAACGACTCAACCCAAGCTTCAAGGATTCAGCAAATGATCTTAAATAATTGGGTTGAAATTTATCCAAGGATGCTTAAAATGAGACTCAATTCAAACATTATGAGACTGATCTAATTGGCCAATTCTAATCAGTTCATGCAAAGGAAAGCTAAATATATTACATTCGTGTGGGCCATCAAATGTGGGCAGCTATAATACATTCACGGAACAAGGATTACCTTAAAGCATGTGCGCTTTTTAGATTAACAACATATTCAGCCTAACAATTCACGTGGGTCCACTTGTTACTTAACATATTAGGCTACTTAATATATGCAGCAAGCTTATTCACATGTGGGCCACGGATTACTAGTGAGGACTTAAATCATATTTGGCAAATCAACAATTCCAATTGATTCCTAATTGATTTCGGCAATTCTTAATTCCAATTGGAGCTTGGATTCACTTATTTAATTCACACGGAATTTCCGTTTAAGCTTCACGCGGCAATTATATTTCCGAACGCGACAAGGATTATGATATTTTAGGAAATTAGTTTTAATACTAATATAATTAGAATTTTATTTAGTTAGGATTTTCATTCTAATTTTAAGTTTGATTGTTATGTAATTTGTTTCTTTTATTTTTAGGATTAGGATTAGTTTGAGTAGTATAAATAGGGGACAAAGCTGATGTAATTTATACACTTCAATCAGATTTATTCAATACAATTATTTGTGAGGTTTTCTCATCTTTTGGTTCTTTGAGAATTTCTAGGTTACTTCTAGTTTTTCTTTGAGATTCAAGTTTGACTTATCATACAACAATACATAGTTGTGTGTGGCGTCTTCTACCGCATCAATCGTCGATTGTACCAAGATTACCGCTTCAAAATAAGCGAGGGGTCAAGGTGTCGTTGGTGTCCATTCAACGCAGATTTCCAAGGCGAGCAATTGTACCAAAATTACCGTCTACATATAGGCGAGGGGTTAAGGTGTTGCAAGCTATCCACCGTTCAACTTTGCTAGAAACGATCCGGGCGACGACCACCTCACGCAAGCGTGCCGTGGAGTCCATCATAATGCAACAGCAAGAGACTGGCATGAGGACCAATTATGCTCCAAGTCTCCAACCAATTTTAATTAATCTATAACATTTTGGCAACTAAATGAATAATTTCATCGCTAGCAAGAACATAGAATTTTATGCATTAACAAGCCAAAAACAATGCTTACGCATAATTTCATGGTACTGCATACATAACTAAAACCAGTACAAAAAGAAAAAAAGAACATACCCATTATTATATATAGATTGTCCACCCCTTCCTGTACCAGTGGGATCCCCACCTTGCACTATAAAATCCTACTCAAAAATCAGAACTCAGTACTAGTATAAGTATTAATATATATTAGTGTACATATGTAAGCGCTCCATCTATTTATATAATTTTGTGGAAAAAGAAAGGGATTGAACCTTGATAATTCTGTGAAATTTGACGCCATCGTAATAACCCTTGCGAGAAAGCTCAATGAAGTTTCTGCAAGTTTTTGGTGCGTGCTTGTAGTACATCTATTATATCAAAAAACCCCAAAAGTGTTAATAATGTAGATTTATATTTTATGTACACAAATAAATAATCATAGATACCTCAACGGTGAAAGAACCCATGGAGGTTTCGAGAGTGACCTCCGGCGGGCCTTCTTCTACACTTGGCCACATCATCCTTCTTCCTCTTTAGAGACAAAATAATGTACTACAACGTTTTAGAGAGAGAAAAAAGAGGATTAAGCGGATGTATACCGTATAGACTGCAGACTGCAGACTATTGAGAAAGAAGAGCATGTGGGTCGGGTTACTGTTGGTTATCAGAAATACACTTGGGCCGGTTGTGCACATATTGGGCTGCTTGAACCACTAGAGGCTGGAGCAATATTATCACCAAAGACCAAAGAAGTTATACTCCTGGTCCAAGAGGTAGTAAGTAGTCTTTAAAATATTTCTCATGCCAATTATATTACACAAATAAACATAGATATATTTTGCCCATATTCTGTTTTAATTTTATATTTTTTTCTTTTCTTGGCAGAAAGGAGTTATGATAGAATAATATGTCTTGTTTATCTCGACGACGAAATGGACGGAATGGCTATCTCAATGCCAAAAATAGTGATCATAGTAATTTTGCTTATTAATTTTATTTATATTTTTCAATTTTCCTCTGTCAAATCTCACCCCACTTTTCTTAATTAACTTTTTATAAAAGGAAATATGTATATCATTCCATCTTCCTAACCGTACACCCGTGATGCTGCTGTTATACTGATAAAATAAGATTTTATATATATATATATATATATATATAATTAATACATTAGATAGGATATACCTTAATTATGAAATTATAATAATGTATGTTAATGAACTAATTAAATATAAAACTCAGGTTTCGTAGAGAATACAGCGTGATAACTCAAATGAGGACAAAATTTTACGTATAACATTTGGATGAAAATAGTTGAGCATAAGTTTTTAGTATTTTTGTTCATAAAACGTAAAAAAATATTAATTCAACCTTCCTTGGTTGTTCACAAATTTGAAGGGGTATAAAATATTCATTGTCTCCTTGGATTTTATATAGTCTCTTAATGTGGAAAAATAATCAAGGGTTTATTTTTAGAAGAGTTATTTGAATTTTAGTTATAACATTAATTGCTCTTTTTGTTTCATTCCAACTCATTATAATAGATGGTTTAAAAGTTTAATTATGTTCCTTCGGCATAAATAAAGGCGTAAAAAAAATTAAAAATATCCCATGTGTAGTAGTGGAGAAAATGGGATTTGACTCTCCCTATTGTATCCATTCTTCTTCAAATATCATTAATTTAATACTCCATTGTTCCAAGATCATATATATTTATAAAATGATGAATTTTAAAAATAATTTTATATTCTCAAATATAGTCTTAGTATTATATATAAATTTGGTTGTAGTTGTGTGATATTGAAAATGATAGTAAAAAAATAATAGAAATTTAGGAACATTATATCACTTTATAGTTTTAAAATAAAAATATATCTTTAATTTTGAAATAAATTATAAAAAAAAATGCATCTCTAATTTTGAAACAGATGAAGTATATTAACATCTTTTTTGACATCCGAAACAAAAAGAGATTTTTATGTCGGTGGATTAGGGAAACAAAGTTGTTTGGGTTGACTTTATGAGAATAAACTTTGTTAGTTGGAGCAAACCAGTAGTTATTGATATCAAATTATGTTTAGTCTTATGGCGATTAATCTCTCTATCATATATACACAGTCGCGAAGTTAAAAATTATTGGTATTGGGATCAATTATTAGAGTATCAAATAATAAATCAAAATTAATAATTATAATAACAAAAAACAACTCAAATATATAACCAAAAAATAAACTCTTTCACAATCAATACTTCAAAAAACTATCAACTATATCATTAAAGTGAATAAAGTTTCATATTTCATTTTCTCTCCCGTCTCCCAAGTTTCAACCATAAAATTATTGATATTTATGCTTTAAAAAAAGTATACTATTTATATTTTACTAATATTTTGTATTCAATAAGAATTTTTTTTCTATTTTTGCTTTTCGTTTCCCTAGTTATTTTTTAGTTCTAAGTTCTAACCTATAGATTTGATAAAGAAACAAATTAAACAATCAATGCCATTGCCCAAAACCAAAACCCATTAACTAAAACATAAAATCACATCCAATCCAACTAAGAAATAGCAACAAGCAAAATCCATAAAGTGAAACAACTAATCTGTCAAATTCTAACAGAAAACAAGATAAAGATTAAGAAGTTTTACCAATTTGATTATGGAGTCCACCGTCCAATCGTCTACGAAGTGCAAGAACTCTAGAAGTTGCACCAAATATCAATTTTAAGACTTTCTTCCCGTTTCTGACACCTCCACCATTTGTGATTTGTGAAGTAAAGAAATTGATGATCGTGGCTTGTGAAAACCAAGAGAGTAAGCTTCTTTAGTACTCATTTCAGTAGAGTCACATTACTAAATTACACTCACAAAAAATTTATTACATCATATATATATAAAATAAAAATTAAGTGGGGTCAATTGACCCCACAGTACTACACGTAGTTTCGCCCTTGTATATACATATATATATATATATATGTGTGTGTGTGTGTTAAGTTTATGGAAAATTACATGCTCCAAGATGTTTATATATTACATAAAACTGTCATCTTTGGTTTACATATTCATGGAAGCCAGTTATAATGATCTACTTGCTTTTACGTAAGTATTGTTTCAAAATTAAAGATATAATTCTATTTTAAGACTATAAAAAGTTAAGATATTATGAATTTACGTTACCTTCTCAAAACAATTTAAATGTTGTACTTTTTTTTGGAAAAAAAAAAGTATGAAGTGGTCATGTACTCTTTAAGGATAAAATAATAAGCAAAATATTTGATCGTAAAAATTTTTATTTTTGAAATGTATTTCTAATAGAATAAAAATGGATCGCGTGAATGCATTCAAAATCTACAACTACTGCAGGTTTTTCGTAATTGCGAAGGCAATAGTTGTCCTCTCCGTACCATTTTCCGTTGTCTGCATTGCCCGCCCACAAGCAGCCGGGCCAAGGCTCCTCCTAGTCATATATCATGGACACGGTAAGTCCCCCAACATATTTTTCTCGATAATTAAATCTTTTGAAGCCAGTGATTTGTTTATTTATAAATATGTCAATTTGGTTAATGCGCGCAGGTGATATATGGTTACTCTCGACTCCGGCAGCAGCAAGTCTAAGGGTTATTTGATAAAAACTGAATGAATCTGAATCTAAATTTGAATTTGAATGAAAAAAGCTGTTTGATAATTGACTTGTCTGAAACATCTTAACGACATAATTTTGTTATTTTACCCCTCTGAAAAAATTTAAAATTATTGTAAATTTATTTAAAAGTACTTAATATAATATAATAGTTAATATTTTTTTTTTTGTTTTATTTTATTTTTTTACTCATTCAGTCATTCAGCTAAAAAAATCTGACTTAGCCATTCAGCTCAATCATCTGACCGATTCAGCCATTCAGACCAAAACAAACGCACTGACCGATTCAGTCATTCAGCTTCATTCAGCTCTAAACAAACACCCCTTAAGAGGGATTTGTATTGGGAGAAAATTGAAGTTGGTCCTTCCCTCTCTCAGTTCTTGTTAAACTTGGGATTTGGCCTTCCATTAACCAAAATCTTTAACATTAAATAATTTAAGAGTTCAGATATGTATAGCGAATTATAATTGCCACCATATGTACACACATGTAATACTACATAACCCTAATTTATTCTATCGTATCTCTTAACTTTCATGTTAGTCGCAATCCAATTTCGTCACATATATATATATATATAGATATATAATTTCCCTTAATTTAAAAACACTTCAAAATGAAACAATTAAAAATAACAAATTTCCAACTAATAGTACTATTTAGATAATTTATATTGGTTAGAATTAAATTAATTTATACAAAATTTAAATTTGTAATATGTTAAATTTATTTTTGAAAAAAAAACAATAATAAACATATATTTTGTGTAACACTTCAGTCCACATCGAAAGATATGAGAAATTTTGTCTGTATACAAAGAATTAACTTATTAACAATAATATTTGTAGTCATGATCTTTGGGGTAACATGTGGCAGGCTAAGATGGTTCAAGAAATACTATGTGAGTGGTTTAAGGCTCAAAAAAATATTATTAGACTAATTGTTTAAGACCTTGTTTGGATGGATTTAAATTATAAAATAACAAATTTATATATATATTTGAAATATATTAAATTTATTTATTAAAAAAAAACACTCAATTGTGTACGTTTGGGACAGAGGGATGTGATGTTTATTTGTATCTGAATGCAACATGTTTGGTAATTTTTTTTTACCTCTTAATGCTTATTAATCGATAAGACAAAAACTCAAATCTTAACTATTAAGAGCTACCTCTTAATAGTTTATTTAAAATTCATGGACAAAAATAGCTTCAATAAATATTGTACTCCTTCAATTTCAAATTTTAAAATCATTCAAATAAATTTTTTAAATAACTCATAAGGTTAAAATGATAAAATATTGTCATTAAAATATTTTATATTTTTAATTATCAAACAATTTTTTAAATTCAAATACTATTTCATTCGGATGATATAATTTATATCAAACATCGTATTATCTCTCTGCGTGTGCATAAGCATTCTCTTCATCCCTTACATTTATATAACAAAACACAAATGAAATTTAAAATTTTTCCGGCTCAACCTCTTAAATCATCCGGACCTTCCAAAGTTTCGGATAAATCTAACCCTTCCTCCTTTACATTTTTACCCTCCTTCCCCTTTCTTCTTCGCCTCTCTCTTTTCTTTCTCCGTTCCCTTTCTTCTTTCCCGCTCTTCGTAGTGCCGGAGGCACGGACAAAGTGCTGGTCCATGTATATGTACGTATATATTCACTGAACTTAAAGCACTTAACCAACTCTTTGTTTATGATAACGAGCTCCTAACTACCGACTGTTATTACTAGACTGTAATTAGATCCCAAGTTCCCAAACAAATCAACAATCGTCTAGGGTTTATTTAGGATCTCTACCCGAAGCAGAATCTCGCCGGACCACAAAAATGTCTAATCAGGGCGGAAAGCTGATGCCAAATCTGGACCAACAGAGCACAAAGCTCCTTAATCTGACAGTTCTCCAGAGAATCGATCCCTACATTGAAGAGATCTTGATCACTGCCGCTCACGTCACCTTCTATGGTTTCAACATCGATCTCAATCAGTGGGTATGGCTTCCTTCCTTCCTCTTATATCTTTTTGTTTTTCCTTGCTTCTAAAAGAGTTAACAAGAGAAACATGAATTAACACTGTTTTTATGTGTTTGTTAGTATCTAATTATAAATGAAGGCAATTTACTTCTCGATGCCCTAGCCCTAATTATTCCCTTGGAGAATGAAAAGTCCAAAGCGCACATATCTTTAATGATATCTCTATGAAACCAATTACAGTCAATTCAGACATATAAAATAAGTGTGAAGCCAAAAAGCTTAGCCAACCAGCTTGAGCTCTATTATGAATTTAAGAATCACATTAAATTTGAGGTCGTGGTAGCCTGCAAAATAAATTTCGGTTGGATGTTTGGTTTGAAGTGGTGCAACTGTCTAGAGCTTGTTCCCTATACAGTATATGCAGGCACTTTATTGGTATATTTATTCATATATTAGAGAAAGATGTTTTTTGTATTGAATCCCAACTTTTGGGATGGCATCCTGTTTGGTGTCTCTACTTCTTACCAACCAGACACAGGGGATATTAATATTACGGGATCTCAATATTAGACTGAACAATTTTCAAAGCCCTGAAGAAGATTATAGTGGGAGAAGAAGAAGAGGATTAGTATAGAAGTAGTAGAAGATGATAAAATGGGATGAAGAAGACAGAAAAGTAGAAGAGAGAAAAGGCATAATGAAAATAGATGAGTGGAGAATTTTCATTCAATTCATCCAAACTTAATCCTTCACAGTCAGGTCTGTGTATATATATATATATTGATATCCACTGATATGTTAAATCCCAAAGACCCCAAAAGGGGGTGTCACCCAGTATGTGCAGATTACTGAAAAGTAGGCGGATCCTTAAAAGCACAAACTGTCCGCACACAAGACCACCCTTTATTGTAGTAGTTAGTACTCAAAGAAAATTGAACCAAAAAGTCAACAAAGGACAAAACAGAGGTCGAATAATTTAGTGTTGCCAAAGGAACAGTAAACTAAGAAATTATGATCTGACATGGAGAGGCGACTTATCGACATCCTCAAAATAATGTCTATCCCTTGCGCCATAACGTCCACTGTAGAGCATGTGGAACCTTATCCGACTTTGCCCTTGACATCACAACTCCCCTCCAAGCATGAAGGAATTCCGCAACTGACTTGGGCATTACCCACATCAACCTGCGCAAAGGCCATCCCCCATTCAGGCCTTCATAAAGCAAAATGAAAACCACATTCATAAGTCAAGTCACCACAATAAGAGAATCTAACCTATTCAACATAAGGGAATACTAGTATTTCGGTATCTAAAAGTATAAGCCGAATAACATAGAAGTTCTAAATTAATTGAGCCTAGACCTGTGCACGTGTTTCTAGGTAAATTATCTGCTAAATCTCCTTGAAGCCAAAATGACAAGAAGGCATTTATGAAATGTTAAACTCAACCAGTGGGTCATTCTCATCTTCAGCATTTATCGTTCAGAAGAAAATGTAGAAAATCCTAAAAAATTTAAAATTTAGAGTGTGTATATATGCATATATCTATATTAATTTTTTGTGGAGCCAAAGTAACAAATTAGAATTTTTATGTTTGTTTCTTAGCTATCGTCGGAAGGGTTCTTGTATGTTTGATTTGATTGTTTTAGATCACTCCTGATTTTTGTTCTTTGTTTTGGTTTCAGAGTCGCAAGGACGTTGAAGGGTCTCTCTTTGTTGTCAAGAGGTAGTTGTTATATATTGTCTTATTAGAGTAGTTCTGGACTTTGAAGGCCTTAAATGAGGTGTGAAGTTCAAACTGAAAGCAATGTCGTGATCCTTGACTTTTCTTTTGTTTTATTAATATTGTTGGTTAATTTTCTTTCTGCAATGAGGGGCAGTCACTATGGATTGATTGTATGCTTACATAAATTGTTGTTGGATTATTGTAGGAACACTCAACCGCGGTTCCAGTTCATAGTTATGAACCGCCGAAATACAGGTCAGTTTTCTTTTACACTGGTTATGACTGTTTCTTGGAACAATATTAGTTTCTTAATGAGACTGTCAGTTCTAGTTGCTCATAATGTGAGGAAAGAAGAACTGTGATCGTTGGAATCTTGTAGATACAATGGACTATTGTAGCTTTGTATTGTATATTCTCCTGATTTGTCCAAAAAAATTAAATTGTATGGCATATGGTCCTGATGGCTGATTATTGAAAGTAAGGAAAGTTAAAAGGTAGAGGAGCTATTTTAGATGGTAATAAAAAAGTAGGTTTTGTATAGCATGTAAAACCGATCTTGTGAAGCAGGTTCTGCAACAATTCTTAATTACAGTTTTTTTTTCATTATACCCCATTCACCCCAATTCAGAGGTCTCCTTTTCTTTTTCTGGTTGTCCCAAAACCTTGTCCCTTTAGTTTTAAACTCATCATAATATTACCATTTTACCCTTGTTTTGCAAAGCAAAGCTTGAAGTGGAGTCCAGTGTTTAAGATTATGATGCCTCTTAGGAATGTGTACATCAACACACATTAATATTTCTGTTTTCAGGTTCTTGACATACTTTCTCATTGTCAACAGAAAATCTTGTGGAGAATCTCCTTGGAGATTTCGAATTCGAACTTCAAGTCCCATATCTGCTGTATCGTAATGCATCCCAAGATGTCAATGGTATTTGGTTCTATAATTCACGTGAATGTGAGGATGTTGCAAATCTCTTTACTAGGTACTTCTTTTTCTTTGATTCCCACTTTCAGAGAATTTATTTAATGCACGTGTGTACAATAAATATATATATGCATTTGTTTATAAGTTATGATTGTTTTGAAGAGCCCATTGAGGATTGAACCCTTGTGCATGAGACACATATGCAAGGACTAATTTATAAACGTCTAAGCCATATTACATAAAGAATCAAATCAGCCTGGAAAGGACTCTCTATTATCCCACCCAAAATATAATACTCCTCCATCCTTAAAAAGAGTCCTATGTTTTTGTTGACTTTTTACTTGAATATTAAGTTTTAATTGCACAAACTTAAATGTAATTTTTGTCATTAAATTTTAAAGATTTACCATTTACTAATTGGAAATAATATTTTTTTAAAAATGGTGTAGTGTGTCTTACAACAAGTACACAAAAAAGTATGACCATTTTTCTAGGGTGGTTAGGGGGTGTAAAATTAGAACATAAGTAATTGGGATGGAAATATCTATCTTGGATAAAAACTGAAATTCTCATATTTAACACCGGTTAGAATAGGACATGACAAACTCATATTGTAATTGAGGGCCAAGACAAATGAGGAGTGAGTGATGTTATTCTTCCATATGCTTTTATATGGAAGGAGGCAAAAGAAAAGAACTTCAGATATTTTTTACCCCTATTTATGCATGAAGAATTTCATTTGATTTTGTATACTTTCTAGTTAATAAAATGCTAAAAGTAATTAACTAGTTAATGTCATTGAGTACTTCAGTTCAGCCCAAATTACGTAGCTTTTTTGCGTAAAATGTTACTCTCATATTGGTATGCTCAAGAAGATAAATAGGAAGTTCGATTTTTTGATAGGTGCTTCTTTTTGTTACACATTAAAGGAAATGCATAATGATATCTACATGTGGTGAAAATTTTGATTAATTTATCTGTGCTTTCGTGTGTCCAGGATACTCAATGCATATGCAAAGGTTTCTCCCAAGCCTAAAGTATCATCTAACAAAAGGTAATGGTTGTTTTTGTTAAGGTAATAAAGCATAGTTTACTTAGTGGCTAAAACTTGGAAGGTAATTATCTCTGTCTTTCTTGTTTTCATGATTAGCCACAAGATTTCTTGGCCAACTTAAATAGAGAAAGCAATATTTGTATGGGTTGGTTTTTGTAAAGGGGTGTCCCAATGCCTCAATCAATGTTATCTAGATTGTGGTTCAATACAGTACAGAGGTACTTTGAACTGAACATTAAACAAAACAATGTCACTTTGCGCGGTTTATAACAAAGTACGATAGGGGTAGGTTTCTCATATTGCTTAGTTGGTATGAAATACATTTTTAGAATTAAGTATTTTGGGAATATCTTTCTTAAATGTTATAATTAAAATAAGAACTAGCAAATGGGCAGGTTTGGGTGGACATAAGTAGGTTTTGGATTATATGGGCCGAAAATTAAGTGAGTTGTATATGGGCGGTCATAAATGGATATGGGCTGATCAAAATTTGTTTTAATTGTATTATAAATTAATAATATTAGTCAAAGTTTCTGAAATAAGGGATTCAAGTTAAAAGCTAAAATAAATAAATAAAAATCTAAATTTTTTTAAAAAAAACAAAAAAATCTTCCCTCTCTGCTTTCGTAAATTTTAATATTTTAATTAAATTAGTAAATTTAAAATGTTAAAATTTTATTTTCTATTTTTTTATATTAAAAATTCAATTTTCAAAAAGCAAGTCCAAATAAATGAGACATATGTGTATATATGCTTTCCTACTATGAGACGGAAGAATGGGACGACCGAACAATTCAATTACCACTTGTTCAGTGTTCCTATACATAAGCAAGCAATTATATATATATATATACACACGCGCGCGCGCGTATACACACCAAATACCACATGCAGTTCCAGAAGTATTACTCTCTTCGAAAGAATTTTTGTTTTATAAATAGTAAATTTAAAGTTAGGATCTTGTAAGTGTAGGCACCTTTGCAAATCACAAGGTCAGGCACCATGGAAATGGAATTGAAGCCCAGCCGAGAAAGAAGTATTATTTTTTGAGAGTTTGAGAATCAGAATTAAGAAAACGATAGAAGATTGAGTGGATAATGATGATGATTGATGATGAAGGAAGGACAAAATGTGAATGATGGTTGATTAGCTGAAAGGAGTTTTAGGGGTGAGAGTTACATGATTGATGCTAGGTAAGAGATAAATGAGGCTATGTAGCACAACCCATTTCCACCATTTATCACGTGGGTGTAATTTGGTCGGACTATTTATGAATCTTGTCTTATAATTATTAACTTAAACTTGTTTAACTTGGGTGGATGTGGCCCATTGGGCAGCAACCAGTCTTTCCAGGTGTAGTTAAAACTAGTTGAGATATAGTTAAAATTGGTTGAGTTGTTCAAGGAGGAAACCCCTTGTTATCATTTACTAAACGGTCATAAGGCGTATCTGGCTACGGTAGTTGGTATTTTCTAGATTCTTCTTGTACCTAAAATAAACTATTAAGCCTAATCTTTTTGACTTAGATTTTGACTTGATTTTAGTTCAAGTTTTAAAAGGAGCTTAATTTTTTAAGTGATATGATTAAAACTTATCAAACGGACTTAATTACTCAAATTACTTAATGCAGTAAGTTTTAAGACTTCAGTCAGTTAACAAACAAGCTCTTTCTCTTTTACTGAAGCACAGAATTTTACTGAGCTTTCTTTTTCCTCTTAATTAACTCTAAAATTTCCCCGGTTGATGTTGAAGCTCAATTTTGAGATAAATCTCCTTAATTTTTTACAACATGGGTATGGTGTTTTTCTTAGTGATTCAATAGGATGATATCTCAAGTGGAAACAATATTGTATAACAGACTCCTGCCGGCTTCACCTCCTAAATTAGGTTGTCTTGCATGTTATTTCATAAAAGGCCAACTCTATTCAACTGAATACAAGGACTAGGCATACAAGATTCTTGGCAGCGCCTACAAGATGGTATTGTAGGAATAAGCTGTTGGACACTTTTGAGTACCAGCGACTTTATGGACCTGATGCTACTGGACATTTTATGACTTTATTTATTTAGTTCCCATGGTCACTCTACAATTGAATTCCATCAACTCCAATAATAATGTCATTTATTCCAAAAGCATAATAAACATGTGGAGAACTGTATTATAAACCCGCTTCCTGAATATATTCCAAAAAGTTATTAGAATTGGATTAATATTAGTGGATCCTTTTTCAATCATTCATTGAATGATAAATCACTACAAGTGACGGAGAAACACGAGTTAAATAACGGAAAATCCAAAATTTAAAAAGTGTATCTAGAATGACTGGAAAAGTAGGAACAAGACCAGATAAAATTTGATCATTATGAACAAATCCAAAATCTTTGTAGACAGAGCCAATAATTAGTTCCGAACCATGGGGCGAATGGAATCCGATACATAAATCAGTTAATAAAAGAATAGAAAAAGCTTTTATTGTGTCACTTAAGTTATATAGGAATTCCTGAGCTCAAGAGTTCAGAGTAACAAGTTCAAACTATTTTAAAATTAAACTTGATTTGGCAATAATTTTGTCATATAAGGCTGTAAACTGCACTTGTTAGCATGATTTATATCACTAACATTTGGCGGTGCGTGTTGAATATGGTTGTGCCCTTTAATTGTCAGTGGCTGCTCCTCATTATGTTCTTGTGTTGAGCATATTGCATCTCATTCCGGTTTCTAACCTTCTTGTTTTTGAACTATATCTTACTTTTTAGTGAGTTTGAGGAACTGGAAGCAGTACCAACCTCTGCGGTGATTGAAGGGCCGCTAGAACCATCATTTTCTACATCTACTGCAGATGCACCTGATGATTCTTCCTTTGTGAACTTCTTCAGTGTACGTTTGCTACCTGAAATTGAATCAACTTTCACTTACAGTTTATATTGGATAGGTTCATAACTCTTTGTGGTAATTTGCTGCTTTTCAAGTTTTTTTTTTGAAATTTGGGTACTTTCACTTGGTTGTTCTAGTTTTTGAAGGGAAAATTTGTGATAATTTGTTTTCCCAAGGAAATATGTTTGCGAGGCCGGACAAGTTCCATTGAAATATTAACTGTAATCAAAATTTTGAACTATTTTGGTGTTCCAAATTGTACTCTTGAGTGCATCTCTTTTGATAATTATTTGTTCTTTATGGTGAAACATAATCCATGCTTTATGCATATTCTAATTCATTCTTGCTTGTTCATCTCTGTCTATGCAGACGGCTATGAATATCGGACATAATGCCTTAAATGTTGTGAATTCTGGACAGCTTGCTACCGTCCCTTTATCTTCTCGTGTTCCTAATGTTGTCCCTGCTCCTGCACCAGCCCTGCAAGTGCCACCCCTTCCTCTTTCAGCTTCATCTACTTCTCCAGTGCCATTTCATGACACTCCTGACCCAATTAACAACAGCAATCGCGTTGCCAATCTTCTCAAACCCTCTTCTTTCTTTACACCCCCTTCTTCCTCTTCTGCATTGCTGACACCACTTACCTCTTCATCTATGCCAACTGCTGCTCTTCAGCCTTCCCTGAATCTACAACGCTCCCATGGCACTCCATTGCTTCAACCTTTTCCGCCACCAACGCCACCAATATCTCTTACTCCAAGTTCCACTCCCTCTCCAAATTTTGGACCATTAAGCAGAGATCAAGTCCGAGATGCACTTCTAGTTCTTGTTCAGGTATGTCGGCTTTTTCTGTCCCATACCGCCTATTATCAAATTGTGTTTTACATTACTGAACTTTACTTTTCTTTTGAAAGTGGCATTCTCCCTGGAATCTATAATCCAATCTAAGATCATGATTTCATATGCCATGTTTCTAAAACTAATTTTATGCAAGTTTGTATGTTATATTATATGCAATTGGTCCGGCTTTAATGTACTCAAACTTTGTAGAAGTTGGGTATGGTTGCACCAAGTATCAAGTGCTAAGAAATTGTGTTGAATGTTTCTAGCATTTTGACTTTTCAACCAATTGTTTTGAAAGCTGAATATTTTTAGAGAAACTGTATATAATCCTTTAGTACCTCCTCATTGTGTGGCCATTGTATACACAGCCAGAACACCATATAAAAAATCAAGACAACTATTTTCTTCTCCTTCTGGTGGTGTTTCATGAAAACTCTACTTTCACTTTTAGCTATTAATACAAATATTAATCAAATACTACCCCATCTTTAAAAAAGTCCTATTTCTTTTGTTGACTTTATTTTTTCAAAAATTAAGGTTTTCCATACACACTTGAACATAATTTTTTCTGGTAATAAATTTTAGTCTTTAAAGTTTTATACTGGAAAAAAAAAAGGTTTAAAATTTAATAGTGAAAAAGATCATTAGGAATAATTATGTCCAAACCTATACAAACCTTAATATTTGAAGAAAAAGCCAACAAAAAGGTAGTACTGTCATTTCTAGACAGAGGAGTATTTTTATTAGAGTTTACAAACTAACTTTTCTCATTGTGGGTTTGCCTTTTGCCAGGATAATCAATTCATTGACATGTTCTACCAAGCATTTCTGAAAGTGCATCAGTCGTGACTATTTCAAGAGCAAGTGGGATCCTTTGTTCGTAGATGTACAAAATGCTTGGAAAATCATTTTGTATATAGATCGTCTGTTCAGCCATTTGATGAGAAGTTGTGAAAGTTTCTTCCTTTATGGGATGGATAAACTCCTTGTGGCTAAATCATCGTCAATAAGGTACACTAACTAGAAATCAAGTTAGTCGCCTTTGGAAAATACTCTTCTAATGTGCTTGCTACCTAGGCTGCAACATGATCATAGAAATTTGATTGATGTTGCTGGAAAGTATTTCTTGGTCATGTTAGCATTGTAATTATAACAGATTGAGTTTATAGGTAGCCCCTCTCCGTACCCAAAAATAGAAATAAAACAAGAACTAGAGAGAAAGAAAGACAGCGTACTGACGGTTACTATTTGAATTTTGACAAAGTTTCGTATGGTATAGTATGGAAACTGTTATGCCATTTCTTAACTGCTTGAGTGCTATATACTTGCTGTGATGGTGCTAGAGAATTAGGGGAATCGGTGTGTTTCCTTTTGATGGTTAATTCAAAGGAGTTGTGATGTTTATATTTTCAAAAATAAAATTACTGTGGTCTGTGGAGTGACAACCAACTGAAGCACATGATAAAAGATGGAACTGTTTTCTGTCAGGTTTAGGTTATTATCTCTATTAATTCAGCCTCTAGCTTTTGATAACCGTTTTTGAAGATTTTGGATCACAAACCAAGATAAGGAAAAATAAACTATTTAACTAATTTTTATCTATATATTATTATCTCCATTACTCTCACATTTTACTTTCACTTGCCCATTTATCTCACCACTTTCACATTCAACTCCCACAAGGCCACAATCCCACTTATTTCTTGCCATATATTTCTCTTTTCATTATTATTTATTTTTCATTAATTATTACACATGTGAGTGTGCCCAGAAAATTAGTTTTTAATTAAGTATTTTGTTTATTTACAGCCACTACTGCGAGAAACCCTTTTGTAAAGTATACAATCACAATTCAGAAGTCGGCTACTAAAACTAATCTGCTAGATATAGCGGATCTCGTTAAGTTCCTTTATTTCACAAAAAAAATTCATATTTCTTAAATTTTTTGGAAAAAATATATAACAGAAGGGATCTAAATTAATTTTATTTTATTAATACTATTATAAAATAATACAATGTTCTCAAATTTATTATTAAAAATATTTTATGTTATCACTTTTAAACTAGTTACTCTTAAATTTATTGGTAAGTATTGTATAAAAAATAAACTTAAAATTTATAAACTTATAAATTAAACTCCTTTTGTGAAACAAAACTACAAAAGGGTATCATTATCTAAATATCTATCTTTTCTATTTATATTTATATAGGTAACCGGTTACGCAAAATCACAAACGTGTAACATGTGAAGCTCCTTAGACATTTCAGGTGGGGCATTATGGAATTATTGGATGCTGTGTGGATTAGCTGACACATGGAATAAATTACTAATTTATACGAATTCAAAAGGTTTTAAAAATGATTTAAAATATTAGTTTTTTAAAATATATAATAATATATTCCAACGTGTAAACAAAAAGTATTACAAACATGGTTGGAGTATTATACTTTTACGAGTACTCCTTCGCGCACATGAAAATTGGACATGAAAATTGGACATTTCTATATTTCAATGGTATTTTTTTTTGTATTTATTCCAAACATATTTATACTATGAATTTTTTTTTCAAAAAAAACAAAAAAATCCAAAAAAATTAAGTGTAATTTGGATATATATAAAAAAAATGGTTGTATGGGCCCATACACTCTTTTTTGATATATATTCAAGTTACACCTAATTTTTTTGAATTTTTTGTTTTTTTTATAAAATTTATAGTATAAATATGTTTAGAAAAATACAAAAAAAAACACCATTGGAACATAGAAATGTCCAATTTTCATGTCCGCGTAGACTTATTCTACTTTTATTTATATATAGGGTATTATATAAGGGTACCAATCCGTGGCAACCGGTTGCCACGGACACTATTCCAGCAACCATAATCTCCACCGTTGATCTCGACATTGAATGGCTAGGATTTGAATTTTTTTTTCCCTGCCGCTACAGGCTGTAGCGGCAGTACCAAAGCTTGTAGCGGCAAGAGAAATTACTCATTTGCCCCTCATTTACCCATATGGTACACAGCCTGCCGCTACAAGTTGTAGCGGCAGTGTAAAAAAACAAAAAGCTAGAATGCCGCAGCGGTAGGGTCTTTGTCAATTGACCCATAGGTCTAAGGATCGAATCCCACATTTGACATAATTTTTTTTGCAAATCAACAAATATTCATTTATATTTATATTTATATTTATATATTTATAAACATATTTAGAGATAAATATAAATATATAAATATTTATATTTATATAAATATTTAAAGATAAATTTTTAAATATTTAGATATATGAATTTATAAACAAATATTTATATATATGAATATTTTTATATATGAATTTATATAAAAATTTATATGAATATTTGTTTTTAAATATTTATATATATAAATATTTGTTTATAAACAAATATTCATTTATATTTGTATATTTATAAACAAATATTCCTATATATTTATATATTTATATTTATATATATATAAATTTATATGAATATTTGTTGATTTGCAAAAAAAATTATGTTAAATGTGGGATTTGATCCTAAGACCTATTGGTCAATTGGCAAACACCCTACCGCAGCGGCACTCTAGCTTTTTGTTTTTTTACGCTGCCGCTACAACTTGTAGCGGCAGGCTGTGTACCATATGGGTAAATGAGGGGCAAATGAGTAATTTCTCTTGCCGCTACAAGCTTTGGTACTGCCGCTACAGCCTGTAGCGGCAGGGGAAAAAAAAATTCAAATCCTAACCATTCAATGTCGAGATCAACGGTGAAGATTATGGTTGCTGGAATAGTGTCTGTGGCAACCGGTTGCCACGGATTGGTACCCATTATATAATGATGTACTCCCTCCTGTTTCACAAAAAATATATATATTGTAATAATCACCATATTACTAAATATTAAATAAATAAACTATTTTAAAAGTGTAAGATTAATGTTAATTTTTATGAAATCAACTTAAAACATTAATTTACAAAGTAAAAATTGATATGAATTCATTAAATATAGGGTTTAGGGTTGCAAGATTTTTTGTTCAAAATTCAAATGGATTATCTCAAACTTAACTTTAAAAATATACTAAACTGACTTTTAAAATATTAAAATTGATATTATATTTTGAAACAAAAAATTAAACAACGATATACCTTTAAATTTATATATTTTATAAATGAAATTCCTTTTATAAGAACAAAATGATATAATACATTATACACGAGGATGAACAGAAGAAATACGACTCAAAAATCATTCGCGTAAAAAAACTAAGCTGCTCCTTATCATAATGCATGCATGTATATAAAACTAAAAGTCCATGTGTACGTGGGATTTCGATCCCAGACAATCTATTTGGGCACATGCAATTAATACAATTGCATTTGTACAATTAAAAATTGTAGTTATAAGATATTCAAAATATAAGTCTCTGTGTTATATATATATATATATATATATATATATTCCATCACCTAGTAATTAATTAATATGAATGTATGATGTTGATTCTTTGATTGTCTTCAAACCACTCACTTTGTCGCTTCATATTTTATTTATTTTGCCTTTTCATTTTACTCCATTAGTAACACTACAATACCGTCATAACAGTTATGTGGGGTCATTTAGGAACATAAGAATATGTGGATTTAGTGGAAGCATCTCTCTTTCCACATTTGTGGTCTAGTATGAATGAATATTTTGTACTCCTAGAAAGTTAATTTGATGGTGCATGGGGAATTTTCTTAGTTGCTCTGTTGCTCATGCAGGAAAGGTATATCTTTCATCTATTTTATTATACTACTTATGTAGTAATATAAATACTTGCTTGCTCCGGCGACTAAAGAATAAAGTAAAATTTATATATATATATATATATACGATTTGGTTCAGGTCCGGACGTCCGTAAATTGTAAAATCCGGAACTTCTGACGTGGACCGTTGGATTACATTAAAATGTTTGAACGGCTGATAAAAGAAGGGGATGAGTTCGGGTCGGGTCATTACCAATTTGAATTTCCGGAAGAAGAGAGAGACAACAGTTCAAAATATTCAGAACATCTAAGGCGCTCGATTTGGTTCCAACGAGAACGAAGATGATCGACCCAGTCGGTGAAGCTTTTGAACTCCACGACGGTGAAGCTGATTGTTCCAACGGTAGGCGGCCATTAACTCCGGTTAAGCTACGAGAAGCTTAAGTTCCGGATTTGAACGGTAAATCTAACAAATCGTTTTTGGTTTATCGATTTGGTTCGAGAATGAGGATACCCACATCTCATGTCCCCTAGAAATTATATGTTGTTAACACTAATTATTCTGATAGTATTATGTTTATTGTAATTTTCATTGCTTCAAAATTAGGGCTTTTCAAAGGGGCACAAAATTAAATCGTAGTTCGAATTATTCTGACAGTGTTATGTTTCAAAGGGGCTTTTCATTGCTTCAAAATTAGGGCTCTTCAAAATTAAGTGTTTGTAGAATGCAATTTAGTGTTTGTTTGGGATTATTACAGGGGGATAGAGACTCACAAGTCAATTTAAGAATTAATCTAAATCTCTATTTGGTTTATCTATTATGTTTGAGAATGAGGATACCTATTCTGTGCTTGCAGAAATTAAATGTTGGTAAAATTAATTATGTTTTTGAGTATTATGTTCATTGTAATTTCTGACTCAAAATTAGGGCTTTCAAAGGGCCACAAAATAGTGTTTAATTTCAGGATTTTACAAGGGGATAGAATGACAAGTAAATTTAAGAATTATTTGACAAATACAGGCATGTCTACTTCAAGCAGCAGGACCATTCAAGCTAGTTCACCCCGCTTTCGAAACAAAATGTGCTACTGTCGCAGGAGAGCTGCTGTCAAAATTTCGGAATCAGAAAAGAATCCTGGAAAGCTTTACTATGAGTGTCCATTGGACAAGGACAAAGGAAAATGTAGGTTTTGGGACTGGTGCAATCCAATTGGGTATGACGAATCAAACTCAGATGTTGAAGCACGCGTGAAGTTGGGCAGCCATGATGATGCTCGACTTGGACTGATTGAAATCAATGTGGCAAATCTGAAACACATTGTAAATATCATCGTGTTATTCTGTGGTCTAGCCTTGGTCGTGTCAGTCATGGCACTTGTTATGTGACTGTAATGATTGTGTACGCTGGTACCCTAACTTAAGTCAGTTCGTAGAATTTTTAGACTAGCCTAAGTCAATTCGGTCATGGCACCAGTTATGGTGATTAATCTATTTGCAGACGAGTTTTGGAACTTAATTCAATGGGTGTGTACTGATTGCTGACATTTTGGTAGTTGTCAAATTGATGGGTGTTTACTGAGATTGAGTTGAATCGAACCCTGCATGCTCAATAAGCTCAAGTTCCGGTATTTTCAGTGCATCTGGAATCCAATTCAGAAACCTTACATATGATTTCAGATCCAAATTGACTAACCTGCAACAAGCCCAATATCCTCAAATGTAGCCATCTAGCTCTTCTGGATGAAAGTTACATATTTCCTGTTCATATAAATGGTGAGTTGTCCTGCATGAAGGAGCAGCAAAAAACTAGCACATTCACGAAAAAAGGATAACTGAAATGAAAGCTAAGCTGTAGCATGGTTTATAAACAATGTATACAAAAACATAACACTAAAACCACATATTATTCTAAATTAAGCTATCTTTAAAATTTCCTTTTCATAAACCCCAAATTTCTCATCCACCACATTCTGAAGCATATGTTCACTTGCTCCTTCAGCTAAATGTAATTCAAAACCATAAACCTATGTTCAACAATACTTCAAAATAAGGGACAATTTCATTTCACACTATAAAGAACACAAAAAGGTTTACCCAGAAACAACTCAAACAAGAAAGATAACGAGAATTTCTCAAATAATATGCATATCCTCCCCCAACATTATCAACTGTAAAGATCCATTCAGAATACAATCGTTATTATGAAATTACAAATCAATTCAGGCAAAACATCAATTTGACATAATTACACAAAATTATGTAGCTTATGCGAATTCTGGGAATAAAATAATAGCACCAAGATAAAATAATTTACTTGATCACCAAAAAAATCACAATCAAGAAAAAAAAACTTAAACTTTTAAATTTCCAATAAATTAATATTCATACACAAGCATGTGCATTTAATAACTAAAAAAAACAAAGTCCTAGTCATAATGAAAGGAACTCAGCCTTCATGAGCCATTATCTGATTACCAAAAAAAAAACACACCACTCCCAAATGCCACAAATAACTTGTTATTAATACAACTTAATACAACTTGTTATTCCACTGAACATTTCCAGCAAGATGTAACCAATCATTTCCAGTGAGCATTTCCAGCAAACATTTGCAGTGAGCTAACCCATCCTGAAAATGGAAATATCATCAATGTCAAATACAAGATAGCCACGAAAATTGAAATAACGAATATTAAATTATAATGACTTACAATCATTGTCAATGTCAACGTCGTTGTCATCGTCCTCGTCCTCGTCATTCAATTGAACACTTTGCGAAGAGCTAAGGAAACAATTACCAATTAAGTGAACATATTAAACCCAAAAATTAACAATTAAGGAAGTTGCAATTAAATGAACATCTTTACATGCTTACACGTACATTCCAAGAAGTTTTGGACAATTTCTTTTGTCATGCGACGCTCCCACTATCCCACAACCATTGCATTTCCTAGCCTTCCTGATAGCCTTCTCTTTTCCTCCCTTAAGCCGTTTACCACAACCTTTTGTCCTTACCGAAAATGGTTCGTAGATACTAAGTTGTTGGCTCTCACCAGAAATGGGCATGTTGATACTCCCTTCCACATCCGTGTTTCTATTACTTTTGTCCACATTTACGCTTCCACGCTTCTTCCCTGCATCTTCCCTTGCAATCTTCATTGCTGTAATCCTCTTCTGAGTTGATAACAACAATTCTTTCAACTCTTTTGTATCATCCTCAGTTAATGCAGCTTCGTCAATCACATTAGACGCAACTTGGAAAAGACTACTGCGCCTAAGTAACACAGAAGTATCACATATTTCACTTGCACTCGTACCCAAGTCATCTATAACTCTGCCAGATTTCGCAGATGTGGTCCACCTCCGCAAGACATACTGATTAGGTAAGTACATAACCTGTTTTTTTGTGAAATACGCCAACATATGCCTACATGGAATTCCATCACTCTCAAACATCTTACAACTACATTTAACAAAGGTTGATGACTTCTCCAACGAAAGCGTACGACCCTTAGAATAATCACCCTCGTTAACCCTGTGAACGTTGTACAAACAGTTAGTGTCATCTTTAAATGTACTCTTTACCACATACTTGCCACTCTCAACCAGTTGCTCTTGAAACTTGTAAAAAATTGTACGTGTGTACAACTCACGCATCTGGTATTCCATGACCCGCCCAGTTAAAGTTTGTGGTTTTTCATTGATATCCTTATGATCGAAATCTAGTTCATTATGTCGCATTTTTGCAAGTCCCCTATTAAATCGCGTCACAAAATCCAACATTGAGTTTTGAGGAGACACGTACTTCTTGAAAAAGGCATGGGCCCCTTCAACTCTTTGGCTACTAGTCATGCCGGCAGAAAAAATGTGTCTGGAAAATGCCGGAACCCATCGCTCGCGGATTTCGTACATCTCATGTAACCAATCATTGGTGTCAAATTTAGCTTTCGCTACAACCTCTGCCCATCTTCTTTCAAACTCGTCAGGGCTCTCAGATTTCCATATACAACTACTCAACTCGTCATAATGGTCTTTGTACGGAATTGGACCTAATTTTTTAGAGAATTTTTTCAATATGTGCCAAATGCAATACCTATGAAAGGTATCTGGAAGCATAACATGAATTGAATTTCGCATGGCCGGATCTTGATCAGTTATGATCATTTTGGGCGGGCTACCCGGCATCGCTTTCAACCATTCCTTGAAAAACCAATCAAAAGCATCAATCTTTTCACCACTTAAGAATGCACACCCGAAAAGAGTTGTCTGCCTATGGTGATTAACCCCTACTATAGGTGCGAATATCAAATTGTAGCGGTTCGTATTGTAAGTTGTATCAAACACAACAACATCCCCAAAATTTTTATATGCCTTTCTACATGTTGCATCCGCCCAAAAACAATGAATCATGACACCATTCTCTTCCTCGAACGTAAAAGTAAAACCGGGATTCTTTTTTTTCTCATCCTTAAAATACTCAAACAACAGATTAGCGTCATGCCCCTTTAAAGCACTCCTCCTATCTCTTTCAGCATTATAAAGATCTCGTACTGTACATCCAACATTTTCAAGACCTCCAGCTTCCATCTCTAAAATACTCATTTGTTGCCATGTTGGCACATTAGCTTGTGAAAGTTGTTCTGTTAAATTTCTTTTGGCAGCTGTGACTACACGATGAGAGTGCAACAAATGCACCTTTCTTGGGGTCGTAAGAGCGTGGTTATGAGCCTCGACAAATTGCTTAACAACAAACCCCCCACAACTGACCGGTCTTTCACAACTACCACTCTCGCACCACAACCGGCTCTAATTAGCCCCCGTTTTCGTACATTCTGTTGATTCTTGGACAATTGATTTCTCCTCAACCCTTCTTTATAACAAACATATTCCTTTCTAATGATTTCACCGTTAGGACTCTTCTTACTAGAATTCAACCGCGTACCAAATCCACTTTCTCTACCATAGTTGTTATAAAAGTGACGAACATCGTCTAAGCTGTCAAAATGTTGCCCGATTTTTGGTATCAACTCGTTTTTAACTTGCGGAGTGTAAAGTTGTTGAGAAGAATTACCAGATGACACCATTTCTATATCTTCTACAAACTGCTGCATCCTATAAACCCAGAAACAAATGTACTTAAACATGATACTATAATACTATAAGCCCCTTTGAAACATGAACTATAAGAATACTGAGAAGATTACAAAAGATTGAAAAAAACAGCAACACAAACACCACTATTATTAATCCAAAAAAAAATGAAATTATTGAAATTTATAGTTCATGTTTGCCAAAAAAAGAGTCACTAGATTCACACAATAACAGTAACCCATGTTTGATTTCCAAAAAAATGAAGTGGGAAATCAAAAATTCAAACAAAACAACTGCAAAAATTCCTTCAATCCCCTGTATATTTACCGAAAAAACTGATGAAAATACACCAAATGAAATGCAAAAATCTTCAAATAGAAATAACGGGTACCTTCAAAACGGTCTTCAAATATGATTTCAGATATTTCTAGGGGACATGAGATGTGGGTATCCTCATTCTCGAACCAAATCGATAAACCAAAAACGATTTGTTAGATTTACCGTTCAAATCCGGAACTTAAGCTTCTCGTAGCTTAACCGGAGTTAATGGCCGCCTACCGTTGGAACAATCAGCTTCACCGTCGTGGAGTTCAAAAGCTTCACCGACTGGGTCGATCGTCTTCGTTCTCGTTGGAACCAAATCGAGCGCCTTAGATGTTCTGAATATTTTGAACTGTTGTCTCTCTTTTCTTCCGGAAATTCAAATTGGTAATGACCCGACCCGAACTCATCCCCTTCTTTTATCAGCCGTTCAAACATTTTAATGTAATCCAACGGTCCACGTCAGAAGTTCCGGATTTTACAATTTGCGGACGTCCGGACCTGAACCAAATCGTGTATATATATATATATATATATGCTGACATTACCGAGTACTGGACATATTTTCTCCTTCTCCGTTGTAAATATTACGTTGGGTAGGCAAGTAATTAAGGGGTTGTCACAAAGACGGAAATTGATATGTTGTTTTGGCGTGTGTTCTTATTATCAAGGTTAACTAATTAAGGAATTAATTCAAAGTCAAATAATATACATGCAGTACTTAAATTATTTTGTCAGTAGGTATATTCATGAATTGGTACTATATACAACTAACTCCCAAGAGTGGAAATCGTCAGTACACCAAAAAGAAAAAGGAAATACAAAATTGTTAGAATTAATATTGAAGCCCTCTCTAAGTTTCAAATAGAGAAAGACAGGAAATTTGGACATTGTAATGTATAAATATTCACTGATTGCTTTATAATGTAGTAACAACTAACTTATATTTGTACAATATATATATATATATATATATATATATATTATTCTTGACTGCAATTAAATAAAACAATATAGTTAATAGGGATATATATAGCTAGTTTAACTGTTTTTCTTCTTCTTTACTCTCATAATTTCTCTATAGCTTAGCACGGGTTTAAATAAAAGTTTAAGAAATCGATCTACTCTCTATTTTCCTTTCAGACTAATAGTAGTTGGTAAGTTAATTAATACTAGTATACTTACTATTTTATATGTACTGATCATCTGCAGAAAAAAAAGAAGCAAAATGCGGCCAAGGCAGTTACCCCAAAGGCCACGGACAACATATCTAATGCCCCTTCTGTCCTCATCTTTCTCTCTCTTCTCTCTCTCTTCCTCTTCACAAACTCTCTGTACCTCCTCCTCCCTTCTCCCTCCCTCTTCGCCCCTTTCCCCCTTTTGCCCTCCAACGCCCTATCCAGAATTACCAAACTCTCCTTCCCATTCAAATGAATCCCCTCCATGTCCTCCACCTCCAAGCTCACCTCTCTCACCTGCATTTCTCCTCCCTCCGACCCTCCGCAGGTAACAACTATCTCGCACTGCACCAACTCGCCCTTTTTATCACCGGACAGAACCGTAGCGAACCGCACCTGAACTTCGCCGGACAACCAGTGCCGTTGAACGGAAACCGGCTCGAACGACGACAAGTTCACCGCCCGCTGGCCAGTCGGGTCTATCAAGATCCAGCTCAAATTCATGTCGTTTAGTATTTCCGTACAATTATCATCGCATTCCGGGTGGGGAATTTTGGTGGGGACCACGTCCTTCGGGTCTAGCAGGTCAATTCTGAAGGGCGAGCACCGGAACCAACCGGTCACGGTTTCGGTGTCCTGAACCTTACTGAAGATGAGATTATTTTGGTAGTGGATATCCACGGCGGAGATTAGTTCCGGCGGTGGTGGGCGGTGGCTGGTGGTTGTTGTTGAAGATGGTGACGTGGAGTTGGGAAGGGGGAAGGAGAGAGAAAAGAAGGCTTGAGGGCCGCCGTTTGGGAAGGTAGAGATGAGGTGGCGGAGACGTGGGGAGGAGGTGGTGGAGGGCCACGTGGAGTGGCAGATGTTAGACCAGAGGTGGGGTTGGGAGGAGAGAGAGTATAGGGTGGAGGAAGTGCAGCTGGCGTAGGCGAGGGTGGGCCCGTCGAGGCGGGTGAGGATATGAGCCTCTAATATGTTCGGGTGTAAGGCGGAGATCGCGGCGGTGCCGGCGTCCTCCACTGTGGTTGCGGGAGGGAGTGGTTTGGAGTAGAGGGACATTTGGGGTGTGCTGGTTTGTGTACTAGAGCGATTGTTTTGGAGATTTGTAATTGAAAGTGTGTGTGTGTATATATATAGATGGGTAGAGGGTTGGCATGCGTTGAATCTTAAATTTCATTTATTTATAGCCCCTTCCATTTTTTTTTAATTATATATATATAGATGGGTGTATTGAAGCATATTTATCCTTCAATAATATTAAATGAATTTTGATTTTGATAATTATTGATTATATTAATCCTTAATCTCCTCGGCTAATAAAATCAGACTAGGAATCAAAAATCAGATGAATTCGTAGGTATAAAATAAATTGTCCAATGTTTCCAAAAATTAAAATTTAAAGAATACAGATATTATATTTAATTTAATGTATCTTATATAAAACTTGATATGCATAATTTTAAAATTGTATAATCTGTCTTCTTTCTTTTGTTCTTTCTTTTATAAAGATACTCGTGATCAGTATTTTCTGAGTGTGCATTGGATAAATAGACCTCTTCTCAAAAGTCCATAGGAAATGATCTATATTTATTTATTTATTTATATATAAGGCATCTTATCATTGATTTCTCAAATAACAACAAATAAAAAACTGGAGTTGACGGTCCATTTATCCAACCAAACTGAAATAAGTACTCCATCCGTCTCAAATTAATTGCTCAGTTTTGACTTTTTAAAGTCAATTTGACTATTTTTAGAATTAATAATTAAGCACATATAAATATATTTCTAAAATTATAAAAATTGGGGTTAATAATAAATTGTATATACTTTCTTTTGGTTATAATCTCTTCACCTATATTTTAACAAAAATAGTAAAAATATTAGTTTTTAAAATGATCAATTTAATTTTAAAATGTCAAAATTAAACAATTAATTTGAGACGGAGGGAGTATTACGTTTCGTGGGTGTAATTATTAGTAGTGGGGTGGGTTGATTACTACTAGTACTAATTGTCTAATTAGTCATAAGCTGGAGATAGTCTACAACGCCCTATACTATAATGTATATTTATATCACTTAATTGGAACCATTTTTTTTAATTGACATAATTAATTTTTAAATATGAACTTAAAGTAAATCTCACTTCTTTTTTAATTTCATTGCACTGAAATTAGAGATGTTTTGATTTTATTTTTGTCAATTTGCAAAATTTTTGAAATTATAATTGCTATAAGTACTCAACTAATGTTAATATTCATTATTTTCAAATTTTAAACGAAGTCATATTTACTTTAAATTTTAAACTTTTATAAATTAATTTTAAAATATATCTTTAATTTTAGATAATAAATAGTATCTCTTATTTTCAGATGTGCTTACACATTACACACAGTATCTGACTCTCATTTTTCCTTTCGTCCTCACTCAGTAGTCACTCTCCTTTCTCTATCCAAAATGCATTCTTCTGTTCTAATTCTTCTTCAACTAATAATTAGAGAGAGATATATGCATTTTTTTTTGGTAATTTTAATATATATTCTAATATTTTGAATTTTGACCTAGAATTCTAAAAGAAATACGGAAAAAGACAGAATCTAAGGGATTGATTCTGCCACAACCTCATCTTCAGATTACATAATTTATTAGCTGCAATTTTATCTACTGGTTTTTATTTTAAGTGATTGCTTAAAATAATAATAAAAAAGAATAAATATTGCAAAGAAGAAGGCGCTCAGAATTGAACACACAATTGACAATCCCTATCTGCCTGATAAATGAAAGCTGTTACTTTTAGTTTATCTCCTAATTAGGTATGCTATATTTTGATAAATTTACTTAGTATAATAAAGTGATTGATTTGGACGTGTATATTTTCTAAAATAAGACTTACTGTGGTCTATGTGGACATCCTACGTACCCCATTCGTCCCAAATTAACTACTTAGTTTTAACTTTTTTAGTCAAATTGACTATTTTTAAAATTAATAAAAAATAAAAAATAAAATAAAATTGATACGAATTCTTTAAAAATATAATTATAAAATTATAAATTATTTAAAAAGTGTTATTGGTTACAAATTTTATCATTTTGAAAAAACTAAATAGCAACATGTCATTTATAATTAAATGAATTCTCTATAGATTGTCATTCAATAAGGTACGTAGGTATGTGATTATTATTTGGCATGGTGAAAACTATTTAATTAATCAAGTTCGATGTTGAATGCAACTTAAATTACTTGACTTTTCTCCTTAAATACCTATTTAGTAGTATATTATCTATCTCTAAATTAACATCATTTCCCTATTTTCAATTCTTATTTTTATAAAAATATAGTTTGATTGAAAACTATCAGAATTTGTCTTAATTTTGCATCTTTTGGCTTCATATAACTGCTCCTATTAAAACAACCAAATTAAATTAGTTACGCTGGATCATGGGGTTCCATGCAGATGCTAAATATAGGTACGTACCCTGTTTAAAGAATTTAAAGTTACATTATTGACCACAACCAATTTTATTATAATGATTGATTATTAAAATATTATAATAGAATTTAATTAGCTACCCGCAACAACGGTATAAAATAGATTATTGAGGGTGTAAGTAATTAATAGTATTTCGTATGTAGCTTTCATGATAAAGATGGGTGAAAGAAAAATTATAATAGAATTTAGGTACCCAAAATGCTTGTTCTTTAATTAATTAGTGTATTTATTTGTCAATTAGTTTTTGCAATTTTATAAGGCAACTGAATGCTTCACTTTGTCTAAGGATGGAGCAATTCACCCATATCAAGGACGCATAATTATTAACAGATCTCCCATAATTAAAACTCGCAAGTGCGCTTTAAAAAATTAAAAAAAAATATGTTTTTTTAATTTTTTTTAATTTCCTTTTTTTTTTTCGAATTTAGTGTTGGTTTTCAAAAAATAAAAGAGAAAGTAAATTTTTTCTGAGAATAAGACAATAAAAAGTAATCTTCACTTCTAATTAGGAATATCTCTAGGTGGAAAGTAATTTTTTTTAATGAAATAATCTCTCCGTCTCAAATTAATTGCTCAATTTTGACTTTTTAAAATCAAATTGACCATTTTTAAAACTAATGTGACGCCCCCAAAATAGGTCCACACAACCCATTTTGAGTCGCCAATAACATTCTACAAAATACAAATACGAATTTTCCCATTTACAACTAATATTTGTCGTGCAAAATACGACCACACACATACTGTGACTTCCATACAAATATCGTACCGTATGGTACCACAGTATCCAAACTCAAATTATTACAATACCGTAAAAAGACGGCAACACATGTTTTAAGTCTCCATTACAATCATTATTAAACTATGTCATAACTTGATGAGGACAACCACTAACTCGGTCCATCACTCCACTCCCCGGCTAGTCCCAGCTACCTTTTCCTTTCCTGAGAAGAACAATGGGACAAAACTGAAAAGGGTGAGCTCAAATAGCCCAGTAAGAAATATCATGACTAAGATAATGAAGAATAAAAATTATCTTTAGTCTTCAACAATAATAAATCAGAGATTTAAAGATATTATAATTGTTCAATAATAACAATTGCAGCGGAACAAACAATCCATTAGAAGAGTCAAGTAGATTATAATATCTACCATCTTCTATAAATTAAAGGATCACCACCAATATTTTATCCCTGTAACACCAATCAACAATTCCTGTTTATGAACATCCAAATCAACAGTTTATATTCAACAGCCTCTCTTTGCACTACGTGCCAAAGATATTTATTTGTAACATCACCGGTCATGATCATGTCAAACGCCAGTTCATCTTTGCACTACGGCCAAAGAGAACTTTCACCATACGCCTTTGTTTGTAACACCAAAAGTCATGATAATACCAATAAACAGTTTGGTCAAAATCATGTCACGCCAGTTCATCTTTGCACTACGGGCCAAAGAGAACTATCACCACAATTTAAGTATGAGAATGAGGATGATGACAATGATACAGTGAGATTAAGGATAAGAAAAACTTATAATTTAATCAGTATCAAAGATTGACCAAATTGCCAACATGATAACCAAATTGTGGAGTCAAATTCAAGAATGATATTCAAGAAATTATTTCATGCTTCAACTATAACGTATAGAAAGATTCAAGTGAAAATATATTAGATGAAGCACAAACTATTAAGGATATTGTACTAATTTTCAGGGATTTTCTCCATTTAAAAATAAGGTTTTGGAAACAAATAAGGATTTCTTATCATAAATGGAGAAATGTGAAAGAAAAAGATATCCCTTAAAGAGTACAAAAGAAATGATAAATTATATGAGTATAACAGAATATATGAAACTGCAAATGGATTTTCACCTGTCATGCGATAATTCGCGTAGACAGATTATTTCCACAACAGATTAATAAGTAATGAATACGACGGGTTATTCACCAGGTATGCGTCAATCCGCACGAACAGGTTATACCCACAGATTAATAAGGAATGAATACAAAAGGGTATTCACCAGGTACACACTCGTACTTACAGGTTATTCCCATAGAATAATAAAGGTTGAATACAAAAGGATATTCACCAGGCATGCGTCATACCGCACGGCCAGGTTATCCCCACAAATTAATACAGAATGAATAACAACCTTTATGAGTATAATATCACTTACGAACATGAAAAAAATTGATATTATATGTGAGTATGAAAGAAATGATATTCCCTACCTTAGTTAACAAGTGACTGGATGTTACTTTCTATGAAGTTTACTAACTTCGGATAATACTAGTATTCTCACAAATACTCACAATAGCCTAGCACACTAAGAGAACTTCAGAAATTTAGAGAGAGAGTAAGTATAAGCAATGAAGGTGTGAAAATTTCTTAAGCAAACTCTCCCTATTTATAGGAAAATCAAGGTGAGGGCATTTTGGTCTTTTCCCCATATTCTTTTAATATCATCCATCCATTTTTTCTTCCATTAATATCATCCATCCATTTTTTCTTCCATTAATATCATCCATCCATTTTTTCTTCCATTAATATCATCCATCCATTTTTTCTTCCATTAATATCATCCATCCATTTATTCAAAAATTAATCCATTATCAAAAGATAAAACCATAAAAAATAACTCCATTATCACAATAAATCTATTTTTCTGTATTATTGTGTTAAATGTATTAATATCACAGATAACATATACTCGCAATACTGACAACCAGATTATTCCCAGGAAAGAGGGGGCCTTCCATAAAAAATGGCGCGCAATTAAATAACCCCTTTCCTTGACAGAATTTCTAGACATTGTCGATAATGCTAAAATATCCTATCAAATGATATAAGTTACAGTGTCGTGACAAATAGTAAAATATATTATGCAGATGCTAATTAACAATTATTGAATCAAGATACTATGCAATTGTTACTTTATCAATTATTGAATCAATAATATAAAACACTGTGCAACATCGTGAGCTACTGTGGAATACCATGTACTACTGTGGAATAACGCGTTTTACTGTTCTTTTTATCACCGGGTATTTCAACAGTTATTGGTTAAAGTTTTGCCGCCAATTTCTATCACTTTCTATATCCGACAGTTAACCCGTTGTGGGGCCCACTATCGTTGACAATATTGCCATTTCGGCGCCGTCGTACGGTACCGAATATAATATTCACCGACAGAAAGAATATTCCCCGACAAAAGGAATATTTCCCGACATACTATTTATCAGATAATTTGCATATAACACCCTTAACTATCATTTATAACAATTAAGCACTTCACTATTTAGAAAAATAATCGTAAAGAAAATAATAAATTTTTATTTCATAAATTCGGGGTCTTACAACTAATCTTTTGACTATTTTTGCTAAAATATATGTGAAGAGATTATAACTAAATGAAAGTATATACAATTTATTACTAATCTCAATTTTTATAATTTTAGAAATATATTTATATATACTTAGTTATTAATTCTAAAAATAGTTGATTTAACTTAAAAAAATTAAAACTGAATAATTAATTTAACGTACGTACCTGACATTTCGAAAAGGTGAGGATACTTTGCTCTCATCTCGGATTCTAACTCCCAGGTCATTTCCTCAACATCATGGTTTCTCCATAAAACTTTAACTTGAAGTATAACCTTTGAGCGTAGAATCTGCTCCTTCTTATCCAAGACTTTGACAGGTATCTCTTCGTACGTCAAATCCTCTGCTATCTCGTCTGGTTCTAACTCAATAATGTGGTTTGGATCTTTCACATATTTACGTAGCATGGATATGTGAAAAACGTTATGAACACGAGACATGCTTGGCGGTAAGGCGAGTCTGTAAGCCACAGTTCCTACTCGATCGAGGATTTCAAATGGACCGATAAATCGAGGGTTAAGCTTTCCTCTCTTTCCGAATCGCGTAACACCTTTCCACGGAGCAACACGTAAAAATACATGATCTCCGACATTGAATTACTCGTCTCTTCGATGAAGATCAGCATAACTCTTTTGTCGATCTTGAGCTGTTTGTATACGTTGCCGGATCATTTGGATCTTTTCCGTAGTCATACGTATCAACTCGGGTCCCAATAATTTTGCCTCACCTACTTCATCCCAACATGCTGGAGATCGACACCTTCGTCCATACAACGCCTCGAAGTGAGCCATGCCTATACTTGCTTGATAACTGTTGTTGTAAGAGAATTCCACCAATGGCAAGTATTTGTCCCAACTTCCTTTGAAGTCTAGTACACAAAGTCTTAATAGATCTTCGAGGGTTTGAATAGTCCTTTCCGATTATCCGTCTGTCTGGGGATGGTATGCAGAACTGAATCGTAATTCAGTGCCCATAGCTTTTTGCAAGCTGACCCAAAATCGTGAAGTGAATCTAGGATCTCGATCAGAAACTATGGATACTAGCATGCCATGCAATCTCATAATCTCGCTAATATACAAATTAGCAAGACGCTCGAGTGAATAGTTTTCTCGTATAGGCAAGAAATGAGCAGACTTGGTCAATCTATCTATAATGACCCAAATTGCGTCTAAGCCTTGAGAAACTTTGGGAAGACCTGTCACAAAATCCATGTTGATGTGTTCCCACTTCCATTCTGGAATCTCAAGTGGTTGCAATGGACCCCTTGGTACTTGATGCTCCGCCTTGACACGTTGACAAGTTAAACATCTTGCGATAAACTCTGCAATTTCTCTCTTCATATTGTTCCACCAAAATGTATGTCGAAGATCACGATACATTTTGGTACTTCCAGGGTGGATTGCAAACGGTGTGTTGTGCGCCTCCATCATGATTTTGTATTTCAAGTCAGGGTCGTTAGGAACACACAGTCTAGAGTTGATTCGCAATATTCCTTCTTCGTCGACTCTTGCTTCTGGAATAGCACCTTCTTGTACCTTCTTTTTCATATTCATCAACTCTGGGTCTGTAACTTGAGCAGCTTTAATTTTGTCGATTAAAGCCGGTTCTACTTGTATATTTGTGACCTTCACGTGGGTGGTTCCTGGAGTCTTTAATTCTATCTCCATCTTTTGTAAATCATCCAAAATGGGCCTTTGAGATGTCAATAACGCACTTGTACTTGCATATGATCTTCTACTCAATGCATCAGCTACTACGTTAGCCTTTCCAGGATGGTACTGGATGGTATGATCGTAATCTTTCAACAGCTCGAGCCAACGCCGTTGTCGCATGTTGAGTTCCTTCTGGGTGAAGAAATATTTGAGACTTTTGTGGTCTGTATAGATCTCCACTTTCTCCCCATACAAGTAATGTCTCCAAATCTTCAACGCGAAAACAACTGCTGCCAACTCTAGATCATGAGTAGGATAATTCCTCTCATATTCCTTGAGTTGCCGAGACGCATAGGCTATAACCTTCCCATGTTGCATGAGAACACAACCTAGTCCTTTGTTTGAAGCGTCGCTGTAGATGACAAATCCTTCCGATCCTGAAGGTATTGCCAGTACAGGTGCTGAAATGAGCCTTCTTTTGAGTTCTTGAAAACTCTTCTCGCATTCTTCGCTCCATTTGAATGTTGTGCTTTTCCGAGTCAGTTGAGTTAATGGAACGGCTATTCGGGAAAATCCTTCTACGAATCTCCGATAATAACCAGCTAGACCCAGAAAGCTTCGTACTTCGGTTACTGACTTGGGTTGTTCCCAATTTGATATTGCTTCAATCTTCGCCGGGTCAACCGAGATTCCTTCCTTAGAAACCAAGTGACCAAGGAATGCAACTTCCTCAAGCCAGAATTCACATTTCTTCAACTTAGCATATAGCTTGTTTTCACGAAGCTTTTGGAGTATCAGCCTCAAGTGTTGCTCATGATCTTCACGACTTTTAGAATATATGAGAATGTCATCAATGAAAACAACCACGAAATGATCCAAATATTCCTTGAATATCCGGTTCATCATATCCATGAAAGCAGCAGGAACATTAGTCAATCCAAAAGACATGACCAGAAATTCATAATGCCCGTACCGAGTTCTAAAGGCAGTCTTTGGAATGTCATCAGCTTTAACTTTCAACTGATGATATCCAGAACGAAGATCGATCTTTGAAAAGAATTGAGCACCTTGTAACTGGTCAAACAGGTCATCAATGCGAGGTAACGGGTACTTATTTTTGATGGTGACATGGTTTAACTCCCGATAGTCAATGCAAAGTCTCATACTCCCGTCTTTCTTCTTTACGAATAAAACAGGAGCACCCCAAGGCGATGTACTCGGACGTATGAAACCGCTGTCTAACAACTCCTGTAGTTGGACCTTTAACTCTTGAAGTTCAATAGGGGCCATTCGATATGGGGTTTTGGAAATGGGTTTCGTACCGGGTTCAAGGTCGATACAAAATTCAATTTCACGGTCTGGGGGTAGGACAGGAAGTTCTTCGGGAAATACGTCAGGGAACTCATTAACAACAGAAATATTTTTCAAATCTGACGTACTTTTATTTAAATCCGTTACATGGGCTAAGAAGGCTTGACATCCGTTTTTCAATAAACGAATGGCTTTGTGACTAGAAATGATGGTTATTGATTTCAATGGTTGGGTTGCTTGAATTCGCATAATAGGTTGATTAGGAATATGAAAACTAATAACCTTACGAAAGCAATCAATTTTAGCATGATGAACAGTTAACCAATCAATTCCTAAAATCACATCAAATTCATGCATGTTTAAGGAGATAAGATCAACAGGTAATGTGAGGGTGCCGATTTGAACAAAGCAAGATTTATAGACCGTAGATGTAACGAATGTTTGCGCTAATGGTGTTTCGACAGATAAGTCAAAATCTAATTTTTCAGGAGTCAAATTCAAGCGTTGAGCACATGTTGGTGAAATAAAAGAGTGGGTAGAACCAGTATCTAATAAGGCATAAACTTCATAAGAGTTAATAAGTAGTTTACCCGTTATAACCTCGTTCGAATTCTGCGCTTTTTGTGACGTCACAACAAAAGCTCTCCCCTGGACCACAGACTTTGACTTGTCCGTGACCGCCTTCGGTGTCATCATCGCAGCTGGACTTGACTTCGCTGCATGACAAAAGCGAGCTATATGGCCTTCCTTTCCACAATTGTAACATACTTGGGATGGCGCTTGTGTACAATTTGGACTGATGTGTCCTTCCTTCCCACACCTGAAACATCTAACAGGTGGTCGTTCTCCTTCCTTCGAAACTGGTACTGGTGCTGGTACTGACGTTGGTGCCTTTCCATGGTTGTTGTTGAATCTCCTCTTCTTGGAATTGTTGCCACTTGACTCACTCCTTCTGTTATCCGGGCCAGGATTACCACCGAAGTGGTTACCATTTCCGGTGTTGTGATTCCCTCCTCGCTGATTATCATTATTTCGATAATTGCTGCCACCATTACGATTATTACCATGATTTTGCTCTCGTGGTTGGGTGTTGCTTCCTGGATGTAGTAGTCCTCTTTCCTGCTCCACTACTTGAGCCCTATCCACAACATCTGCGTATATACAAATTTTATGAGAAACGAGATATTGGCGAATCTCTGGTTTCAAACCTCGTAGGAACATTTGTGTCATCCGTTTCTCAGTATCCACCAAATGGGATGCAAAACGCGACAGCTCGGCGAACTTGGCTTCGTACTGTGACACCGTCATGTTGTTCTGTTCCAGTTTGATGAATTCTACCTCCTTCATATGACGAATACTTTCCGGGAAATACTTCTCGTTAAATAATTCCTGGAACTGGACCCAAGACATCTCGAGTGCCGAGCGATGGGTACGTTTCACCGATTCCCACCAATGATCTGCTTCTCCTCGCAACATGAAGGTGGCAAAAGGAACCTTTTGGTCGTCCGTGCAACGCAGTACATCAAATATCTTCGTTAATTGTTTAAGCCACGACTCTGCCTTGAGTGGATCTGGCTTGCCGAAAAATTCAGGTGGTCCCAATTCTTTGAACTGCTTGGCAGTGACCATCCGTACATTATCAGCGTTTCTGCCAGTATTGTAGACAGGAGCTCTTCTCGCCTGGTTCTGCATGTATTGCATGAAGTTTCTAAAAAAATCATCATTCATCCGGTTGTTAGCATCATGATTAGCATCATGGTGTTCTGAGTTCGCACCCGTATTATTTGTGGCTTCCTGGTTTTCAGCCACAATAGTCTCATAGTGAATCTCTTGGTTTTCAGATGCCATTCTGAAATGTGATCACAAAACAAAGATTAGTTAAAGAAATAGACATGCAACATCTTATCCCTATAACCAAACTAATTACTTAAATAACAAAAATAGCTTAGGTAGGACACACTAGCGAAGGATTTTACTCGTCTCTCCCCTCCTAGTTCTAATCTCAGATCTCTACCAGAGATCATATCCCTAAGCTCTGATACCAACTGTGACGCCCCCAAAATAGGTCCACACAACCCATTTTGAGTCGCCAATAACATTCTACAAAATACAAATACAAATACGAATTTTCCCATTTACAACTAATATTTGTCGTGCAAAATACGACCACACACATACTGTGACTTCCATACAAATATCGTACCGTATGGTACCACAGTATCCAAACCCAAATTATTACAATGCCGTAAAAAGACGGCAACACATGTTTTAAGTCTCTATTACAATCATTATTAAACTATGTCATAACTTGATGAGGACAACCACTAACTCGGTCCATCACTCCACTCCCCGGCTAGTCCCAGCTACCTTTTCCTTTCCTGAGAAGAACAATGGGACAAAACTGAAAAGGGTGAGCTCAAATAGCCCAGTAAGAAATATCATGACTAAGATAATGAAAAATAAAAATTATCTTTAGTCTTCAACAATAATAAATCAGAGATTTAAAGATATTATAATTGTTCAACAATAACAATTGCAGCGGAACAAACAATCCATTAGAAGAGTCAAGTAGATTATAATATCTACCATATTCTATAAATTAAAGGATCACCACCAATATTTTATCCCTGTAACACCAATCAACAATTCCTGTTTATGAACATCCAAATCAACAGTTTATATTCAACAGCCTCTCTTTGCACTACGTGCCAAAGATATTTATTTGTAACATCACCGGTCATGATCATGCCAAACGCCAGTTCATCTTTGCACTACGGCCAAAGAGAACTTTCACCATACGCCTTTGTTTGTAACACCAAAAGTCATGATAATACCAATACACAGTTTGGTCAAAATCATGTCATGCCAGTTCATCTTTGCACTACGGGCCAAAGAGAACTATCACCACAATTTAAGTATGAGGATGAGGATGATGACAATGATACAGTGCGATTAAGGATAAGAAAAACTTATAATTTAATCAGTATCAAAGATTGACCAAATTGCCAACATGATAACCAAATTGTGGAGTCAAATTCAAGAATGATATTCAAGAAATTATTTCATGCTTCAACTATAACGTATAGAAAGATTCAAGTGAAAATATATTAGATGAAGCACAAACTATTAAGGATATTGTACTAATTTTCAGGGATTTTCTCCATTTAAAAATAAGGTTTTGGAAACAAACAAGGATTTCTTATCATAAATGGAGAAATGTGAAAGAAAAAGATATCCCTTAAAGAGTACAAAAGAAATGATAAATTATATGAGTATAACAGAATATATGAAACTGCAAATGGATTTTCACCTGTCATGCGATAATTCGCGTAGACAGATTATTTCCACAACAGATTAATAAGTAATGAATACGACGGGTTATTCACCAGGTATGCGTCAATCCGCACGAACAGGTTATACCCACAGATTAATAAGGAATGAATACAAAAGGGTATTCACCAGGTACGACACTCGTACTTACAGGTTATTCCCATAGAATAATAAAGGTTGAATACAAAAGGATATTCACCAGGCATGCGTCATACCGCACGGCCAGGTTATCCCCACAAATTAATACAGAATGAATAACAACCTTTATGAGTATAATATCACTTACGAACATGAAAACAAATGATATTATATGTGAGTATGAAAGAAATGATATTCCCTACCTTAGTTAACAAGTGACTGGATGTTACTTTCTATGAAGTTTACTAACTTCGGATAATACTAGTATTCTCACAAATACTCACAATAGCCTAGCACACTAAGAGAACTTCAGAAATTTAGAGAGAGTAAGTATAAGCAATGAAGGTGTGAAAATTTCTTAAGCAAACTCTCCCTATTTATAGGAAAATCAAGGTGAGGGCATTTTGGTCTTTTCCCCATATTCTTTTAATATCATCCATCCATTTTTTCTTCCATTAATATCATCCATCCATTTTTTCTTCCATTAATATCATCCATCCATTTTTTCTTCCATTAATATCATCCATCCATTTATTCAAAAATTAATCCATTATCAAAAGATAAAACCATAAAAAAATAACTCCATTTTTCTGTATTATTGTGTTAAATGTATTAATATCACAGATAACATAGTCGCAATACTGACAACCAGATTATTCCCAGGAAAGAGGGGGCCTTCCATAAAAAATGGCGCGCAATTAAATAACCCCTTTCCTTGACAGAATTTCTAGACATTGTCGATAATGCTAAAATATCCTATCAAATGATATAAGTTACAGTGTCGTGACAAATAGTAAAATATATTATGCAGATGCTAATTAACAATTATTGAATCAAGATACTATGCAATTGTTACTTTATCAATTATTGAATCAATAATATAAAACACTGTGCAACATCGTGAGCTACTGTGGAATACCGTGTACTACTGTGGAATAACGCGTTTTACTGTTCTTTTTATCACCGGGTATTTCAACAGTTATTGGTTAAAGTTTTGCCGCCAATTTCTATCACTTTCTATATCCGACAGTTAACCCGTTGTGGGACCCACTATCGTTAACAATATTGCCATTTCGGCGCCGTCGTACGGTACCGAATATAATATTCCCCGACAGAAAGAATATTCCCCGACAAAAGGAATATTTCCCGACATACTATTTATCAGATAATTTGCATATAACACCCTTAACTATCATTTATAACAATTAAGCACTTCACTATTTAGAAAAATAATCGTAAAGAAAATAATAAATTTTTATTTCATAAATTCGGGGTCTTACAACTAATCTTTTTACTATTTTTGCTAAAATATATGTGAAGAGATTATAACTAAATGAAAGTATATACAATTTATTACTAATCTCAATTTTTATAATTTTAGAAATATATTTATATATACTTAATTATTAATTCTAAAAATAGTTGATTTAACTTAAAAAAATTAAATCTGAATAATTATTTTAAGACGGAGGGAATATGTTATTTCATTTAAAAAATAAACATTAATACCGGATATCACACTCACAGCACGCAATAATTCAATGTTAGCCGCTTTACTTTGACGCAAATTTATTTCTATATTTAAATGTTAGCCGCTTTACTTTCACGTAATTTATTTCTATAATTCGCAAAAGCAAGAGTCAAGACCTCACCCACTGATAATCGCACCCACGGCACCACAGAAACTCTGACACAAACATTTATGTGATTGGTCTGTCCTCCCACCACGTCTACGGTACGGACGGAGAAGTGATATTTTCGTATTATTTTTTGATATGTCTATTATTTAAAAAAATAAAATAAATTTTATATGTGAAAATACTAAAAAATAATATGTAAATATCAATTATATATTAAATTTAATATTTTCACAATATTTTTTAATATTTCCGCGGCATATGAAGCCTATTTTTTTTTTAAAATAATGGTCGAAATATTTAAAAAAAAAAAAACAAAGCGGAAATATCAGTTGCCTACGGATAAACCCTTCAATGCCACCTCAGCGTCCCCAAACTAATTTCTCAGCGTTTCTCCACAGATTTCAGTCCCTAAACACCAACAGTTTCCTTTGCATGTCGTCTCAATAATTTTGTCTGTCATCAATGTCAGTCAAATTGGATCATCAGAGCTTCGGTTCATCCAGGTTATCTCAATTCTGGCTGACTAATATTATCCAAGTTGTATGATTATATCTTCCATGGAAGCTAGGGCATTTGTTGTGGACACAGTTGTTGGAATTTTGTTTCTTTTTTATTGTTTTTCTTAAATTTATTTGATAATTTTACTTCTCTATGTTCTGCACTGCTGATTGCATTCATAGTTTTGGTCTTTTTGGTAGTTCTTAAATTACCTTGATAATTTTACTTCTATAAGTTCTGAACTGCTGATTGCATTGAACACTTACTCTCTCTCTCTCTCTCTCACACACACACACATATATATTTTATGTTGATCTTTGCAATTTCAACCAATTGTTTTAGGAACATGTTATAATGCGTTTGGATAGTTTGTTAATATCCTGCTTAACTGCTGAATGCCCACTAGTCTCAAGTATCTGGGTAGTCTCTCAGTATTTGGGAGTCTGGGACATGGGAGAGTGATTTCATTATATGCAACATAAATGGGAGGAAATTTATTTGAGTTAAATTGTAGATACATTCTAATTTTGGGAGCCAATTAGAGTAAGCTTTCCCTGTGGGCTTTAATTCCCTTGCTCACAAGTGTTCTAATGTATGAAAAATTGAAAAAAGGAAATATTTTCATCAGTGGAAATGCATCATTGTCCTGTTGCTTGGGGATTGTGGAGCTCTCTCTTTAGAGTGCTAGGAGAGGAGTGGGTGTGTCCTGCTACGGTGGAATATATGTTAAATTTGTTTTAGAGGATTTGGAAGCAAGAGGGATACCAAAATTTTATGGAAGTGTGTCTTCTTTTCTATCTTGTGGGAAATTTGGAATGAGCGTAATACTAGGTTGTTTAGAGAAAGTTATTTATCCTTAAAGTTATTGAATGATAGGGTTATTTTTCTTGTGTCTATTTGGGCTTCTGCTATGGGGGCTTTTAGAGGTATCTCTGTTACTGATCTATGTAGAGATTGGAGGGCTGCACTTTTTTAAGTGCTTTCTTGTTTTTGATCTTTTAGTTTGCTGAGGGTGGACTTCTTGTCTCCCATTTATTTCTTCTCTATTAATAAAATTTCTTCTTTTATCAAAAAATTGTGAACGAAGCCTTTGTATTCCGTTGACTTTTGAGTTGAAGTACAAGTATGCTATTAGAACTTATAAGTACTGTGTGTGGAGAAAAAAACAAGAATTTATTGTCAATCGCGAGAATTGATTAATTGTAGGACTGAACAAATATACGTGCAGATATCTCTTAATGAATTTAAATCATTTGTTTGTGTTTATGGAACAATTGTTAAAAGTTACAACATCATAACTAGCAAAATAATGTTTGTTGAAACCGCTGGTTTAGATCTCCTGCAACCCTGATACTTTCCTAATCTAATCAATCATTTGAATTTGTACTTATGGCTAATTCAATCATTTCATTATTTTGTGTTGCAGCTCTTCAAATCCATGGTTATCACAAAAACCTACTACAACCCGTTATTTCAACAAAAGGGTAGTTGACTTGGATCACCTATTATTCAGATGTTATTCAAAGAAGAGGTGTCGTATAAAGCTATCTTTATTAGAGGATGGTAATCTCAGTCTCAATTTCAGATCGGTGAATCTTAGGAAACATTATTTAACGTTTTGTAAATCAACGAGGATTGAACACTTAATGCCTTTTGCTTCCGCGGATGATGGTGTAGCCGTCAATGGGAGTCCCCAGCCAAGTACTAGTAGTGACGTTGATGAAATGAGAGTCAAGCGTGGTCAGTCATTGCAAGGCGAAGATTATTATACTGGACTTGTCCAAACATTACATGATGCAGCAAGGTTATTTGAGTTGGCAATCAAAGAACAGAGCTCGCTATCAAAATTATCCTGGTTTTCACCTGCTTGGCTTGGTGTGGATAAAAATTCATGGGTGAAGGCACTATCTTATCAGGTTCGTCACTAGTACTGCCTTTTCATTTATTTTACACACTGTCAAAGTTTATACCTTATCCTTAGTTTTTTGTATATGAGACACATGTAGAATGAATTTCCCATTAATGTAGTACTCCCCGCCAATCTCTATGAAGACTTGACAAAGAAATTCCTCCAAAAGCTCCCACTGCATGAGCCCAAGGAGAAGGAAAGAAACACACTATCCCAAAGCAGATCACTATTCATTGTTCGATCAAAAAACATACTAGCATTCATCTCAACCCAAATTCCCCACAAATGGCAAAACAAGCACATCTCCAAAGTAAAAGATCTTCCACCGAAGAGGGATATATCCAACTTTCACTCATCACACTAAACAAACAACACCACAACCGCGATTTTACTAATTGCGATTTTACTTATGGAGAATCAAGGAAACAAGAAACCAAGAAACCAAGAAACAAAATGAATAATACAACAACAAAATGATCAAATGTCACATTTTATTTTATTTTATTTAATTTTTATCAAAAGATTATTTTTCTTGGTTAAATAATTCATTATCAGCATGTATTTACATTGGCAGAATGAATGACTGTTAGTACAGGTATAAGAAATTTAACTTGTTTAGATTTATTCCAAGGATCTGGGATCTTTTCCAAACACATTTAAGTGCCATCATTTTCTTAAATTTAGTTGTTTGGTAATGCAGTACACTTTTGTAGTTGCTGAAACTTCTTACTCTGGATTCAGCTGCCTAACCTATTTAAAGTTTGTGATGAATTCTAAATTATGATTATGATAAAAGCTTAGCATTTGACCTTCTTGCTGATTGCGTATGCTAGACCTTTGAGCTTTTTGGCTAATATATTTTCAAGAGTTCTTTTATTTCCCGTATCTGTGTCTATTGTTGTAAAAGTTGTCTAATAACAATTTTTTAGGCATCTGTGTATTCCTTGCTGCAAGCAGGAAGTGAGATTTCATCCCGAGGAGATGGAAGAGATAGAGATATAAATGTTTTTGTCCAGAGGAGGTATGATATCTTTATTTGATGACAACAGGATAATTTGATTTAGATCATTATTCAATTTTATGGAGCTAGAGTAACAAGAGTAGTTTCTGTAATATGTTGGAGTCTATGGATGATCATCCTCTACATTTTTATTGAATTAAGATCTGTGTTTAGTGTAGCTACTTCTAATACAATGTTTAATATTTAATGTGATTTGCTCCCTAAGAAGGATGTCGTCTTGGAGAATCTAGAATCGGAAAATCTTTCTGTTGTAAGTAAGTGGTTGTGGCAGTTCTAGAGTTACGAAGTAAGTGATTCGAAGAAGTACCTCTGCCGTATTCCATATCATATAAAGTGTTGTGTTTTGTTCCTTTTTTCGTTTTGTGTACGATATCTAACTGGGTTCCATGTAGCATTTGGCGGTTCCTTTTGGAGCCAAATTCTTTAAAATTAAGAACAACTATGGTCTTCCCCAAACTGATGGGTTGTGAATTCTACTCATAATGCTGTCAGTCTGTCACTCACATAAGCCTTGGAATTTCATTTACTAGGATTAAGTTCTTTTCTTTCTTTGATATCCTCCGGGGTTGGGGATGGATTTGGATTACATTCGATTTTGGGAGGATAGATGGCTTGGTGATGCTCCTTTAGTGACAAGATATCCAAGATTGTTTTATCTCTCTTCCTTACATAACGTTTTCATCGCTCGTTTCGCTCATTAGGTAGGGGAAACTATTACTTGGAACTTTTATTTTTTTAATAATTTGAATGATCGTGAGGGAATTGATTAAATTGCTCTCTTGGACCTTTTTAGCCAAGTTTCTCTTTCTTTTTCTATTTCTGATAGGGGACTATGGTCTTGGAATTCTTTAGGCTATTTTTCTTGCAAGTCTTTTTTTAATTTTCTTATTCGTATTCGTTTTCTTACTGATTTTCCCCTAACTTCTTATATTTGGAAGGCCAAAGTTCCCTTGCAAATACTTTTGTTTAGTGGCAGTTCTCAATTGTTACTGATTTTTGTTTCAAGGAGAAAGCCATACAAACGCTTTTTCCCAGATATGTTTGTCTTGTGCAGACAAAACTTTTCATGCGGCAATTTTTTTTTTGTTTGCATTGTGCTACTACACGGCTGTGATGTAATGTGCTTGGAGAGTTTGCTTCAGGTGAGATTTTGGGGTTGTGGGAGGCACATGGATGAGACGTTTCTTGTGTTCTTGTCTTACTATTTTATGGGGCATATGGACTGAAAGAAATGCTAGAATGTTCAATGATACCTATCTATCTGTTGCTCAGCTATCATTTTACTAGTCTTTCAATTAAATAAATTAGAAATATTTGTTCCCTATCCTCAATTAATTACTATTACACAAAAGGCAACTTTTAAGCTCATTTCAATTAGGCCATCACTGTTCTATTTCTGGTTTAATGATCTGTATGGGGAGAGAAACAAAGAGTGTTGCTTGTAGACATCAATTAGGGTTGATATAGTATTGGGTGCCTTTAAATTTATTTAATCTAACTTTATTTATTTATGTTTTCTTGTGCAATGGGCCTTACGTGTCAATGAGGAAAGTTTTATTGGACTGCTGTTAACCCCTGCCATACCGTGGTTTAGGAGTTTGGGCAATGCAGAAACATTGTGTATCATAAAATATATGGGATTATAAAATTGTAATGTGAACAAGATGATGAATGAAGAATGAGTGGAAAATTGAAAGAATTCAAACTGTGCTCCTGAGATATTAGAGATATCATCAAGTAGCAACTACTTGGGATAAATTACTGAAATTGGTGAAGATGGTTTTGCCATGCATAATGATGGTTTCTCTCAAGTTGTTAAGACATTCCTAAAAACTAGTAGTTATGGGTTTTTATTGTGAATTTTCAGATGTTATATTGCGTTTGTATGTTCTAACTATTGCATCAATGCAGTTTATTACGACGATCTGTTCCTTTGGAGAGCGAAATCAGAGAGAAATTGTTAGCTAAGCAACCTGAAGCTTATGAGTGGTTTTGGTCCGTACAAGTCCCAGCAGTGGTGACCAGTTTTGTAAATTATTTAGAAAAAGACCAGAGTTATGCTGCTGCCACTACAGTGTAAGTAATTATTATGCATGAATTATAATGATCCTAACAGAAAACTAATAAGTGCTGTATTTTTTTTCCCTTCCAGGTGGGGCAAAGGAATCTCCTTGGATTCCGGCAATGCAAGTGACAAATCTCTCCTCATGCTTGCGCTAAGTTGCATTGCGGCAATCACAAAACTTGGCCCAGCAAAAGTTTCTTGTGCACAGTTCTTCTCCACTATTCCTGATGTAACTGGTAGGTTAATGGACATGCTGGTTGAATTCATTCCTATATGCCAAGCCTATCATTCTATAAAGGATACTGGTCTAAGCAGAGAATTTTTGGTCCATTTTGGTCCTCGAGCTGCGGCATGTAGAGTGAAAAATGATGGGAGAAATGAAGAGGTTGCATTTTGGGTGGGTCTTGTACAGAATCAGCTGCAGCGAGCTATTGATAGGGAGAGAATATGGTCAAGACTTACAGCAAGTGAAAGTATTGAGGTTAGTATTGAAGCACTTTTTGTAATCAACATTGTGGGTGGTTGTAGGCATTTACTTTCGATGATATAGTCCCATGATTGAAGAGTTTCATGACACTATGGTTTTTGATCAAGCCCTTTTTGGAGTGTTTACTATAGGTTGTAAGTGGTACTTATCAACTTCATTAGCAATGTTTTGGAAGATTGTAGATCAATATTTACTTAATTATGAAAGAGGGTACCTAATTCTGCTTACAAGTTAAAAGGAGGGATTTTGCTTCTAAAATGAGAGTCAGTTTGCCATTCATCCTCATTATATTATTTGGCAAAGAAGTCTGCTTTATGGTTTTGTGTTTATTCTAAAAGTATTTGAAAGAACTGGCGTAGGCGCCTTCAAACGCCTCGATTTGGTCTAGGCAGCTGCCTAGGCGAAATATAGTTGTGAAATCTAACAAATATTTTCTTTTACACATTTACAGTTAGAATCCTTGCATGTAATATATGCTTTATATAGTTGTCATAGGAAGTGATGGTATGTTTGGTTACAAATGAACTATCCTTGAATTTTCATTACAAGCAATTCAACAAACATCCTTTTTGAGATGTTGATGTTCTCTTTGCAATCCGTGTCACCTATTGTTGACATTATAGGCCTGTTAATTCTTTTGAAAAAAATGATTCAGTTATATACAAATATATATTTAAAAACACCTAGACAACCGCCTTGGAAAATGCCTAGGCGGCTCCCTTTCCGTCGCCTAGGTCCGCATTGCATTTTTTTAGAACATTGATAAATTTCAATCTATATCAAATGTATATATAAGCATGTGCTTAAAAGATGAAACTCCATTTTCTGAAGTATGTACTATTTCCAGATGCAGCCTGAAACATTGATATCTTAGTTTCATTTATATTAATAATAATAAAAACAATAAACCACTATTTGCAATTTTTTCACAAGGGAAGATTTTCTCATGCAACCCAATCCTCGCGTAAATTTGGTCTCATACTTATGTGATGATAGAGATAAAACAAACCAATATGCAATAGTTTGCCTGATTCTTTTTTTGTTTAGCTTCCATAGTTCGTATTTCATTGAGTGATTGCTGAATCATCAAGCCTCTTCGACCAATAGAGTACCAAGTTGAGGGGGGTCACTGTAAAGAATCTTTATATATAATTTTCCCAGTAGATCCTGTGTCACCCTGCATAGGTTAAAAAAATAGAAACTAGAAAGAAGGCCTGTGTCACCCTCGCAAGGGATCTACTAATTCGAGGGTTTGTTTCACTTTTACAAGATTGGGAAGTGATCATTATATATAAGAATAGAGAACTCTAATTGTCAATGACAAGCAATCATAGTTAGCAAAGAATTACGGTACCCTAAACCAATTTAAACTATAAAGTTAATTAGCAAAAATATTTAGCCTACATACCTAATATAGAAATATTACACCAAATAAATCTGGTTTAATATTTTAATTCTAAGACTAATTATACACGACTGCAAATATGATCCAAATTAAAATCCCAAGTTTTTAAAATTCTTGCCAATGCATCCTTCATCAATGTCACATTGCGAGTTGACTTGTTAAGGAATTTGGTTGGTGAATATCATAAAGTTTAAATTGCATAGGCAAGTGCAACTTGGTGATTGGTTGCATTGCTGCGTACTGCATTAATGACAAGGTGGCGGATAGTCCTGAAGATGAAATTGCTGGAAAATGGAATTAGTCAAGGCTAAGGTTATATGGTTACTGCATGCATGTTAACCTTTTCTTGTGCATGCTCCTCCTGTCTGTATATTATGGTGTAGCTGTTTCTGAAAATCCTTGCTGGTACACTGTAGGTGTTGGATAGGGATTTGGCTGTATTTGGGTTCTTCATTGCCTTGGGAAGAAGCACACAGTCCTTCCTCTATGCAAGTGGCTTTGAGGTTGTAGATGAACCTATTGAAGGATTCATAAGGTATAACTTCTAATTTACAACTCTTTCACTTGATTAGTATTTGCTTACTTTGTATTGATATTATTATTATTATTATTATTATTTTTTGTTAGTATTTGTATTGGTCACTCTAATCTTGTACTCATTTACTTTTGTCTCCCTGCACCAGGCACCTTATAGGTGGCAGTGTGTTATATTATCCTCAGCTTTCATCAATAAGTTCTTATCAACTGTATGTGGAGGTTAGCATATATGCAAAGCACATATCATCTATTAATTAAGTTTTATGGCATTATTTTCTGAAAATTTTAATATTATAGGTTGTTTGCGAAGAGCTAGATTGGATTCCATTTTTTCCGGGTAACAATGATACTTCCAAAAGCTCCCATGGCCATAGAAGTAAACGAGAAGGTCCTCCAAATGCTGAAGCTGTTCCCCTTGTATTAGATGTTTGTTCTCATTGGATTCAGAGCTTTATTAAATACAGTACTTGGCTGGAGAACCCTTCTAACGTTAAGGCGGCAAGATTTCTTTCCAGAGGGTATTTAAACTAATTATTTGTGCACGTCTATAAAAAGCTGTGTCTGAGAAAAGTAGTCTGACCATTTGATCGCATGTTCATTGTTTCAGGCACAAAAAGTTACTGTGCTGCATGGAAGAACTGGGGATACAAAAGTGAGTCGAAGGCCAATACTTGGTCTATCTCAGTTGTCTCTAACTGTCAAATATGCACACATGCATACATGAGACAACAATCATCTATTTTCTGCTCTAAGGATAAAATAACAAGATACATATTGCACTTGCTGTGGATGATTTTTAGTCCAGTTGACTTACTAAAGAATAAAAAATCTATTGATAGAGAAACCCTTTAAAAACTGCAACATGACAATTTGTCAATAATCCATCATTTAGATTTGCTAGAATATGTTTGAGAGTTAAGTTGATTAAGCTCAAGAAAGCTGTACTCCCACCCGCATGCAAAAACTAATGATCATATTACAAATGTATGAGTGGCTAAAACTTTGAAACTTATGGTGATTCCAAAAATTTAATGTTTAAGGCTTAAAGTTTGTACCTGTTTGTTTCTTGAAAAATGATGCATGACAAGTATAGAATGGATTAGGGAGGGGAAAGGAGAGAGAAAGAAGGGAGATGAGGAAGAAGAACCATGACCGAAGGCCACAAATGGCATGAAGCCTTTCTCAAATCTATATTCCATGCTAAATTCGATAATGGGAAATTACATCACTTCATACAGAAAATATAAAGTCCTAATTCTAGTAAGCTAGGAAACTTAATTCAACAAGGAAATAAACTCCCAACTCCTCCCTACTATATTTACAAGTTGTAAAAAATCTGTTATTATTACTTAACAAAAATACCTAGATAACCAAAGGACTTGGTCCTGGTTATCTCTCATCCTTGTTTACTAAGAGCTGAGGGTTCAGACCTCACTACATGCGGTCTCCTTCAACCATGATGGATAAGGTGTTGAGGTGTGGTGGGTGTTTTTATTTTTATTTTTGATATAGTTTCTTAACCTAATTACAATCAATTCATACACCATGATGGATAAAGGTGCTGAGGTGGGGTGGGTGTTTTAATTTTTATTTGATATAGTTTCTTAACCTAATTACAATCAATTCATACATAACTGAAAGTACAAAATAATTTAGAAAAGGTCATAACTCTCTCTCCTTTTCTGTCTCCATCTCTCTCTTCTTAAATTTAGAAAAAGTCATAACTCTCTTGAGTATGTATGGTTTTTGGAACTTCAGTACTTAAGTTTTTGCAAGGATGGCTAGGCCCCCAAAACCTGTGAACTACAGTTAGTAAAATCTTCTTGGAACAGAGAATCATGGTTTCTTGTTAATCTGATTACCATTTAAAAGTCTTGCTTGTTGGTTGGTCATCGGACTTACTTTATTTTACCTCAATTTAGTTTGGCCTTAAATCATATTGTGCCTCATCTAATTGAATTGATGACATTGATTAATTGCAAATGAAGTAGACTGTCATGTTACTTTTAATTTAAAGCCATACTCCCTTACAAAGTTTGAGAGTAGAATCCCCATATGTATAGCATCAAAAATTTAGTGGCAGCGAAAGCAAATTATCTTCTTAGAATCCCTATAAGTCTAATCCAGTGTTTTGGATCTCTCTTTTGATAAATTAACATGGTGTACTAATTTATAAACTAATTGCACCTGTATAAGGTTCACACTGGCTATTCTTCTTACCTTTCGGCCGCCTTTTATGATTTTAATTTGGCATTATTTACATCGTCCTAGTTATTTTGAATATATATACTCAGAAAGTTTTAGGACTTTCTGTGAACCGGGCCACTGAGTAGGCACTCGAGTAGACTAATGTGTTCCACATGTACTGTAAAGATGTTCTCAATACAATTATTAAAGGAAATAGTAAATTTGAAATTTAATTGGACAAATGCTTCCAAGGAGCAGTAATTTACTTCTATAAGGAATTTTGGTGCAGGAATCAAGTGATTGGTAACATTGCTGAAAAATCTGTTATGAGGATTGTATCCAGGAAAGAGCCAGATTCTTTTGATAAGGTAGTCTATCTATTTTAGTCATTTTATTTTTGAAATGTGCATCCTTTTTAAGTTTTTGTGAATTTTGAGTAGTCATTTTCTTTTTGAAATGTGTATTAATTTGTTGATTCCGTTTGCGCTAGTTTTACTTTTTCTTTCTCTGATTTACTTTTGATTTTCAGTTTTGTATTTTCTTTTTGATTTACTTTACTTTCTCTTTTACTGGCCAATTAGAAACAAGTCATGTTGCTATGAAAATAGGCGAGTCAAGGGACAAGTGAAGTATGTTGATTCACTGACATCTTGAAGAAAGAAACGATTTGGAAATTAGTTTCCAGTCATCTAGATTACTTGTCATTAGTGTTGTGGCAGCAGGGACAGGCCTAGCTATTCTAATTGATACCATATCTAATGAGAACCTGATGCTATATTGAAGGTATTTGAGAACTCGATAATATTAGAGAGGGAACTTTAAAGACCCCTGTCATGGGGAACAGTGTTGGCTGATTTTTGAGGATTCTGATCTGATTAGCACAGATGAACAATTCCCCCCCTGCCCCCTCCCCCCTGATAAGTAATTGTATATTCAAAGAGTCACCAAGGGTGTGCCACCCATGTACAATCAGAGTGATAAAAAGACGGTCGGAATACCTGCACAGATGAATATCTTTGAAGATATGATCATTAACGGACTGAACAAAGAGTCTCGATTGCTAGTATCGAACTGTTTCCCCTGTTGTACATGTGGACCATATCTTGGTGTAATGGTAATTGTTGGATCAAGCTTGTAAATAAAGGTTTGACTCTTAACAGATAGTCACATTTTGCAATTAAATGGCAAAGATAACGGTGTTCATAGCGGTTCAGGAGACTAATACTGGATGGCGGCAGATTTCTCTAGGTTTCATCTTCTGAACCAATAGTTTTGAGAACAGTATTTGTAGTTTCGCACAAAAAGTCACTATGGAAACCATATTTTGTTGTAGACTGATAAGATTGAAACAGAAATTGCATTCATTCAATATATATATATATATACATATATATAAATCTTTTTACACCTAAACTACTAATTTGTCTTGCTCATTATGAAATAAGATTTGTGAAAAATATTTAAATTATCTTAAGCATGCCCAGAAGTCGTTTAATTATTGTCATGGCATGCACCCGGCTTCTAATGAGTATGACATATATTAAGGTCTTCAAATATTGAACGAAGCTATACCAATCAGCTTCTTGTTTTTGATTCTTAGATTTTTGGTACTCCACATTTTGAAAGTTACTAGTGTTACTTAATTATGTTTTACCCCATAGTTGCACCATTCAGTATGTTATATTTTTTTTCTAAAGATTTTTGAACCCTTATGATGGTGAAGTATCATTCACATTCAATTTTAGGCATTAGAGAGTGTTGAAGAAGCTATGATAAGGTTAGAAGAGTTGCTCCAGGAGCTGCATGTTTCAAGCAGCAGTTCGGGAAAGGAGCACTTAAAAGCTGCTTGTTCTGACCTAGAGAGGATAAGAAAACTTAAAAAAGAGGCCGAGTTTCTTGAAGTTTCTTTCAGAGCAAAGGCAGCTTCTCTTCAGCAGGTATGATTCTGCATGATTAGACCCTCATGATCAGTGAATTTTCTAGTATACCAATACCTGTTCCACAATGAACACACTGAATTGCAATAATCTTTACCGCTCGATCACAATTCTCTAGAAAGCCCCGCACCATTTACAAACACATGGGTGCAAGAACCCCTTTCGTAATGAAATTTGTAGGTCATTTACAAGTGACATCGTTTTAGATACTTGTTAAAGAAATATAGTGACATTATTTGAGATAAAAGTAGCAGATTTTATTAGAGAAGATAGAGTGGAACTACAAGGCAATCAGCTGACCTGTGTCCTGAAAGAGGGGTGACCTTTTACACTTCTTGTTCTTCAGTTTTCCAAGTCTACTTTCTGTTCCCTCTGAGAGCTGAAGGTTGGTTCCCAGGCTTGCAACTATCATCCTAGTAAGATCTAAAATGGCTTGCAATCACTGTTCAAGCATATAACACTTACTGCCATCTCTATATGTTGGACTAGATTTTCTCTTGATCAGAATTGTCTATGTTGAATTGTGGTCTTGGTCTAGGATTGGCTTTTACCAGAGTTGGATGCCTTAAAGGTCTCAAAACTGCCGTTTGGTTGCATTAAGCAGTAAGACCTTCTTTGATGCCCTAAACAACATCTTTCATGGCCATGGATGTTATTGTTGAAGCAAAAACTTTTTTTTTCTTTTCCTTGTGTTGTCAATAGAGTTCTCTCATGTATTCGGGGTTTTGAAAGTACAGTTTTACTCATCATGCTGTTAAAAAAGGTTTAGTTGAAATAATATATGGTGGTGTATTCATATCAAGGAACTGAAATCATGATTTCTTACACATTGCACCAAGTAGGATGATTACACTGCTCCCTTAAGTTGCTTGTTTTCTTAATTTAGTGAACTGAATTCGGAATTTTCTGTTGTCTCATCGAGTCCCTAGGTCTACATTGTTGCACTTAGCTCATAGCAAGAGTTTTCTTCAAAGGTCTAATTCGTAAAATGACATCTATCTGATTTTGACTTTTGTATGAGATCTAGGTAGATGATGATAATCCTTTGCGGTCATCTCTTAGCAAGCAACGACAGTATTCTATAGGCAAGGGCAGTAAGAGTGCTAACATAAAGATGGACAGAAGAAGCAGGTATTAGACTTCTCTAGATAATTTTGGGTTCATATACTTTGATGCTGAACCTGCTATTTTCTGCATTTGGCTTCTTAATGTTTATGTAGTGTTTTTCTGCAGAGTTGTCAGTAGTATAAGTAGATTATGGAGCTTCATCATACGCTGGCCAAGCAGGAAATCTGACCCTGAGTCATCAATTGCCGATGGAAGTGTATGCCTTACAATGACCCTATCTCATCATTTGAATTTAAATTTTGGGGCACTGGTTTCTGCTCTCCTTTAGATTCATCAAGAGATTCAGATCTAGTAGTAATGTTCAAAATTGAATATTGTTGAAAAGGATTATTTGCACATTGTTGAACCATAAATTCTTAGCATAGGTAATACAAGGTCATCTGACATTAGATCAAGAAGGGTGACAGCTGATGGCCGTCGCTTTACTGTGTATACTAGAAGTGCACTAGCACACAGAGAAACTTAATTACACTTGTAAATATTTCTTTTAAATATAAATGAAAATTCTACAGATGATGGACATGAAGTCCAACTATTTATGCATCTGACACATTGTATTATGTTTAACGACAAAATATATATACACACACACGGTTAAAGGTTTCTAAGATAGACCTTTGATAAATTATCTAAGGTCACTTCAAACCCGCAATAATTTTATTCCCTTAAACCTTTGATTTTCTTTGTGCCTTCACTTCACCTACTACCTTTTTACTCCTAAAAGTTATAGAGATTATACCAGTCACATATTGTAATTTTGAAGAAAACCTAATAATTTTTATTAAAGAAACATAAAACATGACTAAGCTTGTTGCAAAACATAATAATGTAAGATCTCGTGTGCACAACCTTTATATAGAACCATTTGACCATAAACTTATTCTTTGAATATTTTCTCTGTTGGGCCTCTTATGGACTGCTTCAGCCTACAGCTGGTTAGAGAAAACTCAACCTCGAAGTCGAGGTTTGAAGTGCTGATATATTAGAATTCCGTAGCTTTAATCTTGCCTTTTTTTGCATACTATGGCAATGTTTCAAGTTAGCTTCGCTTTTCCTTATTTTATTAAGATAGCAAGAAATGTGATAAATGTAGCTTTCTAAATTGTACAATGAGTTATTGGATAAGTCCACATTTGGAGCATTTTGATGTTGTAGACATTCTACTGAACTTGTACTGCAACAGTGGCTATATCAACATTTGCTCCAAGAATTTTTGCAAGCAATTCTTCTCGTGAGCTTGGTTCCAGTCCGCATACTTGGGGCCAAACCACCCAGAACGAAAAAAGTTTATAGTTGTGCTTACAAGCAAGGATTCCATACTCTGGTCTCTTTTTTCTTGACAATGTTTAGCATCTTGTTGTTTAAGAGCGACTTTCTTCCTGTTGTTGTTTTAATCTATTTTTTTTTTACAAAAAAATACTCAAAAAATTTGTAGGAAGTCTGAATATGCGAAAAATATTAAAGTTACTATGCTCCTACTTGTAAAAACAGTTACTATGCTCCTCCTGAGTCAACAACTATGGAAAATTTTATCTTGTATGCAGGAGGATGAGCTTTTTGAATCGGATACGGTCAATACAGCTGTAGCAGACTCAAAATCAAATGAAATTCTACGTTTTGAACTTCTAAGGAATGAGCTTATAGAACTTGAAAAACGAGTTCAAAAAAGTGCCAATCAATCTGAAAATGAAGAGGTACCTCTTACCCTTCTCAGCAGGACAGCATACATATCCTTGAGTTTTGTTTAATTTTTAGTTTTTATTTTAAAATTAATTTGGTTAAAAAGTGATCCTGTTTATAGTAAAAGATAAAAGTAAGTATATATAATTCATGCATCACAATCAGCTGAATCAAGGTCCTCATAGTGGTATTCACCAGGCTCAAGTACAACCACTTGATCCCAAAAAAGGAAAAAGAAAAAAGGAGATCAAAAACAAAGATTTTATTAATAGAAGAGAAAGATACAAACTGAGGCAATTAAATTGAGAAGCTTTGTATCCCCCAAATTGACCTCACTTAGATTGAATTGCATTGCTGAATCATTGACACTCACAATTCTCTCTAGCAAGATATTTTCAGGGTTTTGTCTCACTCCATTGACACTCAGCCAGATTTCACTTGAAGAGGTCTGTATCCCCCAAACAGACCTCAGGGTTTTCTCTGCCTTTAACGCAAAGCTGCAACTTCGTTTATTATTTATCAAAATAAGTTTCCATTTTGTTTGAGGAACTTCAGCGCCCCAAAAATCGTGATCAAAGGCTATAGATGGTAAATTATTATGTAGGAAAGCTATCTGGAAGTATGAATTTGCAGAAAATAACTGGAAAGAGAAAAAAAAAAAGGGTACTGTGTGTGAATTTTAGAAAATAATTGGAAAAACAGAAAAAATAATTAAGGTTTGGCTCTTTAGTGTGTACCTAACTACCCCCAGGTCCCAGGATTTCTCAACCGTAGCTAAGAGAAATAATGTGTTTGTATATGTAAAGACCAAATGGTAAATTTCTTAACCAAAATAGGATTGGAAGTCTAAACAGAATAAAAATCTGAAATAATTAAACCACTAACTACCAGGACTATAAACAGAATGAAAGTCTTGAATTATAAATAAGAAATAAATAAATAAATATAAACACACAAATAAATCAACATCATCCACGTCGACATCTCATGAATCGATTCCTATTGAGAGAGTATTTGGTGTGATGTCCACCCCATGGATGTTGCCCGATTCTACTTGGTGACCTTGGTTGGCTGACCGTAATGTGCACCTTATGGGAGGATGAACACTTGTTTGTTCATGCATAAGGGTGGAAGGTAACTTTAGTTCCTTCCAGACACCGGTGACGCCTAATGGTCAACTGTAGGAGTAGCGACACACCTAGTTAGCTGCCAAATCCCTCCATATCCTTCTTTTGAGAGAAGAGAAGGTTGTGTATGTCTTAGTGGCAACTGGCAAGAGAAGGATGGATGTTTCTGAGAGGAGTACTAGTAATGTTCCTATTGATGTTAAAGCAAGTTCTCCTCAAGTTTGCAGATGCAATGCCTAGTGACTTAACCAATATCACCTTTTTTGTGTCACATTATAAGATGAACCCCACGGAACACTTGGTGATGAGACGACAGGTAGGTGAACTGTAGAGAAAGGGCTTTGTTAGAGGTCTCTTGGCCCTTATCTTGTACCAGCCTTATTGGCCCAAAACTGATGATAGTGTCAGGATGTGTGGTGACAGTCAAGCCATGGCCCATCAATAAGATCACCGTTACGCATAAATTTCCCATACCTAGGCTTGATGACATGCTTGATATGATGACGGAATCTCAGATAATCACCAAGAAAGATCTGCAGAGTAGACAAAATAAAATCCGGATCCGAGAGAAGAGTGGAAGACTGTTTTTAAGACCTGGGATGGTCTCTATGAGTGGTTATATCATGTTTTTAAGACATTTTTTATTTCCTGTTTTTTCAATTATTTTCTGAAAATTCAAGCTTTCAGATTTGTTGTCCCACATCAAATCAGGTACTAGGCTATGTGATGGTTTCCTCTCTGTTTTCATTTTTCAATTTGTTGTATCCAAACTCTTAGACAAGCGTAGCTGATGGTCTACTGGTTGGTGATGCTTTCTTCGTGATTCCTAGTTTATAAAGCAGTCACCTAAAGTACATGTTCTCTTCATCTTTCATTGCATAGTTGCTAATCAATCATCAAACATATATATCCTGATCTCCATATAATTATCAGTTTATTATGGACAAATGTAGACAACTTCAAGCGAAAACATGAGTTGTGACTTTCTTATTAAGAAGCCCGAGGACCAAAAATAATTGGTGTAGTTGAATTGATTTTTTTAAGTGCTGGTCTTGTTGAAATTCAGGCATTTGCAAGTGGACAGTGGACACATTCACTTGGAGGAGTTTGCTGCACCGCCATGGAGATCATATGCTCCTTTATGATGTTCACTAAAAAAAGTTGTGGTTTTATAACTCGATTTCCATTTACTGTTTGGTAGTTTATACAATCTCTAAAACTTCTATCCATAAAACTTATTTTACATTTAAATCTCGTGTAACAATGGAATCCATTTATATGAAACATTAAGGGTTTGATTTATTTGTTATGTTTTTATGGAAACGTTAAAGGGTTTGACTTAATATCATCCAGATCTAGGAGCATAGTTGATCACCCTCTAAATAGACTTCGAGCCTTGTCATTAGTTGGATAAACTTGCATAACTTAATAGCATGTGTATGACATATTTGTGGAATTACCTACGCACTTATCATTGAGGATGTTACTTAATTACACTATGCAGTTAGACTGATTCCATGCATCTTTCTACAGGAGGAAAATAAGATGACAGGTGACGGTGGTTATGCTAAGGAACCTGAAGGTACTGGATTGATCAAGGCCCATAAAGAAAATATTATTGAAAAATCACTGGATAAATTTAAAGAAACAACAAGGGTATGTATGAACATAATATACCTCTTTGAGTATTCATTAGTCGAAAAAAGATTTATGGTCCAATGATATACTATTTTAGACTGGCTTGGCATGTGTTCAGAAATCAGATTAATGAGCTGAGGCCAACCTCCATATACATTCTGCTTCAACTGGATGTAGTAGTGAGTGGATGTGTGAAACGCATCAGGTGGCAACTTCACCACCTGAATAGTTCTGATCTATTATGTCTAGATAGTAACTTACAGAAGCTAAACTTGTATTCTGTGGTTTAGTGTTGAAATTGTATTTATAAACTCGTATTCCTCTCCATACTTTGCAGCATGTCGGTTAACACCTTGTTAAATGTTATGAATAAGCAGGATATATTGCAAGGCACTCAGCTTCTAGCTATTGATGTTGCTGCAGCTTTGGGATTGCTTAGAAGGGTCCTCATAGGGGATGAATTGACAGAGAAAGAAAAGCAAGCACTTCGAAGAACTTTGACCGACTTAGCATCAGTAGTTCCAATTGGTTTTCTGATGCTCCTTCCTGTAAGTTTTAATAATCTTATCAGTTATCACTCTGAATCTTGTTCAGTATTGTAACCTACTTTGTGTTTCCTTTTCCTTCTGTCTCATTAGTTTACCATCAATGCTTACATATCAACTGCAAAGGTAAACAAATTGCATTGTATTTTAATTTTTTCCAGAGTGCTTTATGAGTAGTGTGTACACTATGAAAGCATTGTTCAAAACCTTCAGGATGGATAAAAACATTAATATTTTATTTAAAGCTGTTTACGTTATCCTCTTTCTCTTTAGAGGCTAGAAACTCAATAATTAGTTTTCTTTACCTATCAATTGATAACATTAGCAACCATTAATATCTCAATTGTTTCATTTATACTTCCTTTGATTGATCTTAACAAGAGGTTTTCAAGGGTAACACATCATTCCCTCTATGTGCTGTTTCTCGTAGGGCTTGACTTATTTATAGCATCTGAGACATAATATATATCCTGTAGGTTACTGCAGTTGGGCATGCAGCAATGTTGGCTGCAATTCAAAGATATGTACCAGCACTGGTGCGTATTTCTGATGCTGGGTTTCTTGCCTGAATTTTCAAATAAAATGGAGCCCTTCACATGCTCATCAAGTTGTCTGTTTTGGCAGATTCCGTCCACATATGGACCAGAAAGGTTAGATCTCCTGAGGCAGCTTGAGAAGGTGAAGGACATGGAAACCACTGAGGTGAACCCCACTGAGAATGCAAATGAATAGTCTTCGAGCAGCATACAACTTCTAGTGCTCATAAAACCAGTCAAGTCTTTGTTACGAAGGTAACCTAAATTCACTTTACCCTGGTTCTGAAGCCATTGGACAAAAGATGAGCATAGAGAAGTTCATTCCAAGTGTCTGGCACTCCAGGTAAGCACCAATGGCTGCAGTCTTGTGGCGCATCGATCGGAGTGTCTGGCTCGCGATGGCTTGAAGGGTGGCCGTCTTTCCTAAACTCTGTCAAATGTGTGATGTTTAAGAAGTATGCGTTTCTCTTTGCACTTTCTATCTGTTTGACTACTTGGGAAATAAACAGATTATTCAATGGCTCAGGTTCCAGTTTTGTGTAGTTTGTTTTGGTGACGTATTAGTGTCACAATGACCGCCATCATTCCATTTTCCTTCCCTGCATTGTGTGACAAATAACTTTTAATATTACGGATCCGACTCAATCATCAAAAGACTCCAAAGCTTATGACACTGCTTTGAGCATGCGAGATTAACAGGGCAAACATACACCCTGTTCCAAAACATGGCACACCTTGTAATTACACAGACCTTTACATGTTTCAAAGCGTTTCTGTTGCACGTGAAGGAAAATCCAAGGTCTATGGTATCCATTTTCAGTGGGATCATTACATAGCTGGAGGTCATCACCACAATCAATGATTGGCAACCAGTGTGGAATTTTTCACTTCGAAAGGAAGAAAATCAGTCATCTTTTGGAGTGGCTATCATCGATTATGCTTTTCTTATTCATTCTGGGAGATTTGTATGTTGTGTATAATATAGAGGAATTCTAAGAATTGTGATGAAAATTGTAAATGATTTTCATACATAGATTATCCATTCCATTACATGTATCATAGTGGCATGCCTCACAGCTTTTCAAGATTCTCTTCATGGAGTTGGGTACTCTTTAATAGTACATCTCAAGAAAAAGAACTAAACAGAAGATTACAGTTTCGTTTTATTTTCCTAAATCCTTTCTGCAGGCAAAATAGTGTGTTTTTGCAGCACACTTACCTGTAATGCACCGGTGAGTAGCTTCGGAAGAAGATTTGACTTGTTTCAGGATCCAAAATTTGCATCACCCACGACTTCCACCAGGGACCTCTGAAATGCTTTCCTGAAAATCCATGCACTAAATAGTGAATTTGATTTCCTTACACGTAGCAATTTGCAAAACATTTTCACCAGTGTCCGGTATTGAACACAAGAATATCTGCTCCTACCAATCTGGAGCTGTGCATTAGCTTGTCAACCCTAACCTAATGACGCCTCGGACTTCCTTGGGTGCATTTTTAGGCAGTCGGCCAATAACTACTAGGAAAGGTTCCCGGTAATATTCGACTGTCAACTTGTATTCTTGAAAGCGGATTGAGAGATAGATACCCTAATCTCTTTTGCTTTTTATTCTGCATGGTTTAGAGGTACTACCAAGCTGTAATTGTAATGTACGTAATCAGAATTGGTGTATTTATATTTATATACTTGAAAAGTTATTGTAATTATATATATATATATATGATAATTTTTTAAAAGCCATTTTTAGGTGTTTTTTAAATTTTAAATTGATGTGATTCATTTAATTTTTGAAAGTAATTGTTTGTAATCTTTTAATAATTGAATTCTCTAAAATTTAATGGATTACTATTACTTTTAAACGTGAAAATATCTCATAATTCTCTCTCTTTTTTTTAAAAAAAAGAAGAAGAGTAGATTAAAAATAACTCTTAAATGAAACTCTTTTTGTAGGGTGAGGGGGAATACTTTAAATATATTTTTATAACTTTAATTATAAAGAATAGAAAGTTATAATAGATATATATATATATATATATATATATATATATATATATATATACAATTTGGTTCAGGTCCGGACTCCCGGACCTGATAAAATCCGGACCCTTTTTTTTTTTTTTTTTTTTGCTTTTTTTTTTTAAAACAACTAAAAAAAAATATATAAATATTTTTGGTATTGAAAAAAATTATTAAATACAGTGTTTTGAGTTTGATTTGGATACATATAACAAAACAGTGTATGTACCGACTGTATAACATGTGTTTGTTATATGTATCCAAATCAAACCCAAAACACTGTTTTAATAATTTTTTTCAATACCAAAAATCATTATATATTTTTTTTTAACTGTTTTGCCAAAAAAAAAAAAAAAAAAAAAAAAAAAGGTCCGGATTTTAAGTCGGACTCACGGACCTGACACGGACTCTATATATATATATATATATATATATATATATATATATATATCTAATCCTTCTATCTCTAAATTAGAGATTATTTTTTCTAGTCCATTCTAAATTTTAAAGGTATATTATACATAGACTATAAGTGACACAGTAATCCTAATGTGTTATCAATAATTCTCTCTCTCTCTCTCTCTATATATATATATATATATATAAAACAAGTGTTATTATGTTATCACTAATACAATTTTTATTAAATTTTAAGAATACGTTAGAAAAAAAAATTTCTTAAAAAAATTATTGCATTTTGGAAACAAAGGAAGTATGCGTTTTAAATTTGAGTAACTAACACAAGAAAAGGAAAACAAAAATGTCAACTAAAAAGTACTCCTTCCGTCCCAAATTAATTGCTCAGTTTTGACTTTTTAAAATCAAATTGATCATTTTTAAAATTAATCTTTTTACTATTTTTGTTAAAATATAGGTGGAGAGATTATAACCAAAAGAAAGTATATACAATTTATTACTAACCCCAATTTTTATAATTTTAGAAATATATTTATATATGCTTAATTATTAATTCTAAAAATAGTCAATTTGATTTAAAAAAATTAAAATTGAGCAATTAATTTGGGACGGAGGGAGTATTTTAATGTTTTATCAGATGGGAAATAAAATAAAATAAAATAGCCACACATGGTGCGAGCCACCAGCCAGCCAAGGAGATATTGAATTCCTCCATCGACTGTGAAAGAGGGGGGAGTTCACAGGGGCCGCTTCGTCACTGTAAAACGCGTCTGATTTGCTTCTCTTTCTCCAAACTTCTTTCTGGTGATTAAAATTAGTGAGTATTAATTTCTTAAAATTGGTCTTCATCCTTACATATTTTTTATGTACATAATCACTGTATATATGTATGTATGGATGTGCTGCTTTATTGAAAACCCATTTGATAAATTTCCCCATGGATATAACATAATGCTCACGTATATACTTGGGTTTTCCCTAAGATATATACATAATTTACATATAGAAACTTGGGTTTTGGAGCACTGTCCCTAAGCTTTGATCGTTTTTAATTCCTAAATTTGTTAATCTCTGTATGCGTGTGTTTCTTAAAACATATTTTCAATATTAATGAAAATTCTGGCCATAGGAGTATCGTTTAAGACACCAGTAGTAATCTCTAAAGAATGCAAACACTGTTGCTAGTTGTGTGAAATATATGCTAAAGAAAACATGCTTTTTCTATATGCCCTTATCTTTTTGTTTCATTCAGATTACTTGAAGGATCATAATGAAGTTGAAGGTAGTCTGGAGAAAAGTGTCCGATTATGTTCGATATGATTTGAAAGAAATTGCATTTCCTTCCTCTTTACCTGACCCACCTCATCTAAGAAAGCGCCCGATATTAACTTGGAAAGAGCGGTACCTTGTGACTTGTGAGCCTTTTTTTCTCCTTAACTTATTAACCATTTGCCTGTGGTTAAGTAATATTTTTATGTCCTGGAATTAATGTGGTAATTGCTAATGAAGCCCTTGAGTTATATAACTTGTCTTTTTGTATTGCATTTGATAGTGTAAAGTTTTACCTTTGTCTTTTACTACAGTTAAACTGTTATTTTGCGAAAACATCTTAAGAAGTATGTGAATTCCGTAGATCATGTTAAATGTGCCTTTTAGCAGCCTGTTTTAAGATAGTTTCTGTTGAATTTAACGACATAAATCTTTTTGCTCATTAGAGGGAACCTTCTTGATTCTAGAGTAGATTCAGAGAATGCTTTACCCAAATTCATGAAACTTTTAGGCCAACAATTTAGCATCGTAGGAAGAATGTGGAATTAGTTAAATGTGCCTTTCAGCGGCCTGTATTAAGACAGTTTCTATTGAATTTAGTGACCTAATTCTTTTTACTCGTTAGAGGGGAAATTCTTGATTCTAGAGTTGATTCAGAGAATGGTTTATCCAAATTCATGAAACTTTTATACAATAATTCAGTTCTATAAGTCAAGGTGCATCTACTAATTGATTGGATGTCTAACGTGATTTAATCTCGTATAATTGATGTAAGTGTTTGTCTATAATATTGTGGCTTGTGAACTGGATGAGTATGACATGTACTTACATATAAGAATCAGTATTTCTATAATTGTCCATTAGGTGTTGAAAGAAGCATCTAGGCTTTATTTTACAAGCTGGGTAAGGGATTTTGGTCCTGATTTTCGCCCAAATGATTATAAGAAGAATGAGTGGAGTGATGATAAGTCCAACGAATTAGATGGTGCAACCAAACAGAAAGAACCCTCAACGTTGGAGGACCTAGGTAAGACCTATTGCATGTCCTCTAGTCAATAGTATAAACTATGAAGTAGCTTATCACCCTTAAAAAAAAAGAAGTATAAAACTATAAATTGTCCCATATGATGAAATTAACAGCTATAGAATTTTGAAGTTTCTCTGGAAAACCTCTTCCAAATCTGGAATTCGACATGTGAACCAATAAAGTTTGAATATTATACAATAACATCAACGAAATAAGCTTGTACCCGGCGTGTTACTCTTTCCTGTCCCCGCTCATTCTCCTTCTTTGTCTCAGACTTTGGTAAGCTTCTGCACTGGAAGAGTTGAAGAACAAGAACAATATTATAGAAATTGTGAAAGAGATGCTAAGTTTATGAGTTGTACAGAAATTAGAAAATTGTTAGCAACTGATATTCCTAGAGTAGTCATGGATCTGTGAATTTAGTTTACAAATCTTACAAAGTGATGAACGTAGATGTAATATCGGGAAAACATTAAAATTTTAAGTTGGTCGACCATGTCAGACACAATTGTAGAATTGCCTTCTGCCTTTTGTAATCTCAACTAATGTAATGCTTTTCTGCTATGCTTCGAGGGGTCATAGTGCTTGCAGTTATAGGGGTCAAAGTGAACACAAAATTCAGTCCTCACCTAACAGGTAGTAATACCATATATGCCTTGTATTTTTCTTAGATATTGTTCTACCTAGATCTTTTAACATTTAAACAGCATTACGACAAAATTATCTTCAGGTTCCTATTCCAGAACAATTAGCAGGACTATTTTTAGTTGATTTTGTTGTCAAAAAGGAACATGTGTTCACAAATGACTTGTATTTTTCTTAGATATTGTTCTACCTAGATCTTTTAACATCTAAACAGCATTACAACAATGTCAACAAATTATCTTCAGGTTCCTATTCCAGAACAATTAGCAGGACTATTTTTAGTTGATTTTGTTGTCAAAAAGGAACATGTGTTTGCAAATGAAATTCATTGTTACTGCTGTTAAGATTATGATTTAGCAGTGTTCTAAAAAGCGGCCTAGGCGGCCGCCTAGGCGCTAGGCCCCCCCCGGGCGCCTCGCCTAGGCCCAAGGCGGCAAAAAAAGCGCTCCTGGAAATTAGGCGGCGCCTAGGCGGGCTAGGCGGGCGGCTAGGCGGCTAGGCGGGGCTAGGCGGGAAAGGCGGGGCCTAGGCGGGCAAAGAGGGGCCTAGGCGGAGATTTTTTTTTAATTTTTTTAATAATTACCCAAACCAAATATTGATATATTTATTTTTCTAATGATTTACATATTCATAATTCTATAATAACATTTATTTAAATTTTTTAGAGAGAAGAAGTACGTATATATGTGAAGATACTAGTAACACTAATTCTATAATTTAATTATTCCAAGTAATGGATATATATATATATATATAGTTTGCTTTAATTCATTGAAGCAATTGTTTTCATTGAAGCATGATGATACAAGAATACTCTTAAAAATTCAATTTCAAACTCAAAATTAACATGAATATTATAAATTACTTAAAAATACATTTATTATTTTTAAAAATTAAACAAATTATGTGTTTGAACTTTGGCATTGGCAATATGGGTGTTTTGTTTGGATAAATGTAAGATAAAATATTAAAATTAGCTTAAAATAAAAAATCCCGCCTAGGCCCCCTAGGCGCTAGGCCCCCCCCCGGCCGCCCGCCTCCCGCCTAGCGCCTTTTAGAACATTGTGATTTAGATGCTTTTGTTATAGCTGCCTGATTAAATTAACTACCTTTCTCTAATTTCTTCTGAAAAATATTCTCTGTTTTGTTTCTTGAATTTGCTAAAAAAAAATTATGTTGAATTCTGATATGTTTCACTATATTCCACTGCAAATAAAATTTATAGCAGTGGCTGCCAGAGGTGGAATGGAGAAACTCAGACCAGCTTTGCAGCGGGTATATATGACAAGAGCTTCAGCTTATAGAGATGGTCTCAAGAGCTTTATAGAAGGGTATCAAGAAGGTATCAAAGAAATCATGGAAAAGAAGGACGATTCCGAATCTCAACGAAAAGAGGACACCTAAAAGAAGTCGTCTTGACCACCTCCAAAGTGGAAATTTTGTGAGTTTTTCAGGCATATCAACCATTGACACTGGATTTATAGTTTCGATATGGCACTTTAGGAGAGTTTAAATGCCTTATCCGTTCATTTTGCAGTTTTTTATTTTCTAAGCCTATATGCTATGAATATATTAGAAGATTTTGGTATACCTCATAACCATCTATAATACTTTTCTCATTATCTGTTAGATTCATGCTCATCGTATTATTTGGTCTGAGCATCTCTTCCTTTTTCATACGTGTACAGTGTTTTCCATTTTCTTGCAAACAGAAAGTCTTTTCAAAATAATTATATGAGCACTCACAGGTACACTTTTTCTTATACACCTGAGGGATTTCAAGGTCTATCTGTACAGTTAACTGATTAAAGTCAGTATTAGGTGCAAATCTTATAAGAAAGCTGCTGCCAATTGTAATGCAATGGTTAATAGTTTATCTGCAATTAGATGCAAGTGGGTTTAATATGACGGAAAGAGAAAACAACAGAGTTTGTAGGACATCAATATTTATGAATTGCAGCTTATGGAAGGGAAACTAATGCATGCCTTACTTTTTTGAAAACCTTTTTTCCTCTTGTTGCTCCAGTGAAATAAGATCATGGAAACACTTGATGAAGTTTTCATTTTACTCTATTTTTGAATGGAGAAGCTCCTTAATTATGCACTTGGTGTGTAATAAAGACTATTGTGTGAAAGAATACATCAAATGGTCATCTATGCTGATAAGATGATACTTTTGTTGATTGTTTGTAGTCTGAGCAGTGACCAAATTTTGGTAGTTTAGTGTGATTCTCAAAACTCATCTATTGAGAGTGTCGCTGCTGCTCCATTTGCTTTGAGGTGTCATGTTAGGCCATTTGACTGGTTTAGAAGAACTTGGTTCATATTTGTGATTAAAACTTTAGATTTCAGGACTGGTTTTCTTGGTTTAGGTAGTTAATATAGGTGCTTAATGAATAATGAGCCATTTTCAGAGAGGGGGGGGGGGGGGGACAGAGAGAGTAGTTAAAATTGATAATGAAGTAGGGAGTTTTCAATATCAACCTTTTATTTTCAAAATAAAAAAATGGAGTTTTCAACATGTGTGTGATCACTGGTACAGGGTGGGAAATTGTATATGTGAGAGGGTGGTAGGATTATTGGGAAAAAGGAATGGAGCTTGTCAATCAAAACACACACACACATTCTTAGATTGAGTTAGAAAATTGTGTTAGATGTTTGAATGAGCTGGAATAAGATGTGGAGTTTGAGTGCCTTTAAATTAGGTCAGAGAGAATTTCTGGGGAGTGAAGGTGGGTTTGGGAGAGGCTTGAGAATGACTTGCATTATGTGAAATATTAGTGAGCTATTTAACAGCTAGATGAGAAGCTGGCCCTGATGTTCATAAAGGTTTGCTGGGCCAAGTTGCCGATTTGCACTTTCCAGGTAAGGTGATATGAAAGATAACTAATAAGATATTGTCAAACTGTACCGATCCCTTTCCTAGTTTAGGTACCTTTTCTGTTGTTTGACTTGATATGTGGACATCTCTATTTGGTAGTTCTTGGTGGGGCATGGACTGCTTGATTCAGGTCTTTGAAGTGCAGAGGTCTTGCTTTTTCAAGCACATGATTGATGATAATGAGATTCCTTTTCCATGCTTGATAACCTGTAACTTTGCCATTGGCGCTCAATCCTTGGTAACAAAGCATCAGGATTGTATTTTATTTTTTTCCTCGTTATATCTAGAATGTTGTGCTACTTCTATCTTTTTATAAGCTCAGGTGTTTCAGTGGTTCTTTAATACGATTATTTGTCTGTTAATATTTGTCCAAAATTCAAAAGCTTGACATCTTTGGTGTTGCAATTAGTGTGTGTGTGTGTGTGTGTGTTTTGGAGAAATCTGTAGCCATTAATTACTCTCTTTGTTGTGCACTGGGAACCCCTGGTCCAAAGTGCCTCTATGGAGTCTTGAACTCTAAGGCCTCCTCAACAAGGTACTTGTCATGTTGTTCAGTACCAGTGTGGTGTTAAAATTAGTCATGTCCAAAAGATTTTAAAATTTTCTTTCGTGCGAGTTGTGTTTTGCTGTGGTATTTGGATATTGTCTTGATCAGTTTGTGGTATTAACATCTCTTTCTCTCTGATTAGTTAGTTACTGTATCCTTTTCTTTCTTTATCAGGTACAAGAGGAGGTGGACCTTGACCTAAATGCTGCTCACCAGGCGGAAAGCAGCCTGATAAGAGAAGAGACAGAAAAAACCCACATGAGCTTCTTTGCTAATACTGTACTTAGGCAAGATTGATTTGAGTTTTCTACATACCCTAGCTATTTATCACAGGACTCCCTTTATAATCTTGCATGGTCACTATCCATTGTCTGAGGACCCCCCATTTTACAGAGCCACTAAGGACATTGGACGCCATCGGCAGTGGAGACCGTTCGGGTGCTCTCGTCTTAATCTGAATGGGTCCATATAATCAACTGACAATTTAATTTGACTATACACAAAGGTAATCCATCCCTTTCGGCTGCATCCTTTGTTGCTTTATTTAACTGCTGCTCGTGTCACAATCTCCAAATTAACTTGCAACTTGTACAAACATGTGACTGAAAATGGAAAAGCCTGTAGCCACTACTACTACTACATGGAGGGTATTGATCTGGGACCTGGGATTCTTTCACATGCATGATTTGGTGCAGCCTTTATTTATTTATTTATGTACCTTCTCTTTTTAAGGTTTGCATATTGGATCCATATTTGGAATTTGTAATTAAGGACAGATTAATTTGGATTGACATGAAAGTTTAAGCTGAGATTTGGATTGATACGTAGTTTGTTTTTACATTTTACAGACGAAACGGGTCATTAGTTGTTTGAATTTATAGGAATTGGTGGATCAACTGTCTATAGAATGAATTTCCTCCGGCAGCAGGGAACTTATTTTTTGCTTTTTGATAATTTGCTTAACTACCTTGTGTATATTCCCGAAAAGGAAAAAAGAAAAGAAAAAGAAAGTAACCTTTTTGTGTGGTCGTTCTCTATATATATTTATTTCTACCTGGTCAGCATTAATCTGACTACACAGGCCTGTAAGTGTCGTTTGTATGCTTATTTGTTGGGTTTTCATGGCTTGTTATCCTACGCTTGATATAGCAAAGACCGACGAAACTTTTATACATAAATAAATTACAAAATTTGAGAGACTATAACTATATATGACATAAGAGCTTTTGTTTTTAGGAGTGTCCCGGAACTTGAGAGGGGGGTAGGTAGGGGGAACTAGAGGGAGGAGTCGAGAGAATTAGGAGGAGGAGGAGGAGGAACCCAGAGCAAATTATTAATCTTTGTTAACTGGGTTGAATTCATATATATATATATATATATATATATATATATATATATATTTATATATATGACTACTACCTTTTAAAAGAGTAATGTTACGAGTGTTAAATTAATACTCCCTCCGTCCCAAATTAATTGCTTTTCTAGGACTTTTTTAAGTCAAATTGACTATTTTTAAAATTAATAATTAAGCATATATAAATATATTTCTAAAATTATAAAAATTGAAATTAGTAATAAATTGTATATATTTTCTTTTGGTTATAATATCTTCACCTATATGTTAACAAAAAAAGTAAAAAGATTAGTTTTAAAAATAGTCAATTTGACTTTAAAAAGTCCTAGAAATGCAATTAATTTGGGACGGAGGGAATATCATTAAACTATCATATTAATATCCGTCTAAAATTGCAACCTTTGAAATTCATAATTTTTAGTATTCGACTCCCGAACAGCAAACTTTATGCATTCCCATCGAGTTGTGTACTATTGTTATATTATATATATAATAGTGGCTCATGTATCTAAAGATTACCTCTGGTTGATTATGGTGGCTTTTCAATTCGGTCGAAAATTCAGAACTCTTATATATTAGCAAATGAATATGTAACAAACTCATGTACACCTCGTCTGTTTAAATTAAATTACTCTATCTGTTTTATAAAAAGAATCTTATTTTATTTTAATTCTAATTAATTTTGTAGTGTAAATTTATTTTTAATTTTAAAATTAACAATTTTGTATTTAATAATAATATTAAAAAAACTTATAATATTAACTATTACACTAAACAAAATAAAATAAATTCACATCAAATGGAATTCTTTTTGTGTAAAACAGGACAAGATAAAATATATAGCTCTGGCATCTTAGTAAAACCAACCAACATCATATGTTGATAAAATAAAGGAAAATGATAAATCAACATAAAGGAGATAAATAAAGAGCCCCTTTTTTTTTATTTTTTTGCCTTGTCATTTTTAATAGAATAGAATAGAATAAAATAAGATGAACAAGAGTGGGCTAGTACCACTGGACTGTGAAATCAATCTCATCAACTAAAAAGTCTATACATACCCCCATGGCCATACCCACCCACTAACCCACCAGTACCATATCCTATTTACTTGATGATATGTGATATATATATGTGATGGTGGTGATGATGATGATGATGAGTCGATCTCTCTCTCTCTCTCTGCAAGATCTTCAGGCAGAATCTCAACAGTGGCATTCTATATGTTCTTGAAATCCTGGTTGCAAGACCATTAATTATTCTCCTATATGGGCATTGATTACGTCAGCCCTACCTTTGGTGGGCCCATTCCTGCCAAAATTTATTCATCCTGCAATCCTCCCCTGAAGTCTCTTTCACTCCCCCATACCATACCATACCATACCATACCATAGTACCATACCACACCATCTGGTTTCTCCCCTAACCCCCAGCTGGGCCTGGAGAATTAATAGCTAGCTGCTATATATATATAATTAGCCCTCTGTTTTTGATGAGAGAAAATTGTAGACTCCTCCTGCTCTGGTAAGAGAAAGTGCCTGAGAATCTGGGATTCTCCCGTATTCTTGACTTTTCTTTTCCATTTTTTTTTCCTAATTAAAAAAAAAAGAGGTTAATTTTTATCCCTGACATTCCAAGTGGCTCAAATAGTCAAATCTTGAATGTCACATCCTGAGATCTTATCCTTGGTGAAACCTCATCTGGTTGACATCTCTTGAGAAATTGATATCCTGTTGCAACCATACACAGTGTGAATATAATTATTAGTACCTCCTTTAATGAGGAGCAAGCATTGACATTATATATGTATATATACAGTGTTGAGCACATAAACCTCATTTTTCATCCCCATTCCTATGGTGGACCATGTTATTAATCGGTGACAGGGATGGCTCTGTACTTATTATTAATTATTGCTAACGAGGGTTTCATTTCATGTGTAAAATACATATGAGAAAAAGGAGTACAAATTTTATTTCCAATTAATTTTTATTATTTGCACTTAAAATTGAGCAAAGTTAGTCCTACAGCATTGTTCTTGTGGTAAAATTTAAAACGCATTTATCACTTACCTAAATGTTTACAGTACTTGTAGCCAGCGATCATGATTTCCAATATGTGTGTTGATTTTCTTAGTTGATGAGGAGATCGATCGAGATCCCAATCAATCAAACAAGGAAGATTTCTTTTCCAATTAAAACATTATATTGAAAACCAAATGTAAATTTTGGTTTGGTATATAGGTCGCCTTAGTTGATTCTATATTCATGTAATCTGGTTAAAAGGCGAGCTAGGTTGGCAAAAAGTCTTGGCGTGAAGATGCTCATTTATTGACTGACCTCGGCCGGCCCCATGGAAAAACTTAATATCTTGTGGTTCTCTTCAATTGCTTCAAGATGGACATCTACTGTGCAAGGACCACTAAACCCATAATTTCAATACATAGATAGCTAAGCTAAGCTAAGTTAGGTCCATCCCAAAATGGTTCACCTGATCGGTTCATACCCTTTCTTGTATACACACCATTAATAACCTCCAGGTTTGCTCCTTTGCTTAATTTCCTGAGTTCGAACCTTGGGGTCAACACCTAGAAAAATTCTTCTAAATGCACCAAGCCTACATGTAGGGGGTGCGCCTCTTAAGATCATCCGGAGAGAGATTACTCTCGCTTGATGCATAATTAGCCCAAGAATACTCTTATTGTTCAAAAAAAAAGAGAAAGTATACACCCTTCTAATTATTGTTATACTCCCTCTTGTGGGAGTTACCTCTAGCTCTACCATATACTAATACTTAAAACAGCTAGCCTAGGACAGGTACATATCTTGTATTTGTATGTGTGTGTGTATATATATATATATGTTCGGATATAAATCTTCATGAGCCTGACTGGGCTCCTAATCTTGAGCTCGGCCCAAAGGCCCATCATGTTTAGCAGATTATAAGAGGACTCTCTAGTCCGAAAAGGCTTGGGCCAAAATTCTGAGCCCTTGTGGTTCCTTACTGGGTACGTAATACTTCTATTGGATCAAGGTAATTGAATCCGGGTCCAATAAGGATTCTGGGCAGAACACTCCTAATAGGAGTAGTAATTAGCCAAGTGAATCCTATAAATACTCAAATAACAATGAAGGCAAGGTACGAGATATTTTACCCTACTAAATATTTGACCTCCATTGTTAACATATCTTGAACCTATTACTTACTCTTACACCGGAGGAGTCCACAAACGGTCCAAGCCGTTGGGACTTTTGTGCAGGTACACATCCGACGAGTTGATTGGACGCGCGGACAGAATCAAGCGTTAACAATATATATATATATATATATATATATATATATATATATATATATATATATCCAGCTGTCGAACAAAATTTGCTCAATTTTTAACCTAGAGTGCGAAATGCAGTCTATATATTTATATTTGTATGTGTAAATAGTTAATAAACAGAAATTCACTAGTTCAGCAAGTTAATCCAAAATTGCTACATCATCCTTTCACTTCTGTGCTTCCACATAAAAAGAGTTTACTTGTTCAACTCAACTAGACTGACTAAATATAGTGAGACATTGGAGTTCTGTACAATGCCCAGTTAATTAAGGCAAATATGGCCGGGACCGACCTACAATTCCACCATTTATAATATAATTATATTTATAATATATTTGTATACAATACATATATATATATATATATATATAATACCTGTACTCTCTCTGTTCTAAACTGTAAGACTATTGTTGATGTTTTAAAAATCAATTTAAATTCAAAATTGATATGAATTCATTAGTTTACTTTTTGACAATACCATGCATTATGAATATTATAAATTATCTAAAAAATACTATTAATTAATATATTTAATATTTTTATAATTTAAATGAATCATATTAATTTTAAAATTAAAAATGAGTCGAATTGATTTATAAAAAATCAAGATTAATATTATATAATGTATACTATTCTATGTTATAAATTGTATATTTGTCTCATTAGGAAAATTGGACTCACTAGTTAGGTCACGCTTGATTAGCACATGCTAGTCTAAAGCTAATAAAATAAAATGGAGTAATTAATAGGCATCGGCTTACCATGTGAGTATGATGGTTTGAAAGATGAGCTGTATTTGAGTAATTATGGTGGTAGTGGGCTTGACCCTGGCTCGAACCACCCGCAGGTATGGGTACTGCCACTGGTTGATCTGATTGGCACTCCAGATTCACCCCAAACAGCCTCACTGTCTTGGAATTCCCACTCGCTGTTGTTTGATTCTGCATACCTGCTGCTGCTGCTGCTGAAGACGATCCTCCTGTATTTGTAGCAACAACAACACGTGCATCAATTTCCTCTTAGTTTCTCACTCCTTCATTTGTATATACAGTAATACACAATGCATTACTCAATTTTATAATTTTAAAATCTATAGGTATACATATGAAAAATGATACTCCCTCCGTTTCAAATTAATTGTTCAATTTTAACTTTTTTAAGTCAAATTGACTATTTTTTGAATTAATTATTAAGCATATATATATATTTCTAAAATTATAAAAATTGGGGTTAGTAATAAATTGTATATACTTTCTTTTGTTTATAATCTCTTCACCGATATTTTAGCAAAAATAGTAAAAAATTTGTTTTAAAAATAGTTAATTTGACTTTAAAAGGTCAAAACTGAGTAATTAATTTAGGACGAAGGGAGTACCTAATTCTAAATTTATTCTTTATTTTATTTATATTTGATCAGTGTAGAACAAAATATATCTAATTTTAACTTAATTTTATTATATATTTATTCATTCATGAATGGTTTGTGTGTGTGTGTGTATATATATATATATATGTATATACATGAGGGTATGGACAAATAGATATTTGCATAAAAGTTTGTAGTAATAAATGGAGTATAAGAAAACAAAAAGAAGATAGGGTTTTTGGTAGATACCTGCTGCTGCATGAAGACAGTCAGGTTGGTATGAAAGAGGAGGCCCATTTGGGTTCTGCGGAGGAGGATAAGGATGCCCAGAATAGAACACCCGGGTCCACCCACCTCCGCCAGCTGGCACCACAGCTGGCGGCTGAGCCACCACCGAATCCGGTAATTGCGCCACCGCATTCCGCCGCCTCCATCCAATAAAGAACCGCTCACCGTCGTTCCTGTACCGCTCAAACATGACTACATCACCGGCATCGAGCCGCTTCTCCTTGACAAAACGGCTCCACCCTTTCGTTAAGACGTAGCTTTGGCTACTATTCCAATAGGAGTAGCGGAACCGCCATGACTTGCCTGACTCGTCCTCGAAACTCAGTAACAAGCCCTTTTCCACCGAGTCACCGCCGCCATTTCCGCCGATTGGGAAGTATTTTTCGGCATGTTGTTTAGGTATGACGAGGCGGTTGAGCTTGCCCACGTCACTGGGAGTCAGTGGCTTCTCAAACATGGCTTCTTTTTGTATAATTAATAACTCCCCCGATTCCATATTTTTCTGCTCATAGTCTTCATTTTCTCTCTCATCCGGTTGATGGTCATCAAATTGCTCTTCGTCATCTTCTTGATTTAGGTTAAAATCGAAAGGGGTTTTTCTGCCACGCATCGACGCGGCGGAAGTTAATGGGTGGTGGTGGTGGTGGTGATGGTGGTAGAGTTGAGAGATGAGGGGGTTTTGTGGAGGTGGTTCCATAATGGGGGTTTGTTGTTGTTGTGTCCAACGGAGTGTATCTGGAAGGTCTGAAGAGAAATGGTTTATGGACATGTTAGAGAGAGAGAGAGAGTAAAGAAAACTATGAGAAAAAGGAGGGGGTGATGATTATGGTTTTGATGTGGAAACTGTAGGAGGGAGCTATTTGATGTTTACTACTAGTAGCAAGCAAGAAATGACAATTTATGAATGAGAGAGAAAGAGAGAGGAGAGAGAATACTTTTTAAGGTTTTTGCGTGATGAGAAAAACTCAATCATTATATTCAGCGCAAGTATTGTACTACAAAAGATGAGTTTTTTAGTGTTTTTGTTTTTTTTTAGATACGAATAATTATTATTCTTATCTAGACTACTCCTGCACCTTATAATATTCTCTTTCTCTCAAAATTAAAAATATAATTTAATTTTTGAGATCAAATAATTATATATTAAATTTTAATTAATACAATTATTATAACTATATAATATATAACAAAAATTATTAATCATAATTTTTATTTTTATTTAATTTTTTATAAATTGTATAAATTTAAAATTTAATATATAATTGAGGGGAGGGGAGGGGAGGGTGGTTGATGATCAGTAGTAAAAAAGAGATGGAAAAGTTGGAGTGCATCAACAACTACTGAAATTGGCAGAACATGTAGGTTATTGGGAGTTGAGTCTTAAGAAACTAAGAAAGAAAGGAAAAAGATAGTAGGACTAACTCCTCCGGTCCAGTCCTACTACACAAATTAAATTCAGTGCTCCCAGCCTCTCCTGTCCTCCCCTTACTAGTAGTTATTATTAACACGCCATGTTACTATGTTGGCTCTTAACAACAAATCAAATGGTGGGACCAACCTGACACACTTACCATCCAACGGCTGCCCTCCTTTTGATTTCTCCCCAATTTCAGTGACACTTACTTTTATCACATTATTCTATATATATAATACTATATATATATATATGTATGTATGTGTGTGTATATATATATATATATATGTATGTATGTGACACTAGTAGTTAGTCTAGTATTATACACGGTATCTGACTTATGAACCAGGATGAACATGCATTCCATGTTGGAATAGATATGGTAAAAGTCTTCAGATAATTTTAGTCTCTGTCAGATCGATCACCCCAGCTGAGCTGAGTGGGAATATTTACTGTTTCAATATTGACTAACTACTTGTTTCCAAGTCCAACCAATTTAATTACTCTTTTTCCTATTAACTTTCTATAAATGGCTTTTTAGTCAATCTGCACAAGAATATAAGTAATAAAGACAATTTTTCTTTAATTCTTTTCTTTTTTCCGGGTGAAAACTGTATTTTCAAACAACTTTTGTGATGGTCAGTTGAGTTTTCATTAGAATAAAACAGTTTATATGAAGACTTCCATTATTTAACTACTTGTATATTGATTTGACCCTATTCCTATTCCTATTCCTATATATGTTTCACAAAACGAGTGCTAAAATATTACTATTATATATACAAAAAAAAAGATCTTTTTATTGATTAAAATAAATAAATAACACCATATTTTAGACTTTTTTGCATAATTTTATTAATTAGCATGGCATTACAACTAAATAAATAACTTACTATTTTTAAATATATATATATATATGTGTGTGTGTGTGTGTGTGCGCAAAAAATTAAATACATTCTTTAATTAAAAAATATTATTCCCTCCATTCTTTTTTAATTGACATTTTAGAAGAAAACATAAATATTTAAAAATATAATTAGTGCTTTGACTGATTGATCAAAATTAATGAGTATAAAATCTCAATATTATTATTGTAAAATTCGATGAAAAGATGAAAGAAAAATGAATTAGTATTTAATGTATATTTATTTTTTGATAATATATATGAGAAATAAGTCATTAGTATTTTTTTAAAATCTATAAATAATAAATAAAAATAAACAAATTTTACTCTTTAAAAAGATAAATAAATTAGAAGGAATGGAAAGAGTATAATATTTGCAGAAGTTTATGAATGTGACTGTTTTTTTTCCCGATAGGATATATGCATGCATTATAGGTTACTAGAAGATTTTCCAAGTATACATGCTAAAAATAGGTTTATGACATAGTTGACTTAGTTTGACCATTACTATGGTTTAACTGGAAGCAAATTAAACAAGTTCTTTGTCAAGTTTACATCTTTTCCTTTTTTGAATTCCCTAGCTACTTTAAAGGGATATATCAATATAAATACAACTAAATAACATAATCAATTTTAATAAATTTTCAAGCATAACATACGTAAAAAATTTATATTTTATGAGTAATAATACAAACGTCATAATTAAAAAATAAAAAAAACAAACAAAAGAGGGGAAAAAAGAGACAGTTTAACAACAAAAGAAACTTAAAAATTCTAATAACAAAATAGAACCTAACAGTAGTAGATGGTTTCATAATTTCAATATTAACAATCCTCCCAATAAGACATTATTGACTATATATAAGGGTACACCTAGGTACACTACTCCTTTTATTATGATGAAGGGGTATATATAATAATAATAATAATAGGAATAGTAATCGTAATAGTATAGTGATAGTAATATGAATCACGTGCACGACAGCAATATGATTGATGTTTGGCAATTCCTAATTTATAATCTGAGCAAGGAAACGATTGGGATTGGGTCTCTCAAGTCTCAACTCTCTTAATTAATAAAATAAATATTAAGAGTAAAACAGAGAGTCAGTTCCTTACTGCTCAGGGAAGCTAGAATTAAGAAGAGAAGATTTGTCCAATGGAACAACCCGACCCGTTTGCTTTCATGCATCCGTGTTTAAATCCTCTCCCCACACTTTCATTTTTTATTTTTTTATTTTTTTTCGATATTTGGCATTATTAGGTCCTGACTAATCGTCAGATTCATAACTAATAGCTTTTCTTAATATCATTTTTTCTATTCATAAGAGTCGAACTCGAAATCTTATTTAAAGGCACCAAACTACTATTCAACTCAATGAATGTTGGTAAACACTTAGACACTTACTTACGGCACTCAAGTGGACCTCTCTTTGTTTCTATCCCACATTATTTTAGGTCTTATATATATATATATATATATATATATATATATATATATATATATGTATGCGCACACAAACATATAGGTCACTTATAAATCTATATTTCACTTGTTCATTTCTATACATGTGTCTGTTAGTATGTTATAAGTTGGAGACAAAAGCCACCTCAATTTCCACGTAGATTCACAGACTATTTATTTTTCTTCCCAAAAAAAAGCTTGGACTTGTTATATATATATGCCCAGTGGTATAGAGCCTGTTGGCTGCTAGCTTGTGTTATTTGCAATATATATATATATATATATATATGGATAGTGCTTTATAGTATATAGTTGCTATAGATACTGTTCTAGCAAACACATCTATTATCGTCAAATATGAAATCTAACGGGCGAGTGACAAATAAAATAAAATTAAACCATTGTCGCTACTATTCTAGCAAACGCATCTATTACCATCAAATGCGAGATCTAGCGGGTGAGATCAGTGGAGATTAAACCCCTACCGCTACTAAGAGTAGCGGCAGATAAAATAAAATTAAACCATTACCGCTAGTAAGAGTAGCAGCAAGCAAAAGTTTTTTTTAATAGGGGCATGGAGAAATTTTATAAATACCCACACCTTAGTTAAATTTAGATAGTTTCAATGTATTTATTTATAATTTAATTTATATTAATTAAATCAAATTGTATTACAATATGGAGTTTAAATTTTAAATAATCAAATTGTCACAATAATTGACAATGTTAAATTTTATTACTTATGAAATTATTTATACAAATAAATATATTGAATATAATTGACAGTGTTAAATTTTATTACTTAAGAAATTATTATAAAAATAAATACATTAAATATAATTGACAATGTTAAATTTTATTACGTAAGAAATTACTTATCCAAATAAATACATTAAAACAATTTAAATTTAACTAAAGTGAGAGTATTTATCATATTCTTTCATGCCTCTACTAAAACTAGATGCATGTGAAAAAAATAATAATTTGTTTGTCGCTACTAATTAATAGCGACATGAGGTTTATCTCGCCCGTTAGATTTAACATTGAAAGGTAGGAGATACGTTTAGAATAGTGTCCATAACAACCATCTGCTATGAATCACTAATATATATATATATATATATATATATATGGATAATGATCCATAACATGTATTTGCTATGGATCCTTATAGGGCATTCACTATCTATACTATTGAAAATAAGAATGAACGACCAGAATTAGAAATTGAAAATCGACGTCCGCTACTATTGCAAAAAAACACATATCATCCGTTACGAATAGTAGCGGACGTCAATCAGAATAAGAGTTTGACTTTACCAATAAATATTTATGGTTTATTAACTAGAGTTTAGGATTTATTAATTAAGATTTAGAATTTATTAATCAGGATTTAAAGTTTATAAACCGAATTTATTAACCAGAGTTTAGGGTTTATTAACCAGTGGTTAATAAACTTAATAAACCTTAAATCCTAGTTAATAAACCATAAACTCTGGTTAATAAACCTTAAATATTTATTGGTAAAATTAAATTCTTATTCTGGTTAGCGTCCGTTACTATTAGTAGCGGACGTCAATTTTCAGTTTCTAATCTTAACTGTTTTCTCTTATTTTTAATGATATAGATGATGTACACCCCTATAAAAATAATAGCAAATAATATTATATGTTTTTAGATGTCACTCGTCACCGCATGCAATAACTATGTATCCTCGTGACAATATAACTTTTGAATGTCCAAAATTACAATTTCCATAATATTAGTCATTTTGCTTTAAAGTTAAAATTTTGTGTGTTTCTAATTAACTTTATGGTGTAATAAAATAAATCTTGAAAATGTCTGCCTTTATTGTTGAAGTAATTGATATCTTAGGGAGGTCGAAAGACGGCCTTCAAGTTATGATCATTTGGTCAGGGACAATCACGCGGCAGAATAGAATAATTTAAGCTCGCAATATTTTAATTAAATTGCTGGAGGAACAAGACAACCCCAACATATATTTCGGGAAAGTGATGACTGTGGAACAAATATATTATAATTGAAATAATAAACAAATTATATAATTTTCAATATCTGCATTAATTTCCTCAATTCCTTAATTGATATATCCACCTGGTTTGCATGACCATCAGTGATTAGATTATGTATATCTTGGTGTTTTTTATTTGTATGCACATTGAGAATTATGTAACGTAGGTTGGTACACGTGAAATTATAATGACCAAGTTTTTTAAGATAAAATAATATACATATATATATATATGTATGTATATATAGAGAGAGAGAGAAAAAGAAAGTATTTGTTCCGAACACACAAGTTTCTTTATGTCCTGCTTGACTATACCTATTTATATGTGTATACATGTATGTATGTGTTACACTATATTAATGTGAACGTTAATTATTCATGATTATAAATTATTAATTAATTTGTTATAAAATTCAGAATATATCAGTGCAATATAACAACGTAAATGTACTTAGACCAAAACCAATGAATCACAATCCAAAGGTTGATACGCATCGTCCTCATTATATTAACCCTTTTATTATTAATAATTAAACTACGGAAGTAGCTAACAGTGGTATCTTCATTTATATATACTTCCGATATTCCACTTATATGGTGGCGAATATGGAGCGTAGGGATCAGAATTTGGTAACAATTTTTTTTTTTTAAATTAAGTAATTATTTTTTTCATTTTATATTTATCACGTGCCCTCATTTTTGTAGGAGCCAGAAAACCAAATAGAAATAGACTAATGTACAATGTGGATTCGCTTTAGGAATTAAAAAGAATCTTCTTTTCCTTAGAAGAGGAGCTAGAGAGTCCTATTTTTTTATTATTCTTGATTTTCTTTTAATTTAGTAATATTAAATATGAATAGAACGTATGTAGACTTAAAAATTTATTATTTTTAATCTGTAAAATATATTATTGTGAGAAAAGCTAGGTCTATGTTTATCTTATTTAAAGCTCATATTTTATAAAAGACAAAATATAAAACAACAAAATAAGACTAGTTTCTTCTTTTCTGGACCTAAAACAATATGTTTGTGAGTTTTGGACAATTAAAATAGAAAACGTAGAATAGAAAAAGAAAATAATAGAAAATATATAATATTTCATTTTATGTTGTTTGTTAATTTATATAAAAAAAAGAAAAGAAAAAGAAAACTTAACATTTACGATTAACCTTAGATGACTACCTCACCTTTCAACTAAATTTGTTGTGTTTGTTTATAGAGGGTAATATATGAACTAGTCTCATTTGTCAAAAAAAAATGACAAAAGAAAAATAAAATAATTTTTATTGATATTAGTAAAAAAAATGACAAATATCTTCAAGTGTAATAGCACAATTTGACAACCATGTCACCGATCACTGCTAAACTAATTAAACACTTATTATTTGTAAGGATGAATACAGAAGATGTAAATTTTATAAATAACACTCTTTTTATAGAATAAAAGGGGTACAAAATATTGAGTTATGTTATTTATAGTTTTTCATTCAAAATCGTTCAATTTGTACGAAAGTCCTAGGGAAAAATTGTGGTCAAATTTGTTGTTCCTTTGAATTTATTTTTTTTCCTACTAAAGAACTCACATATATACAAGAAAATTTGAATAAATAAACTTATATTTTACGGTTAATTTTAAAACTCACAATCGAATTTGTGCCCCGAAAATTCTGTTAGGTTAGCAACTTAATCAGAGTGGGGGACCTCATCTTTTTGTAAATGGGTATCATATGTCTAGGTCTAGCTTGGTTGGCATGGACCATTGATTCCAAGCTAGCTTTCACACACACAGAGTTTCGTATGAAGCCGTTATGTTGGACTCTTTTAGTTATAGGTGGGGCTAAACCTACAGCACCTTAGTAATAAATTTTATTAGAAATCTAATTATAACTACTTTGACCCTATATTATTTTCAGGAGATCGATCGATCGATCGATCTGTAATATTATTAAATACTACTTTTGAACATATATATATTATACTACATTGCTACCATATAAGATTCTACCTGAATGTTATTGATAGATACCTTACAACTCCGTGATTTAGAAGCTGAAAATCTTCGAAAATTTCTCTTTTGTATCTTAAACTCCCTCGGTTTAACATGCATGAAAGTTTTGATTTATTTAAAATCAATTTGCGATATTTTTAAAATTTAAATATTGTTTAAAATTTATTTAACTTTTGTCAATATATATATAATCGGAGTATTGCAACTATCTATTAACATATTTGGATCATTACTAACAAAATTTTTATTAACCCAAATTGGTGAACTTAACCGAAATGGAGGGAAAGTGAAATGGAGAGGATCCATTTCCCTAAAAGATACCGTAACATTAATTATAAAATTTAAATGGATTCACAATATTAATTTTTAAATTAAAGTCTTGTGAATTACCTCTTATATAAAGTTAAAATAGAACATTTATTTTGGAAATGAGGTTGGATTTACTAGCTTAGAAACTCCAGATAAGACTTAAAATTTATTCTGATGCGCATGCAAAATATTTGGTAAAAATACATCGAAAAGAGAACATTCATTGGATGAAAAAATAAAGTCATTTGAGTTGGAATTATAAGTGCAGGTGCAGCCACTCCACATGCATACCTCTTAGCATTATTAGTGTGTGTGTGTGTGTGTATATATATATATATATATATATCTTGCATATATGTTTCTGTGATTTCAAAGTCTTTGCACATGACCCCTCCCAAGTTTCTCAACTGCCTTGAAAACAATTGACATTTCCTGACAATATTAATTACCAAATAATCATTATAATTTTGACATCCTAATATTTATTTAATGCTTCCATACAATAAATAAGAAAAGACTAATTAGATCGATGATGGTCTTTCGTTTGTTTGGAAAAGAAAAGAGAAATAAGGAAGGTCCTCCCGGCCCTCTTATAACCCACCAAACTTTTTACCCTAAAGAAGAAGTGAAGAGCTCAAAGTTGTAAGCTAATTTTTTTATTTTTCCTTTTAAATTTCAATTTTAAGGAATGTCGTTACAAATTCAATTATGAATATATATTTTATAGTTCACATCAAGAATTTTATTCAAAATAAAAAATGTGTGTGAAAAATTAATCATGAATTAAACATATAGTTAATTATCAAGTTAAAGCCGCCTCCCTCATTCACGTGAGCTTTTTTTATAAAACAAATAGTTATCTTTGGATATTAGTATTTTGTCCTAAAAAAAAGGTGTGTATATATATATATACACACACACACACACACACTCTTAATACTTGTGGTTTAGTAAATATAGGATTCAAACAAAAATGAGGTGGAAACCTGAATGAGGGACTAACATCCAATTGGACTAAAACCAAAATAGTTTAATTTAAGAACCAGTTCCCCAGGGTATTTATTTTTTAACAAGCTGTGATAATAATATGTAGGAGTATATAATAACAATAAGAATAAAAATAAAAATATCTAAACATGGAATTCATTGAATAAATATAATGGAATGGAATATAATAATCGGGCGAAAAGTAGATAGAAGAAGAAGCCACGTCTCCTCTTTTTATCTACCTGCTGCCAGCCAGCCCCAGCCTCTAAATGGTCCTTCCTAGCCTTTCCATTTAAAATCAATTAATTTCATGTTCACCAGTCCAGGCGTGCATGGACTGACTATCCATCTCAATCTGGCGGTGGGCCCAATTTACATCACCAATTCATTATTCTACCCCCTGCGGCCCTGTTATACGAGTTTCAGGCCCACACTGACAGACACCGCCATTTCTCTTATCTCTCATTCTCCCTCCTCCTGTTCTGAAAACGCCCAAACATTTGCCTCCTACGGTTAATCATTTATTATTTATATTCATATTTATATATACACTCTCTAGAGACTAGTCCCTACCTTTCCATTATGTGTCTTGAGTTACAGAAAGATTTTTTTTTTTTTTTCGGTGGATCAAATTAAATTTGATTCATAATTTAATTTATTTAAAATATTAATTCAATGAATGAAATTATTACAGATCAATGAATAAATGAGCTAAAATTTTAATCTAATAATTAATGTTAAAACAGATCAAATCAAAATCATGATTAAGTTTTAATCCAATAATTAATGTTACAACAGATCAAATTAAAATCATGATTAGGTTCGTCCACTCAGCTCAAAATCATATATATGACATGCTCGGATGAAATCCTTAAATCCTAATTAATTATAATGTAAAATACTCCATTCCATCATATCATTATCATTTATATTTATATTTATATATATGCTCCTTCAATTCATCACCTAGCTCTTGCCCACCTTGGCTACTCCCTCCCTCCCTTATCTTTGTTTGTTTTGAGTGTGCAAATAAAATAAAAGAGAGGGAGGGGAATTGACTTTCTGACACGTGGCATGTGATGTTGTTGGACTTTTTGGGAATGATAGTGGTGTTAGGTAAGGGACCACTTACTTGTCTTAGGAGGAGGAGGCCCGAGCCCCCCTACACAAAATGTCTAATTTTGTGGTGGTCCTTGGAAGGCCCATAACCGCCCATGACCATAAATGATTGTGGGTTTGAAAAAGACCCAAATCCCAAACAGAAACTAGTTAGTAGTAACTATTCCAACAACAAACTAAACTTAGCTGTCTTGGTTGAAAACTCATGTCCAGATGAAACTATCTAATTCAATTGAAATGATTCCCGTTACACACATCATTCTCACCAAAACTCTCATATTTTAGCTTCTTTTTAGATTTACACAAATAGACCTCTTTTTTAAATATTATATACTCACGTTATAAAAGAGAAAAATATACGGACGATGATGTAATTAATTATAAAGAAAAAAATATATAACATTTTCTTCTTTGTCATCTATTTCAGCTTGCATTTCTTTCTTATTTGAGACTTTTTTTTTTCTTTTCTGTTTTCATACTTATATTTATGTAAGTTTACTAATATATATTTTTAATGAAAATTATAAAAATTAATGTGTACATTTACTTTTCGAAACAGGGATGTAAAAAATAAAAATAAAAAGTATTATTACTGGTAGAATTGATTGCAACAATAATTACTGGTGAGAAGGCCATGGGTTGAAAGTAGATAAATAGCGTATAGGCCCGTATTGTTCTCCACCTCAGAAGCCATATTACGAGTATGAAGAGCCCAAAGATCGAACTTCTAAGTTCTAACGCATTAAGTGAGCCCACTAGAATCCAAATAAAAGTAAGGCATTGCAGGACCAGCATCAGACTACAAAGGAAATTCAGCCTAATTCAAGGTGTCTAGAAAGACTAGAATGTATAAAGGAAAATGATATATATTGCGATTTTACATATTAATTTTTTTTATTATGAGTTACGTAGATAAATTTAATCGATAATAGTTTTACAATGTATTTGAATTAGTGGGTTAATTTTATAATTCTATCTAATCACATGTATTGATATACGTTGCAATCGTAACTCGGCTGAATTTTTTTTGCAATATATAGCATGACTCATATATAAATCTTTCACTAAAAATATTTCAAAGAAAATTTATTTCATTTACTTTTGTAATTTTGTTTGCAACTTTTTAATAAAATATTATAATATATCAATACAAATATATAACAAGCAAAAAGAATATTAAATGATTTTTTAAATTCATGTGCATAAGTGTATGAAGCTAAAAAGACACGAGTAATATTTGATTAATGGAGCTTGGAAGATATTGAGGAGAGTTGGTCTTATGCAGCACGTGAAAAACAAAAAATAAAATAAAAAAATGAGTCATTTTGGAATGTATTTATGAATAACATTTAATATGCATATATCAAATCATTTTGACTTTTGAGAGGTTGGCAAATTAAGATTTTAGCTTTAAACCGACAATATTTGAGTGGTGGTATAACTTTGATTTTTCCATGTTTAAACTTGTCACGACACATGATGAGAAGGGGATGCAATGGCAATTGGCAATTGGCAATGGGGATCCATCCGGGGTAGGAGTTAGCTGGCCCCAAATGAAACCCATTAATTAATGGATAGTAACTGATAATTATATGGTCCACCATCGCCTACCACTTCTTTCCCCTCCTCTAAATGTCCTACCAACCACATATCTTGCTACTGTATTTTGATTCTGCCAGAAAACATATAACATATAACATATAATATATATATATATACACACACACACACTCTTTCTTTTCTGCCAAAATCGGTTTAGTCTGATTTTTTTTTAAGTCATATTAACCATTTTTATAATCAAAATTTACATTATTTTCTTACAAATATAGGCAGAGAAATTATAATCATAAAAAACTGTCAAATTTACTATCACCTCCAATTTTCATAATTTTAAAAATATAATTAAATATACTTAATTCGTAATTTTAAAATTAATTAATTTGACCTAAAAAATTTATATTAAGTCAATTTTTTAGAGATGGAGGGAGTATTTATAATAAAATGGCAATTTGACCAGGGTTTGACTTTATTCATTCAATATTGCTTTTAATACTCCAAAATTATCACCATATTGTTCTTTTCTCCAGTCAGTATGTTGCGGTCTATAAGACCAGTGCAAATTGAAGAAAAACATGAAACGACCGCCGCAAACCAAACGGAACCATATTATAAGCCATTTGCTTTTCTTTATGGGCTTTCTCCATAAATCAGTTTATGAGCCATTACTTAGTCTGTTAATCATTTACAGCTCTTAGTACTGCCATTAGTTGCTAATCAGTAGTCATTTACAGCTCTTAGTACTGCCATTAGTTGCTGATCAATAGTACTACGGTGATTAAAGAATTATTATAAAAAGAAGATACAAAATGACGTGTATGACTTTAGTTGATTACAATCACTGAACCCACTAATATATGATCAATCATCCACTAATTAAACTTTGACACATCATTTTATAAACTAATTTTTGTAAGAGTTCTTTGCAAGTGTAAGAGGACCCAGTTGCTAATAGAGGGCATTCTTTTTGTTACTGAAGATGATACTCCTCGATAGATAAGCAATTTGTTATAAACAGTAAAGAAGAGAAGCACTAATTCTATCTGGTGTTTGATTTCACAAGTTAATGGCGGAAATTTTACTTTCTTTGTATTTCTTGCAGTAACATTTCCTCTCGCATGCAAATCGCCCAGCTTCAGCTGGTCCAAGCTTTCTTCAGTTGAACTGCTAAGTAATTAGACGATGGCATAAATTTAACATTCTTGCGGGAGTACATGAAAAAAAAAAAAAAACACAATACGGTGGAACTGAATATTGATACTTTTAGCATAATAATCTTCAATTACAACACAAGATTTTGTACAGATCACTACTAGTACTCTACTCACACAACTTTCTACAAAAAAATTCTAGGAAATCAAGTCTGCCTACAAACTAATGATAGTCCTTAAAATTCAACAAATACTACAAGTCAAGTAGCTCATAGTGATGCTTGCATTACATAAATCAACAAGATGTTAACTTCTCGCTTCTTTAATTCTCAGGTTCTTGGCTCAACCTAAGTTGCCATCGGTTCTGCTTTGAAAATACTACTTGACACGCAATATCCAGATGGCATGTTTTGCAACATAATGGATCTCAAGCAAAAGCATTATTTAACAACAAAGGAACTCACCTCTTTGATCTTCTCGCATTAGGCCCTTCCACTCTCACTTCCCCCAGCCTCGACTTTGAACCACTCCCCTGCACATGAGATCTCTCCTGAACTAGATGGCCAGAATCTCTCGAAGATCGTGGTTGCCCCCATTGCCGGGTTGGACTAGGAAAGTCTCCAGCTGACCCTATCCTAGAACTCGACAATATCTGGTCCCTAAGACCCTTCACGGACTTGTATCTCTGCAATTCATCCCCACAACCTTTTCTTTGCACTTGCTTGTCAAGCTCATGAAATCTCTCCTGATCTAACCCATCTCCTGAATTATGTATATTATCAGTATGGGTACCCCATTCGACTCCATCTGACATACTCCTCTGGATAGAAGTGCTTTTCCTTGGAACTTTCCCAGAGAGAGAATTCCTCCCTCTTATTTCATCATCAACTGAAACTCCTCTAGAATCATGAGCAGCCGCAGATGCATGAGTCCACTTGAAGCTCTTGTTATTGTTGTCCATGTTCAATTCTATGGAATGAAGATCACTTTCTGCCGAGTCCTCGTCATTATCTACTTCATTCTCCACCTCTCCATCATCTTCTTTTTCTTCATTTGGCCCAAAGTGAGTTCTACTTAAGTAGGTTGTCATATCATCATCATTCACAAGAGTCAGAGAACTACAATCCTTTTTCTTGGTTTTCTTGGGTCTGAGGAAAGCTTCTAGTTGATTCCTCAGCTTGTCCACAACCGCGTTTTTCTCCTCAAACTGGTGTTTAGCCTCTGACAGTTTCATTTGAACCCTCTCCTCTCGCAACTTGTCAGCTAACTGAAGCATCTCCCTTTCCCTTTCAACCTCTTCATGAACTTTTGCAGACTCCCTCTTCAGCACTTCCACTTCAGCCCTATCCTCACCAATATCTGAAGCTAATTCATCACATACTTGCTCCATTATCTCTCTTGCTCTCTTCTCGCTTTCTAGTTCTTTCACTGCTTTCATGAATGATGATTTTGTCTCGGCTAGTTCCGTTCCAAGTTTCTTGTTCAAGCTCTCAAATCGACGCCTTAGCTTCCTCTCCACTGCAAGTTCACCTGCAATGGACTCAATAGCAGCCTCTATTGCTTGTTGCTGTCTATTTTTCCATGATGCCTTCTCCTCAGCAAAACATTTCACAAGATAATTGATCTCATTTTGGTCCGAGCGCTGTTCTTTAATAAGCTGATTCACCTGCAGACGAGCCCTCTCAAGCTCAGCATGCAAGGCTGATACAAGAGATGTGCTTGATGTAGGTGGGTCGTTGTGAGCCCAAATACGGATAATAATTTTCAGCAACTCTCTAGATGTGGTCAAAGCATTACTGACATCCTTTAAACGGGTCCTGTCACCAACTATGGACCCACTAGGAGTCTGGGCTCGAGATCTAGTTTCAATCTGCAGTATAATGCTAGAGTAAATAAACTTCAAACTTAAGCTATTCATCCTCATATTCAAGCTAATAAAAGTGACGGAGGGATAGAGTTAAAGTGCAAAGATGAGTTTATTGTATATTCATAATGAGAGGAAATTTGATATGACCTCCATCAAACTGGCACTGCTAAGAGAATCCACGGCACCAACAGTTTTTTCCGCAAGTCTATGCCTCTGAGAAACTGAGGGTGTCCTCTGGATACTACCTGCTACGGACCTATCCATTCTCTACAATTTCAATGGGAATAATAACATCGTAGAAAACAATTAGAAGCTAAAAAGAGCATGTGATGCAGATATACGTGTGGCGCAGTGCAAATTCACACATGCCACAAAATATACTTCAAAGCACTACATATTCTAAACAAACAACCAAACAAATGACCAAAACCATAACATAGTGCTCCATTTGATATCGTGTTACAAAAATTATTTCCAGAATTTAGAGGTTTCAATGTTGCAGAAACTAAATTGCTGACAACTAAAAAACCCAACACCACTCACAGTTTGATTGAAATTATTGTCAGATTCTAGAAACCAATCTCAGAAACTACTACATTTTTTCCTTAGAAAATAGGAAATAGACTCCAGGTTGTTCCTCTGGATCTGGATCTGGATCATTGTCAAGTCAATTCTTTAACTTGACAATGATAGCTTACTGAACCATGAAAAAAGTGAATATTTTTTCATAATTGTTTTGATAAATATTTACTTCTTGATCATCTAAACAATCTTAATTCTTCGAGAATCATGATCAGACAGAATAATTTATACAAACACAAATAAATCCCAGTCAAAACAATAAAGAATAATAATAATAATATTTTTTTTTTTTAAAAAATACCTCAAGGGGAAGTTAATACTAATCTGACAAAAATTGTTCCCAGTTTTTCTCACATTTTTTTACCAACCAAAACAACATAAATTAAACAAGGGCAGACTATATGTCACTTTCTCCACCAAATTCCTATTAACTAAACACAACACAAACAAATCTAATCCACATAATTAAAAATCCACAAATGTATAAAAAAGGGAAACAAAAAAAAAAAAAACAGAATAAACTCACCTCAGAAACAGGACTATGCGAGGGATCAGACAAATGAGGAGGAAGTGAACCAGAAAACACCGACCTCATTTTCTCTCTCCCCTTTAACAACTTCTTCTCCTCCATCACTTTCGGCGACGGCATTTCATTCATCTCCCACAGCGTCGCCGCCAGCTTCCTCGCCGACACTGGCCTCGACTTACTGCTCTCGTACTTGGGCGATTCAACGGCACCACCTCGCGGCACGGACGACGTCGTTTTCCACGTCGGAACGGGCGTACTGGATCTGGACCCAACTCCTCTCCGGGTCTTACCCACCAAAATAGCCCGTTTAAATCTGTAATTGTGAACTTTTGATGAGGTCGAAGAAGATGATGAGCAACCCCTTTTCCGGATCTTGCAAGATTCGTGGATCAAACCCTCCATCACCCGATTATGCCTCGGCATTCTCACTTTTTTCCAAGGGTTCTTGTTATAAAGCTCGGGCCTTTGTTATAAAGTTCAGACCTTTATACAGTGATGTGTATGAATAGACTAACAAATGATTCTGGCTTGGTTCATGGCTTGATTGATTCTGAAATTAAATGGTTTATCAAACTCAGATCTGAAATTCTTGGAAGTGGATTGAAGGATGAATAAGAAATAAATTAGCAGGAATCCAGAGCGCAGGAAATGGGAATGATATGATCTTTTTTCGAAAGAAGATACAGATAAAAGAAAGATTGGTTTGCATTTGATAGCTGAATTTGGTACAGTTGTTGGCTACTTTTCTGGGGAGTATAATTAAGAATAGTAATGTAATGAGAAGCAGTTGCTGTAATCAGTGAGCAGTACAAATCAGTGAGCAGGACAAGATAAGCATGAGTGGGGAAGCAAAAAGAATACAAAGTAAAAAAAGAAAAAAAAAAGAGGATTGTAACTCCAAGGTCTGAGTTGTCACCCCTGTGTCTTTTCCTCATTCTTCTTCACCAACTATTTATTCTTAAGTTTTTTTTTAAGCAAAAGAAATATTGTCATATTTTTTTTTATTTTGTTGAAAGGTGTCGTATTTCTTTATTAGTTTGGACTACAACAATTCTAAAAATGAATTTTGAAGGCTGAATGTCCTTTTTAAGGTAGAGCAAAGTGTCATCAAGTATATATTTTGTTTGTTATAAAATTATAAAATTATTTTTTTAAGCTCCATTTTAAAAAGTATAATAAATTATTATTAGTAAATATACGTCACAATATCAATAAATTTACACTAAAGATAATAAATTATAACAATCAATCAATCAATCAAGTCTTATATTAAAAGTAATAAAATTATATGTAAAAAAAATAAAAAATCTCACAAAGGTGAAACCTAAAAAACTGAAATTTCAATATTAATCATTAAGCTAAAATCTGATCGAATAATTGAATAAAAGTAGTAATTTAATTCGAAATGTCATTTGTTTGAACCAAAGTTAATTCAAAACAGGGCTATAATAAATCAAGTACATAGTTAGGTCAAAATTTTGAACTTGAAAGACTTGAATTTTCAAGTTGAGCTTGCGTAGCTGGAGTATGATCAAAAAACGAAATTGGCCCACCACAACATTATGGACAAGCACGCCTTTGATATTTGATGAAGATTTGAAACTCGGAAGATTATCAAACACATGGAGAATAACTTTTGATTGCATATTCAATCATATAACCAATACCTTTTAACAGAACAAAACCATTTAATACTATTACTACTATATTTTTCTATTTTGTATAGAATTCCCCGACATTTCAAGGAAGGTGATCCATCATCTCCTTTTTTTTATTTTTCTTTTTCTTTTTATTCAGTCGATCCCCCATACAAATGAAAGGGAAGAAACCCGACAATTTTCATCCTCGAACAAACTTCCATAATGGCTGCTGAAAATCACTCAGTAGAGTTTTAGTTCGCGCAACAAGCTTCAAGAAACACCTGATGAGATATAGTCCATAAATGGAGGAGCGATTCTCTTAACCATTCAGCCCATGACGACTAACAATCCATAAAAAGAAAAGGTTATGTACCAACTTGAGTTTGTTCTCCCCTTAATGACTCTTTCGGAGGCTGACATATGCCACCTAAAATAAATGAAAACCTAACCACTTCTAGGCTTCCAGCTATAAATAATCAAATTCGAAAATAACCAAACAGATCAAATAATCTGCAGGACACATGTTAAAAATAGGTAAAGTTTCCCGGAAAAAAGGGGTAAGATTATGCTTGCAGGCTAAAACAAGCATGCCAAATGCCACATGTCCAAGTTCATCCATGCGTCATCCACCAATCTATTGCAGGAGAAACTGAATGGAAAACCCCCCCGAACAATTAGCTGACAGGAAACTTCCATCCTTGCCCAGCCAAACAGAGATAGTCCCAAAAGCAAGGTGCTGAAAATTACCAAATCATAAACCAATTTACTGTCAGCAAGCAACAATCAACCATTTTTAGAAATCTTTCACTTGTACAGTACTTTATTTATTTGTGAGTGTCGTACATTCATGTTCTGTTTTGTTTTTATTTTTGAGATAAGAAGGCATACACTATTATACTATATTATACCACACAGAGACTGAACGAAGGAATAGTTAACAGGCCAGGGTGCCAGGCTAAGTGGAAACAGTGAGTATAGAAAACTATTCACAGAAGGTTCTAATCCCTTATTTGATCAAACCCCCTCCCCAACGGCCAACCCCCACAAAACACCCGCGCGCGCACATACAGACATTCTTCCTACTAGTTTTGGGGTAAGAGGGGGAGGAGTAGTATGCCAAAGGGTTCTGGTATTAACAAAAATATAAATATGCAATATATATATATATATATGTATGTATATATATATATGTATGTATATGATGAGGTCAATCAATTCAAGAAAAAAACTATACATCTTAGTTGTCATAACTGTTAACCTCCAAAGTTCAACGCAACTTCTGTAAATAAGATTAGGAATGCATAGATTCGTGCACAAGTTAAATTTGAAATATATAGAATTTGATCTTACGATAATGATTCATTTATCAAACACGCACATAAGTTTTTTTTTTAAAGTACTTGCAATAGCCTAGTAATTAGGAACCAATGGACTTTCTGTATACCTATACTATCATAGCCAAGAGCCTGGCAATTAAGGTGTAAAAAGTGTTCATACTGACAGGAAGCAGGATACCATAAGACGATAAAGAAGGAAAATATTGCTTTTATTTCTTCCCGAGGAATCAAGATTGGTCAAAATTGCTAGGATCTATTTAGATTAGGAAGTCGTAATAACTACAAATATATAAGTTTATAAAAAGAATTAAGGAAAAAAAACAAACTCACGGGTATATTTAGTTAGGGCAAATGAATTTGATGAAGATGGATCTCTTGGAGGAGGAGAGATCTGGCCCGATTAATTGCAGCAAAGCAGAGACACAGGTGTTCCTCAAGATCCGAGAGCTGGCGGAGGAAATTGAGACGGTTCTTTTCAAGCTGCTTTGCTACCTCCTGGATAGGATGCCTCTCACTGCCCCTCTCCAATCCAAGACGAATCAAAAGCTTGTCCCCCTCAATCTCAGTGTGCAAACGAGCCACCAGGCGGTCAATGGTATCTAGATCATTGTGCAGGACATACGTGCCCCTAGCAGCAGCATCAAGTTGTGCCATATGAGCCAACTCTTTCTTACTGATCTTCGAGGGAAGGAATGCAGAGAGAATGGGGCTAGCAATAAGAGCAACCAGTGCATGGGTTGCAATGGCTGCAGCAGATATAGCAACACCAACAACAGTTCCAATTAAACAAATGGCGCAGCCAGTAGTGCCACGGCGAACGAGTCTGATCCTAGAGCGGGACTTACGAATGCGGGAATCGAGCTGTTGTTTGAGCTGGGAGAAGCAGTTGCGCATATCATTAAAGTTGTGAGAGTCGGGGTGGGGGAAGGGATTCTCAAGGCAATCAAATTGAAGGAAGATGTTAAAGGCTCGGTCACACTGTGACTGGTTAAGGGACTCAGATTCAGAGTCAAGGGGGAGGACAGAAATGAGGTTGTGTAGAGGGGCATAGCGAGAGCGGGCACGCTGGATACCCTGGTGGAGGAGGAGGCACAAACGGGAGGTGTGCTCACTTTGCTCAAAGTAGGCAGACACAAGGCGGGTGAGGGTGCTGGGCTTGGCATACCGAAGTGCGTCTTGGACGCACTCTCTATTTGGGTGAAGGACCTGTTCTAACAGCTGCTCTTCTTCTTCAGGGCCGTCCAAGTGCACTGATTCTACATCTCGGGAAGAAGAGTTGTCAGGGTGAAACTTGGACCATATCTCTCCGTAGGAACTGGTTTGCACTGCAAATGTGTATTCATTAGTGAGGTTGACTGTAGGAGAAGGTAGAGAACTTGTACTTGGTGTACCCTCATTTGAAGTTCCTGCAATAAAATTGACAAGTACACAAACGTGTCCGAAGTTATTATAATTTAAGAGTGCCAGAAAATTAAAGGAATTATTATGGAAGTGTACCTTGCAAAGGTGGTGAGGAAGGATGAAGATTTGGGGTTGTTGCGAAAGGTGTTGGCCTTAGACAATGTAGCATTTGGTGATCATAGCCCCAAATCAGGACCAATGAGAATTCAAGTTAGCATGCAAATTTCCAGTAAACAAGCACAACACAACTGTAAAATCTGAAAAGCACAAGATCAAGTGACAGCACACTTAGTAAGGAGAATGATTATGGTAAAGAGCAATAATCATTGAAAATTGAAACCTAAAAGAACAATTCAATAAGCGACAGCACACTTAGTAAGGAGAATGATTATGGTAAAGTGAAGATGACGAGGTTACATGGAAGCAACAAAGTTTTAATGTCAAAAGGGTTATAACTGTAATCGAGGAAGATGAAAGATTCATAACAAACAAATTCCCAGGCAACAGAACTTTCCAAATTATTTGCATCAATTTTATATCTTACCTTAAGAAAGCATCCTAAATTCATGGCAACATAAGATGAAGACCATGCTAACTCCCAGTAATTGATCTTAGAAAAGATAACATATGAAGTACTCATCATCCTAAATCTATTCTAAGAAACTACATAGGAAAGTATTTATCAACACCCAGCTTCAGATGGTAAGCAGGTCATGAATCTTCCACAAAAATGGAAGGGCACTTATGTATTGAAATCAACAAATCCCATATCATTCAAGAGAATCCTGAGCATTCCAAAATATCAACAAATCCTAAAACCTACCAAAGAAATCCAGACTTTTTAATACTCCTTTCGTTCCACAAAAAGAGTCCCAACTGATATTTTTTTTCTAGTCAATTTACCAAATCCTAAATTCAAAATTGATATAAACTTATTTGATTTTGCTTAATACTATAGTAAATATTTTAAGCTACTTAAAAATTATTACTAAGTACAAAGTTGTTATTTTGAAATTAAAATAAATTCATATCAAAATCTGAATTTTAGGATTTTGCAAATTAACTATCAACAAAGGCAAATGGGACTTTTTTGTGAAATGGACGGAGTACAACTCAAGAACCTACTTTCAAAGCACGGCATTTTTGCAACTACATGTACAACAACAAAAAAATAAAATAAAGAAAAAAAAATTCTAAAAATCACCTTTTCCAATAAAATACAAATTCCCCATCGTTTAGAATCTTAAATGGGTCGTGGAAGGTAAACCTCTAAATTATCCCATAAAATATGTATCTACACACTAAAACAACTGCTTAAATATACAACCAAAAATACATAAACAGAAAACCCTAAAAACTTTTACTTCGCACCATTTTATTACAGTATATACATGAAGTATAAAAGACATAAAATGAGGTGGATGAGAGTGTACCTAATGAACGAGTAAAATGAGGTGGAATCTATCAGCTTGGATGAGGTCAATTGATATATAGATACAGATAAAGAGATATGAAGTGTTGGATTTAATCTTGGAGGAGCTTTCGGAGACGATCTTTAACGAAGTCGTTACGAGCTTTGGTGCGAGCTTGTTGAGGGGCTATGTTGGCAAAGGATAGGTGAACTCCGGCGAAGAATAGGGTTGCGCCCGTCACGAAGAAGCCCACTGTCACTGCCAATTGCTTTGCCGTTGGTGGATACGACCATAACACCATCCCTTTCTCTCCCTCTTTTATTTGTCTTCTGAAACTTTTGTTGTTTGACTTTTAGCTATAGAGTTTGACTGACTTTGTCATTTACTTGGCAGAAAAGAAAAGGCCAAAATGGGACATACGATTAAAAACAAAACAAAATTAAATAAAATTTAAATTTTATAAATTTAAAGAATTAAATAAAAAATATATAAAAAATAAATAAATTAAATAATAATACATTTAAAATTATAAAAGCAAAAAGGAAAATAAGAAAAATTAGAATTACTAAACCTCCCACAGAAACTTTATGATATAGATATAAATTTCTTCAATAAAAAAAAGATTATGTACGTAAAAATTTGACACATATCCTTCAAAAAGGAGTTTGAATTTGCTTCTAATGTTTTTATTTTAATTATTTTAAAATAATTTTAACGAAAATGAAACAATATGTTAAGAATATTTCTTCTATCACTATTGAAATTTCTACCATTTTATTCGTTATTTATAAAGAAAATTCTTCCGGATAAGGAGTACTAGTAAAGAAAGATAAATAAGCTGATTTTTCAATAATCATTTCTTTGTCCTTAAAAAATGAACTAAATAGAATTATTTGTCCCAAATAAGGGAATTCAGAAGTGTGAAGTTCTAACTTCTAAGTAAAGCTAATTCAAAGTGGTCCTCTCTCTCTCTCTCTCTCTCTATATATATATATATATATTCTAAAATGGGTAATTTGTGAACTAGTTTCAGGCTTGAAGAATCACAACTACAAAATTTATTTGCAAGTTCTTTTTCTCAACTATGACCTCTTTGCATATTTTTGTATCCTGCATTTAAAATCAAGTTCACATGAACAAACAATAAACATGTTGCTCATAATCACCAGCAACATGTTTATCGGATTTTCTCCTTCCCCTGCCCTCAAATAAATATGCTTTGTCTTGTCCATAAGTTACGACAAATGTTGCTTTACTTGTGCACATCAGTCGTCTCAATTATATTTCTCTACATTTTCATTCAGTTTCATATCGGTGAATCCCATTTAGAGAAATCAGATTGTATTTCTATTCATGCATATGCATAGTATTGCTAAATTCACAGTTCAAATCCGCTCATTTACTCAACTATGGCACAGCACACAAGTAAACTTATCACAAGATTATTCTGCAGCTATCTTCCCCCATATCTTTGGAGCATCATCTTAAACCTCTTTTTGGCCAAAGGTTCATATTGCACAAGTAGAAACGTTGCAAGTCAAACTTGAGTATCAACAGCATGACTATCCAAATAAGAAATGGCAACAGCAGCATGAAGAGCTGCTCCTATTGGAAGAGCCTCCTCATCAATAATAAAGTAAGGCGAGTGCAATGGAATATCTGATCCCAGTGTCTCATTCATTGTTCCAAGTACAAACATGGCAGCTGGCATCCTCTGTGAATAGAAGCTAAAATCCTCGGCTCCCATAGTTACTGGAAACAGCTGCATATTCGATTTCCCAAGTAAGATCTCCCCAACTTCCTTTGCATGCTCATATAATGATTCGTCGTTTTCTGTCACCGGGTAAGGCAGCGGTGTCTCCTCCTTAAAGTCCACCACTGCTTTACATTGAACCACTGCTGCTTGCATCTCTATGATCTGTCAGTAAAACATTGTTCCTGTGTTCTTCATTTGAAAGACTAGGATTCATGATGCACGTGAAAGTAATGCTAAATGAGGAAATCCGGATGATTTTTTTTCTCGTCCAATATATATGCATTTGAATATCAACATTCCAAAAACATTGTAGACTAGAAGGTTTTTGCTAAAGAGGTCGAAGGGTTAAAGAACCAACACAGGTTTCTGACTTAATAGTGGAATCAGGAACAATTTGCTTTATAAAACTAAATTTAAAGGGTAATACAATGGATCTCAAATTTTGGGGTCCCAAATGTGTCCCAAGTACACATTTTATCATTATATTGGTTGTTCAACATTATGGTGGGTCCTAAGCAATCATTATATACCAACACAATTATGACGTTTATTTGAAACATATTTTAGACCACTAGCATTATTCAAAAACAAATATTTGCCATTTTCGAAAAACAGAATAATCCGAAAGACAATAAAATATCAGTAATTGACAAGTTTACTACAATCCATGAAGACCATACCACAGAAATTAAAAATAATTGGGTGCACATTTTACCTCTTTGATGCGTTCCTTGACGTAAACTAGACCTTGAGAACTCAAACTTCTATAAGTTCCTCCAAATTTAACAGTCTCCGGAATTACATTTGCAGCTTGGCCACCCTCTATGAACCCAACTGTCACCACCTACAGGATTTTGAATTGAATTAATTTTGAATCTAGTGCGTTGAGAAGATTGATTCTCTTGTTATACACATATGCACAACCGAAAATTGGAGTACATCTAATCACTGTGGATATTGGCTGTAATCAGATTCCTATTATCTAAAATGTAGAAGTTTATCTGAAGATCAAGAACCACGTATTTGGTAACGGATTCTTGTCGATTTAATAGGATTTTGTTAGTTTACACAAACATGCATATATGTGTCTTATGTATATACATGTGTGAATACAACTACATACAAAGATGTTGGTATATGAATTAGTAATATCCATTTCAGGAATCTGTTAAAAGCATCCAATCAAAGTTAATTTGACAATGGCCTGAGAACCCCACATCGGCCTTGTAGCACTGTTGTGGGATATGCTCCCACACCAAATACATCAATAATTTATTGAAGTTTATCCACTCTCTTAATGGGTGGAGATCAGGGCACAATTTCTATCTTTCTAGTGTAGGCCTTAAACCCTAAATCTAGGACAGCGCACACACAAATCTGACAATGAACTTTTAACCCAGAATGGAATTTGGGTTTAACATGTGTAACTCAGAAGCTAACAGTTTGCTACAGGTATGACCCATTTGCAATCCTAATTAGAGTCTTCAGAATTCAACAAACTTTGAGGCTGCTTAATCATCATGTAATTTAGGCCAAATAAGTATATAGAAACCTTTCATAAATGCTTATGCGAAAGAAATCAAGGAGATTACTCTGGCCTCAAGAGGATCTGCTTCTCGAGATACGATCTGTTGAAGAGCAACAACTGCCAATGATGCTGCAAGAATTGGGTCTCTAGCATTGTGTGGGCTTGCCGCATGCCCTCCTTTGCCTTGAATTGTGGCTGTAAACAGCCCAGAACCAGCGAGCATTGGACCGGGCCTCGAAGCAATAGCACCAGTGGGTATAGATGGCATAACATGTAGACCAAAGATGGCATCAATCTTGTCAAGAGCACCGTGTTGTAACATATGATAACCACCAGAATAACCCTCCTCACCAGGCTGGAAAACAAGCTTCACAGTTCCCTTTTAAAGAATGAGCAGCTCATTTAGACTTAGATAAGCAAAAGATAAAATAATAATAATAATAATAATAAATGAATAAGAATTTGGAGGCATCATCTTATTCATGGTGGATGTGACTTATACCTTCAATTTGTCTTTCCTAGATTGAAGCAACTTGGCTGCTCCTAGCAGCATAGCTACATGGGAATCGTGGCCACAGGCATGCATCTTGCCATCAATTTTGCTCCGATACTCCAAATCAGCAAGTTCCTTCCACATGGTAAGATTGATTTCAAAAGAAGAGTGATATTTACCTGAAGCTCAACAGTTTTTCATGAAGGGAAACACTCGCAGAAAAACAATAATCCAAAGAAAAACCTTCACTATCACATTTGATGAGTTAATGGAATGAAGCTGTGGAGGCTAGAAAGGATCTTGTGTCCCGCAAAGTGTTTTATTGCATCTCCCCCAATGTGCATGTATGCTTAAGAGGTTTGAGGCTGTGAGCTACGGAAAAATCCTTTGGGGTGGTGGGGCTTAGAGACTACTACAGTAAGTACACCCTTGAATTTAAGTGGAACAGCTACAACCTGCTTCAGCTGGTAATGATACTTGGAAAGACGTAAAGACTAGGGGAATATCTTATGCTACGTTTGGATTGAAGAAATGGAATGATTCATTCTATTCCAGTTGGAATGAGTTATTCCACATGCTCTCCCTCCCTCAAGGAACCAAACACAATTTTTTTCATTCCAATCGCAACCAAACACAATTTTTTTCATTCGTATAGAATGAGTCATTTCATTCTCCCTCCTATTCCACCAATCCAAACGTAGCATTAAAGTTTGGCCCCGCAACTGCATAATTCATCTAAAAGATATTCTCATTACATTCTTACAAAAATCCATTCATCATAAACTGATCAAAATAAGGTTTTAAGTACACTGATCTTTTCCCTCTGATTTTGTTAATTATGGAGAACTGTTAACTTTCATATAGTATAATAAATTAATTACTCAACCTGATCAAAATAAGGTTGTAGCTTTAATCTTTTTTCACTTAATTCATGCATGCCTCATAATACAGAAATCATTTTTGAATTTAAATAATAAATTTTACAGAATTGATCGAATTATTTACTAACAAGGACATTGATGAATCAAATTTCATTTAAGTTATTAGTAAAAATTAAGAAGGGGAAGAAATAAACCTGGAGAGGGAGAGCATCCATGTCAGCACGGAGGGCGAAGAAGGGTTGAGCCCCAGAACCGATGGAAGCTACTACCCCGGTGTTGGCAACTGGCCAGGAGTATTGAATGCCAAGCGAGTCGAGTTCAGACCTGATGAGTTGACTCGTCCTGTGCTCCTCAAACCCCAGCTCCGGGTATTGGTGGATCTCCCGTCTCATACTTCTCACCCATTGCAAGAATTTGGGCTGTCTCGCCGATTCCAATAGCTCTCGACCCAGAGGGCCAACCATCTCGGAGTCCAACGAAGCAATAGCCCATGACGATTGGTACACTACTATAAATGCCCAGTTAATCAGCAAAAAGAAGAAGAAGAAAGACGACATGATGAAGAAGCGGAGTTGTTATTTAGCAAAAAAAAAAAAAGAAGAAAAAAGAAAGAGGAGTTGTTCGTCTTCTTGACTGATTAGAAGAAATTAACTTGAAAATATGAACTGAATTCCAATTTTAGTATAAGAAATTAAGAAGAGAAATACAATCATTACGTAGTCATGTTACGTGAGATTTGTTGTCTTCTTTCTAACAATGGAGTATTATGTTTATTGGCTCCATAATAAAATACTACTACTATTATAAACATGACGTTAATTTTTTATTTAAAAGAAAATTAGATAACACGAGCTGTTTTTTAATACAAAATTTGCAATTAATATTATTATTATTTCCACTTCCCCATCAACCTCAAGAAATTTACGTCTCATTGTCTCTTACCGTTCGTTTGGTTGGTGATACGGCAATTTGGATCATTTCTATTTGTTACACTTGTCTTGTAGTATCTTTTTATGCTTTGAGTTTAAGCTATGGACAAACTAAGAAACCATATATTGTTGTCAAGAAATAAAATACTACCAAAATCCAAAATGTCATTTTTTTTAATTTATTTATACGTTCTCTAAATACTCCCACAGTTATAAGTTAGATATACATATTTCTTTTTTGTTTACCTATAAGTGACATAAAGTTTCTCGGTCATTAATACACGTGTATGAAAAATATAAACTTTATCTTATTATTTAGAATTGCATTCCTAATTTTGAAACCAATAATGTCCAGGACGACCTTTACAGAGAGGACGTCTTGTGGACAACTAAAGTCACCTATAAAACTATAAAGAAATGGAAAAATTCCGAAGATAGAAGATTAAGCTCTATAATGCAATTTTAACCATTTGATAGTTAATTTGGAATCTAAATACCGTATGAATACACCATATGTGTTGATGCATTTGAAAGTTGGACTTGTTACTCAACAGGTCATATATGTAAGTTTAAACCAAATCCAAAATTTTCATCAGTTTATCCTGATTTTACACATGACTTAACCAGCCTCCTTCGACACCAAAAGAGCTTTAATCTCGTGTGAAATTTGTTTTGAAAAACCCAATTTTGCCTGCCTATTTTATTTTGTGCGAGTGAGACCTAAAATATGTTACATGAAGTGCCTAGAGAGACTTGATAACATGGTCATCCAAGTAAGAGATAGCAACCGTGGCATGAAGAGCTGCTCCGATAGGAAGAACCTCCTCATCGATAACAAAATTGGGTGAATGAAGCGGCTTATTTGAGTTAAGTGTCTCGTTCCTTATACCAATGAAGAAAAATGCAGCTGCCATCTTCTGTGAATAAAAGCTGAAATCCTCGGCCGCCATAGTCATGGGAACCTTCTTCACTTTACTTTCACCTAGTAAGATTTCTCCCATCCTCTTTGCATGTCCATATAATGCTTCGTCGTTAATTGTAGGAGGGTAAGGGCTCACTCTCCCCATCGTAAAGTCTACCACAGCAGTACATCTATGCACAGCTGCCTGTGTCTCGATTACCTGTTAATGAAAGAAAGTTATTGTGCTTGTACAATCACAGATAAAAATATAGTTGTACTACTATATACTCAGTAAAAGAGCAATCAAGGCTTTGAGCATACGAAACAAAGGGGAAGGGGTTGCTCAAAGTAAATTCCTATAAATGCGATTATCAGATGCATATCATCTAATTTTGAACACCATCAGAGAACCTTGTGATATAGCATATGGTTGTCCAAGATTTTTTTGAAAACAGTCGATTGTTTTTTATAAGAACATTAAGATACCTCTTTGATCCTTTGTTGGAGGAAAGATAGACCTTCTAATGTCATGCTTCGGAAACTGCCACCAAGTTTCACCGTCTCCGGGATTACATTCCCCGCATGACCACCATCAATGAAACTGACGGTGACCACCTATACAGGGTCACAAATCAATAATTGCTATCAGATCCTGCTATTATTCAAAGTGCAAATGCACAGCATAAAAGATAAGTACCGTCATGGCCATCCATAAAGTACAATTATTGTGCAACTGTGCCAGCCTCATCCCTGGTTTAAGTGAAAGAGATACAAGTGAATCATGAAATTCTTTCAAACTAGGAAATGTTAATCAAATTACCCTGGCCTCAAGAGGATCCGTCTCCCGTGAGACAATTTGTTGGAGTGCAAGGATTGACAAGGCTGCAGCCAGTATCGGATCTTTAGTTGCATGTGGTTCAGCTGCATGTCCACCTATCCCTTGAATTACTGCCAAAAACCTGGCTGAGCCAGCAAGCAGTGGACCAGGTCTTGAACCAATTGTACCGGTGGGCAAATCTGGCCAAACATGTAAACCAAATATGGCCTGCAATTTATCTAGATATCCCTCTTGTAACATATGATAAGCACCAGCATGGCCCTCTTCTCCCGGTTGGAAGACAAGGTTAATAGTGCCCTTTGATATGATAGTAAACAATTTCATTAGTTAACAAAAAGATGTAGACCATCTAAAAAACATAAGTTTTTAGTTTTTGACTTTGGAGTCCTCATCACTTCTCCTTGATGAAATTGTGATTCTAATCTTACCTTTAACTCGTCCTTTTTGCCATGAAGTAATTTAGCAGCTCCAAGCAGCATTGTAACATGTGCATCATGGCCACAAGCATGCATTATACCGTCGATCCTGCTCTTATGTTCCCATTCTACCAGTTCCTTCCAAATGCAAATTTGGTTTCAAGAGATTAGAATAGACTACATGAATAGATACATTTTTCTTTCCCAAGGAGACTCTGAAAGGCACCAGCAAATGAACCAAAACAAAGAAGATAGGAGTGCCAAGAGCAACCCAGCAGAGTGTAGCTTCGTAAGCTTACTCAGGAATTATGATGGAGATTGGAGCGTAGCTGTGTGGATTCTATGTAAAATTGGAGAGGCCACTAGCTCCAGTGCTAATCTACAAAAGCTTGTACATCCTCAAACAGAGAGAGCTTCATGGTGCAATGGTGGAGGCTAAATCTTTCATTTCAGTACAATATCAAAGAAAGAAACTTTGGGTCCATCCTCAAGTTTTCTTGCAAAGAACTTACAGCACTCTAATCCACTCTTTGAGAGAGGGCAATTCATGCGCTGAAAAGCTCATTAGAATGGGGCCCAAACAACCACGCCATGTACCAAAACAGCTTTTGCTGATTGTATTGGCATCAGAAATTTTCATTTCCATATGTTTCACAGTGCGGATGTAAAGATTATGAAACATAACAAAAATAGAATGGACCAGAATTGAACAAATTCTGCCTGGCCACAAAGTTTCCAGTTTAGCATTTACTATCAAGTATGCACTTCAAAAACTTACCAAATTTTATTTTTTTTTCTTTTTATTACAATTCATAACAATTTGCAACTAAAACTGTATGTGATAATCATCATCCTTCAGCTTCCCAAATACATCAATTTGTTGCAGGAATTTGTTATTCTACCTATGTATTTCCTTTCCACATATATTTAAACATAATACATGCAGATAAACTAATGCGTTCCATGTGTTTGTGTATTTGTCTGTGCCATGCATACATACATACATAGTTTACACACAAACATGCGTACATACATACATACATAGTTTACACACACACACACATACATACATACATAGTTTACACGCATACATACATACATAGAGAGAGAGAGAGAGAAACCTGAATAGGAAGGGCATCCATGTCAGCTCGAAGAGAAAAGAAAGGGGGTTCCCCAGAGCCAATGGAAGCGATCACCCCAGTCTTGGCCACTGGCCAGGTGTACCGGATTCCAAGCGAGTCAAGTTCCGATCTGATGAGTTGACTCGTGTTGTGCTCTTCAAATGAAAGTTCTGGATACTCATGTAACCTCCTTCGTACCCTTTTCAACCACCCAAAGAAGTCTACATCCCTCGCCGATTCCAGCATATGCCTACTCAGTAACTCAGTCTCCGATTCCAACCCATTCGTATCTACAGCCCATGAACTGGAATTTCGTGTACACAATAACACCACCAGATAACAGAAAAGCCAGAGCCTTTCCATTCGCAAATGCGGGTTAAGACCCATTTGATCAACTGCTAGCTACGTTTTGGGGATTAATTTTGTTTTCAAAACACTGCTACTCCACTATGTTTGGATAGCTGGAGGAAAGAATAAGACAAAAGTGGAAAACAGAACATTAATCAATTTTTTTATAGTAAAGGGTCAGGTATATTGGAATGGAAAATGATGTTTTCTGGAAAAATTTCATGTGTTTTGTGAAATATATTGGAATGGAATGCAAAATGTGTTAATAAAAACTCCAACAAAATATCCACCAAGAAATGTTATATTGACACTACTAGTATTTCTTACACCCCAGTCGACAGTTTCTTGGTCCTTTTCCTTATAATAACCAACTAGCTACATAGCCGGTGCAAGTTTAACACAGTCGACAGTTTTTTGATATATATTTAAATTACACTTAATTTTTTATGTTTTTTTAATTTTTTTTAAAATCCATAGTATAAATATATTTGGACTCAACCCAAAAAAAAAGAGCAAAGAAAATTAGAAATGTCCAATAAAAATGTCCAATTGGACCGGTCCGTGTAGACTTATTCGTTTAGAACCTTCCTACGCGGACAGGAAAAAAGGGACCGGAAATTGGACATTTCCAATTTCCTTTGCTCTTTTCTTTTTTTTTTGGGGTTGAGTCCAAATATATTTGTACTATGAATTTAAAAAAAAATTAGAAAAAAACATAAAAAATTAGGTATAATTTTGATATATATCAAAAAAAATAGTTGAAAGGAGGCATGTTCCTATTCTGCTCAATAATCCTTGTGGAAGAAGCAATTGAAAGAGCAGAGTAAACAGAGTTATATTATATGAATTATAAGAATTATAAGATAATTTTTAATACTTTTTATATTATATGAATTATAAGATTCGTTCCGTAACAAAAAAAATTAAGTTTGTTTCGTGTAAATTTTAATATTTAGAAAAAAAATATAATATATTTTTTTGTGTTAATTTGTACTTTTTATGTGTATTAAACTTTTAAATTAAAAAAAATTATGTTTGAATGTATATTACGAAAATTTTAATATTTGAGAAATTTAATTAGCAACAGTGTATGAATTTATTTTCTTGATAAAATAAATATTTGTTATTTTTTGACATTTATATTATTTATCGCACAAGTTCATAATTTAATTAATTATATCAAGTTACATAAATGAAAATGATAAAAATTTAGAAAAACATTTAACCAAAAGTAACATTTGACTAATGGTTTGACTAACGGAAATTGGCCAAAAATAGAAGAGGAACACTTTTGCATCACTAATGTATCTTTGAGGAACAGTTATACCAAAAGAAAGTTTGAGGAACAGTTTAGCACAAACATGACAAATAGGAGGGTTAGATTTGCTAATTAGTCTATCTCAACATGTCCATCCAAGTATGAGATTGCAACTGCAGCATGGAGAGCTGCTCCGATTGGAAGAACCTCCTCATCAATTATCAAGTGAGGCGTGTGCAATGCATTACCGGATCTCAAGGTTTCATTCTGTATCCCGATAAAAAAGAAGGCAGCTGCCATCTTCTGGGAATAGAAGCTGAAATCTTCTGCTCCCATACTCTCTGTGAGAAGCTGCACATTGGTTTCACCAAGCAAATTTTCTCCAACCATTTTTGCATGTTCATACATTTGTTGATCATTAACTGTTACTGGATAAGGCCTCAGTTTCTCCTCCAAGAAGTCTACAACTGCAGTACACTGGTGCACAGTTGCTTGCATCTCTATGACCTGTTGGTACCACATTTACATTAGTATCTCTCCCCTATAAATAATTCACAACCACTATAGAGGCCAATCAGAAGTCTAGAATCAGGATGTTTCTCTATTTTAGTCTTGCTAATGTAATAATTAAATAGCTGTGAGATACAAAATAAACCACTATTTACTGGAGTTAGCAGCAATTATACGGATTCAAGTTGAGGGACATTTCAGACCTCTTTCTTTATATTTTGCGCAGGCCCCTTTCTTGTGATTTTAAATTGTTGCATGGAAATTTTATAAAACTGAACTTAGTCAAGAAATTTACATGTACAAAGTAATGATTTTTAGTAGCCCCTTTTGTCGTTTAAACTGAAGCATGAAACTGCTTAAAACTGAAATCATACTGAAAAATCCTGTGTGGGTTTATTGGTTCTTTTTATTTGTGCAAGACACACCCACAATTACCTCTTTGATCCTTTGCTGAACGTGGGAGAAACCATCAGTAGTCATGGTCCGATAAGTGCCTCCAAATTTCACAGTCTCGGGTATCACATTTCCTGCTTGACCACCCTCGATGAATCCAACTGAGACCACCTGAATTCAAGTGGAAACAATCAAACAACATTATTCCACTTAACAAATTAAGAAAAAAGGTTATTTATTAAGCTTTAATTGTTTGACAAAATATTGTGTAATAATGCTGTTGAAAGGGAAATCACCCTGGCCTCTAAAGGATCAGTCTGGCGTGAAACTATCTGTTGGAGTGCAAGGATTGCCATAGATGCAGCAAGAATGGGGTCTCTAGTTTTATGTGGGCTTGCTGCATGTCCACCTTTCCCTTGAATACTAGCTACAAACCTGCCAGAGCTGGCCAACAATGGACCAGGTTTAGAACCTATCATACCAGTAGGCATGCCTGGCTCAACATGTAATCCAAAAATGGCTTGACACCCATCTAGAGCGCCTTCTTTTAGCATATGGTAAGCTCCAGCATAACCCTCTTCTCCAGGTTGGAAGACAAGTTTAACAGTGCCCTTAAAATAGGTTTCAAACAATGATTACCAGAAATATATTCATGGTACCAGAACTCATTATTCATGGTTTCAAATGATTATGTGATTGTAAGCTTACCTTTAATTCAGCCCTTTTGCTTTGAAGCAACTTAGCTGCTCCAAGCAACATTGTTGTGTGAGCATCATGACCACAAGCATGCATTTTGCCATCAATCTTGCTCTTATGCTCCCAGTCAACCAATTCCTGCAAAATGAATATGTTGGTCTTTGTTCACAGCAATTAACAAGAATCAATAAGAGTGGGAAAGAAATAGCAACACTAATGACACTCCAAATACCGCATCAGTCAGACTATTCCCTCCATCATGAAATTTAGAAGTTTTAAGTATTAGAGACTAGACACTAGACTTCTAGAGGCAACTTATTGTTAGTGTGCCTATATCATCATCCGAGAGAAAGAGGGAGAACTACGAAGAGAAAAAAGAAAAGAAAAGAAAATCAAACTAACAAGGAGATCGAGTAATGTTTTTAGTAGTACACTTTCATTAATGGTTAATGGCTGCCTTGATAGAAGCAACTGCGTCAATAGCCGTGAAGAAAAGCCATGTTTTAGCACATGTTAGCAAATTTGGCATCAATTATCAAGTATTCACTTCAATATCATACCAAAGTTTACTCGTTTAATTATTTTACAATCTATAACAATTTACAAGTAAAAGTGGATGCAAGAACAATCTTCTTTCAGTTCTCCATATTCATTCCGTCGTTGCAAAAAATGTGTTTTATCATACCTACATGGCTCCGTATTTGATTTCAACATACATCTTTACATAACAAATGCAAATTACCGAACACCTTGCATATGTTTGTGTGTGCAATATATACATTCACACACACACACACACACACATATATAGAGAGAGAGATAGAGAGAGACCTGAATAGGAAGGGCATCCATGTCAGCTCGAAGAGAGAAGAATGGTGGATCACCAGAGCCAATGGAAGCGACCACCCCAGTCTTAGCCACTGGCCAGTTGTACTTGATTCCAAGCGAGTCAAGTTCCAGCCTGATGAGCTGACTCGTTTTGTGCTCTTCGAATGCAAGTTCTGGGTACTCATGCAACTTCCTTCGAACCCTTTTCAACCAGCCAAAGAAGTCCACCTCTCTCGCTGATTCCAGCAGCTGCCTACTCAGTAACCCAATCTCTGATTCCAACCCATTTGTCTCCACGACCGATGAATTGGAATTTTGGGGACAAAATAACAACACCAGATAACAGAAAAGCAAGAACTTCTCCGTGTATAAATGTTGGCGATAACTCATTTGATTAACTGCTTACCACGTTTGGGGGAGTTTGTGTTCAAGCAATTGCTTCTCCATTATGTTTGGATAGCTGGGAAACACTACCACCATAGGTAAAGAAAACAAGGAAAGAGGAAATTAGGACGTTTTCTCAATTTTTTCTAGTAAAGCAAGAATTGATTATTACACAGGAACATGAATAATGTTAAAGAGGGGGCAGAAGCCAGAAAGGGTTAAAAAAAACAAACATCAACAGACAATTAAAGGCGCTTAAGAAACTACGTCAAATAATTCAGCAAGAGGCAGTAGAAGGTAAATTTGATTTATAGGCATCATTCAAATTCTGCTACAAGAACACAATTTTATAAGCCGATAGAAATTATACTACTCCATATCATACTCAGTCTACTTTCTTTCCGGCATTATGACAAGCACCATGAGGGTATACTAAATATCAACACTCAAGAAGGGACGAATATCTAAACTATTACGCATAGTAAATAGTAAGCCAAAAGGAAGAACAAATTTAGGGAAATAAATTTAAAAAAAAAATCAATCAATCAAGCTTTATCAATTACATAGGTCACCAGTATAAGAATTAAAACAATACCTTGTTGACCGTGAGGACATGAAAACGCTAGTCTTCCATGATCGAGTTGATAAAAAACAGCAACACGGGAATTGGTCACAAAGCTAGCAAGAACAGAGAAGATGAAAAAGGTTACGAAGATAACGTAATTGTTTGATCATCTCCTCTCGAATATACTTTTTTTCAGGGAATTGTTAAATTCATAATGAAAAAATATTATTTCAATAATAAAAGTGTCGTTATACATCTATAGCGACACTTTGTATAACGACACTTTTGTTGTGAAAATAACAAAAAATATTATAAGTTTAACAATTTCCTTTTTTTATATATTTAATTTCTCTGAATATATTTTTATATAATGATAAAAATATTAAAATTTAGCGATAATAAATACTTGTCTGTGTGATATACACATTACGTGGGAAATAATTAACTTTTAATATCTGTATTGGATCCGATTTACAAGTTGGTATTTTAACTGAAAAAAAAGTAATAAATTAGTGTTTGTACTTATTGTACTTGAATATTTATGTAAAATTATTAAATTTGACTAACAGACATGACAAAAAAATCTTAGTAAACTAACAAATCCTACATGAATAATGACATTTATATTTGGGACCCATTAAAAGTCGAAATTAGAGGAAAAGTTATATCTTAGTCATGCACGTGGATCACGTGAAGGGGAAGGAGGCAAAAGGAATAAATTTGGCCAACAAATTCAAAACGTTGGAGACAAACACAGAGAAAAATAAGGATAGAGAATACTGTGTGATTCTTCAAAATTGCAAGTGCGATCCTTCAAAATTAATGATTTCGACGAGATTAAGTGATGATTGTGTGACAAATTTGAAGTACAACAAAAAGCAAACATTCAAATCTCTCCCTTTTTGTAGTTGTGAGATTTTATGACATTAGGAGTGGTGAATCTGTGTAGTTGATTTTGAGTCTTGGTGTAGTTGATTTTCTTGTAAAATAAATATGCTTGTTTCTGAATTATTCCTCTTTCTCTCCCTAAGTTGTAGCTCTTTCTTGATCTAAAGCAGGTTGGGTGATTGAAAAATGTAGAAAAGAATGGCTACTTGGTTCATTTCATGTACCACAATATCTATGATCCTTGTAAAATCTAGAGAATCATCAGATGAACTTTCATGTTTGTTCTCCCTCTCAGATGCATTCTTCTTTGACTCTCTAGGCTCATAGGCCTTTTTGATCTTTTTCTTCTTCAAGGTCATCTTCTTCAACTTTTTTCTTTTCGGTTGTGGCTCAGGTTCAGAGGTCTTCTCAGTCGTCATTGTACCATCATTTAACTTTGGCATATCAACCGTCCCGACCATTTTTTTAGCACCAACTTCAGAAGATCATAGAAAAAGACTCTACGATCGGTTGAGTATCAATTAGTTCTTCAACTGGAACCGACTTTCTTTTATCAGCTTTTGGCTTTTTCAATTGATTAATGTTTGTAGTAGTCTATTACTTGGTTCAAGATGGTTGGACGGTATGCTATTTTCTTTTTATGAAATGTTATTGCCTTATTATGGATTGTGAATGGTCTAAATTATTTTATTGTTTTGATGGTAACAAAATAAGAATTAAAAGTCTTTAAAAAAACTAGGATAAAATTCTCTCCATAAGATTTTATATTACATGGTACAATATTTATATATTTATTTTACTTTCTTATTTTTCTGTAACTCAAATTCTTTAATTAGTCCAAAAGAAACTATAATTCAATGATTTAGTAATTGGATTAAAAGTATTTTCTAAACAAATTAACTCTACGTTTTTGGTCGTTCTGACTTTCAATGTAGAAACGTAAAGTGAATCCTCAGTTTTTAGAATGACTTAGCTCTACGATACTAGTAGCTCTGCAATATGACTCTACGATTTTGGTCGTTCTGACTTTCAATGTAGAAACGTAAAGTGAATACTCAGATTATAGAATAACTTAACTCTACGATACTAGACTTTACGATTTGCAGTAGCTCTACGATAATAGAATGACTGCAGTATTAACTCTACGAACTGGTATTTCACTCAACGATCTTAGAGTTATTTTTAAGTACTTTACTTCTTTACTCTATGATAGTAGAGTGACTGCAGCCTCAACTCTACGAACTGGTATTCCACTCAAAGATCTTAGAGTTATCTTCAAAGAAATCGCAGTAAGTTCTCTTGTCCTACTACACACCAACCATTAACATAAGCAATAATATGGAAACAATTTTTATTTTAAAAAAATTACATTCATATCCAATAATTAATATACCCAAGGAATCGCCTTCTTGGATGTTTTGTATCATCTTTCCTTGTCTCCCATATTCGCACAATTGCTCCACAGTAGCAGTGACATGGAAACTTAGGTTGAATCAATTAATTTAAGTGACATGAACTACAATCTTCCTTCCACAATTTCGTTCATGATTCCACTCCAAGACGAGCTCATTCTTTCAATTTGGCACTCAAAAGCCTTTAATATATATATATATATATATGGGAACTGATTCATAGCTCGCGTTAGCTATGGACACTATTCTAGCTAACTCATCTTCTGTCGTCCAATGGAAGATCTAACGGCTGACTGGGGCCTGGTCGCTACTCTCTCCTACGGCCAGCCAAATTCTTTTATGCTGACCGCTAGAGGGAGTGGCGGCCAACATAAAAGGTCGTAGAAATATTTGGCCTTCTGCCCAGGACAAAAGTCTAAAATACCCTCACCTTAGTTAGATTTAAATAGTTTAATGTATAAAATATTTGGAGTTTAAATTTTAAACAATCAAATTATCATAATAATTCACAATGTTAAATTATAGTAAATAAGAATTTATATTATAAATATTTTATATAAATAAATACATTGAATATATTTGACAATTTATACAAATAAATACATTTCTATGTATTTATTTACTATAATTTAACATTTATTATAATTTAACATTGTGAATTATTGTGATAATTTGATTGTTTAAAATTTAAACTCCAAATATTTTATACATTAAACTATTTAAATCTAACTAAGGTGAGGGTATTTTAGACTTTTGTCGTGAGCAGAAGGTCAAATATTTATACGACCTTTTATGTTGGTCGCTAGAGGGAGTAGCGGCCAGCATAAAAGAATTTGGCTGACTTTAGGAGAGAGTAGCGGCCAGGCCCCAGCCAACCCTTAGATCTTCCATTGGACAACAGAGATGAGTTAGCTGAAATAGTGTCCATAATTAACGCAAGTTATGGATCAGTTCCTTATATATATGTGTATGTGTGTGCGCGCGCGCGCGCGAGAACTAGTAATCAAACATGAGGCAATGAATTTTTACTCTTCGTTGAAGAATCGAGAGAGAAAGATGAGCCCCAACTTTTCTCCCAAAATAGCCTTACTTTCGTTTACATAGATGGGGAACAATGTTAATTACGCCCCATCATTCAACTGACTTGCCTTGTCATCACCATGCCATCGTTTTTCTTCTTACGTGTTTAAATTTTAAACATCAGTCGGATGACATCCTAATAATTAACAGTTTGTAAATTTTTTCTAGTACAAGCACCAGTTTGTTACTTTTTTCAGTTTGGGTATCAAATTATAAGTTGAGTCTCAGGACAGACACCAGAAGTTAATTAATCACACACTATATGTGTGCAGTTAAGAACAAAATTAAAATATTTGAATAAAACTTAAAAAAATATAAATAAAAAAAGATTAAAAAAATATAGAGATAGAAAGCGAAAGGAAAAAAAATTAAAAAAATGGTGATAAGTAAGGTGAGTTTAGTATGATTTAACAGTTGTGTAAAGTTATAATTTTTAACTAAAATATAATAATTTAAGCTTCATCATAAACTAGATTGGTTGCTAGTAATTATGTTGTATTATAATAATTTCATTAGCTAGTTTTAGTTTGGACGATTATAGATGAAGATTCTCTTTATTATACTTTTTGTTCAATTTTCTTTTATACATATTTAGCTTAAAAATATTGTTTTTATATAATCAACATAATATTAGCAACGAATAATACATTTTCACTACATTTTATATTTTTATCACTAAACAAGTATTGAAAAAAATAGTGTAAAAAATATAATAAAGAGGAGTCGGATCTGCCATTGATAATTAGCTTTGATTATGATAATTGTGATACCTATACTAATTTAATGATAAAGGGCATATGTATTGAAGAAAAAACAATTGCTTTGTCCTCATAAATTTTGTCAGGTTACTATTAAAATAATATTACGGGTCTTAAATTTTTTATTTTACATAAGTCTCAAATGATATGACACCGAATATTTAAATAATATTTTATGTCACAATTAATCAAAGAAAATTTATCCAATATAATAATCATTTGAAACACTTTTTGAGACAAAAAATTTAAGACCTTAACATTACTCATAATATTAACTTTTAAAGAAGAAGGAAAATTATTAGCCATTTACTTATTCTTGTACTACCGAAACTATATCATTTTCCTTTCACTTTAAAATATAATCATAAAAATGTAAAGAACATTCAAAAATATAAAACGTGACCTCAAAAATGTAAAATAACATTCAAAAACATAACCTATCCCATTACCATAAGATAGAAGTTGAATATTTAAAATACCAATGGGGAATATTTTTTTCTTGTTAAACAAAAACGTTGTTAATTTACTCTCCCATGTCAATTGTCCGGCCAATATTTAATTGCCACTTTGCTTCAACAGAGAAAGACGCCGCCCGCCCAATCTGAATCAATCTTCGCTAGACTACTAGCAAGTCTAGCCAAATTTTGACGTATAGTAATTAAAATACTTATTATTTTATCTTTTTAGGCATATGACTTAACATATAAGAAATATTATGTCGTATATCTATTGGCACATAAGCCTCTCTATATGCTAATGTTATAGTGAATTAGTGATAGCGAGGAATATGACAAGCCGCAAGCGTATGTCATTGTTGCCACTTACTCGTCTTTATGTTATTTTAAACGAGACAAAACTAATTCTTTCATTATTATTATTATTATTATTATTTATTATTATCCGAGACTCTTGTATTTTTTATTTTTTTTGTTTTCTTCTTTTTTTTTTTGTTGCTAAATTGTGAGTATATTAAGAACAAATAAAAGAAAATATAATCTGGGGGCATACCCCGCAAAACCCCTATAGTAGGCACATCAGAGACAGACCAATGATGCAAATATTATACTTGAAGATGGTGTAGTCGTAATTATAATTGTTTTGACATTTTCAAACATCTTTTAGCTGACAATTAAGTTCTTTTTTAATTAACATTCATTCGATTTGGAAACACTCCGAAAGTGAAGTGGCAAGTAATTTAAAGAATAACTTTAGATTCAAACGGTAGGAAAAACTGGGAGCTAGCTTTATGAAGAAAGTAGTTTGTATTTGACGTATAGAAGTATCAACGGCCCATATGTTGTATTTAAACAAAGATTGGAGTATAAAATATGATTGTCACAAGTCAAATGAAATGATCCAATTTCAGCCTATTATATGAGAGTCCAGAAGCTCATGCTAGATTCATAATCCATCAACCATAACGTAGTCCACTCTTATAAATTCGACCAACGACTTATTGTGACCTGCTAAGAATATACATACATATTACATTGAGTTTTTTCTTCTTTTTTTTTAAGGGTGGAGGAAGTAACGAGGATAAAAAAATTAGGTGAAATTAAGTTTTCATAGTTGGTACTGTAAAATAGTATTTATCTCTGCCTGCTCAATGGTATTATTTACTGAAATAGTAATTAGTATGTGTACCATTAGCAATTTAATGAAATGTCTCTTTGGTTATAGTATAACATAAAGATTAAATAGGGACATGCATGGATCAACAAATTCGATGCAAGGGAGATATATGACATCTTCAGATCTAGAGTACCATGCCTTTTGTTTTGTAAATGTACATTTTTTTAGTATAAACATGACAAAAAATTAAAATTAAAAGACGCAGTCATGGACTCTAACATATCATCAGATTTTAGAACTATCACCTTTGTTTAAGGTAAAAATGACTTATCACTCAAGAAAAATTACCTTTCATTAACTAATCCCTGAAGCATTTTTCAGAAATTTAATCAGATGCTAGTTTTTTAAGGTAATTTTTTTTATCAACAAATAAATTAAAAACTCCAATTAGAAATGAAAAAGAAAAAAAAGGAAACATTGATTTAATTAATTAACGACAGTTAATCTCCGTCTTTCACGTCTTCTTCTCCCTGTTCTCTCTTGCATATTCAATTATCAATTGTGAAAATGTGTTATTGCTGCAATTAACGCGCCAATCAGATTTAGTTGAGGAATTTGTTGTAAAAACGTGCATATGAATTGAATACAAAAGTAAACATACAGTATCTAGTACATACCACAAATCTTCTAGTCAGTAATCCTATTATTATGTACTATGGTTGGACATGGATCCAGTAATCAAGACTGCGGGTATTTTCAATTTGCGGTATTATTTCATCAATATAGGTTTCAGAAAAGCCACAAGACTAATCGGAACAAAAGGAGGGAGACGTCTCAAAGAAGGTTTCTTTTTTTATTATTATAAATTGAGTCTTTTTATTTGTTGATAAGAAATAAAGTTTTAAAAATTGACATATGTCATGATATCTTTCTTAAGACAGCCGATGAGATTTTGGAAATGGATCCTTTCCATTTCACTTTCATTCCATTTCCATCAAGTTCACTAATTTGGGTTAATAAAGATTTTGTTAGTAATGATCCAAATATGTTAATAGATGATTAATGATATTAAGATCAATCCTAAAAAAAAAATTAGTAATTCGACACTTTTTCACCGTTAAAAGTCTAAAAGAATTTTTACCGTGGTGAAAATTCTTTTAGACTTTTAACGGTAAAAATATGTCGGATTTTTTTTTTTTAGGATTGATCTTAATATCATTAATCATCTATTAACATATTTCGATCATTACTAACAAAATATTTATTAACCCAAATTGATGAACTTGATGAAAATGAAAGAAAAGTGAAATGGAGAGAAACCATTTCCCGAGCTTTTCATTCCAGCATTGCAGCCAACCAAGATGATGCAAGATCGAAAAGTAAGATAGAGAAGTCTCATGTTGCGCGTCATGGGTATACATGTCATATTAGTTGGTTGGAGCATACCCACCCACCCATTGTCAGACCTAAATAATGACAAGAGTTTCAAGAGTAATAAAAGTACAAAGTTAATATTCACCATTTTACGATTTTAAAATTACATCGTTTTGGGTTGTCCTTAGTATTGAATAGGATTTAGGAAGGAGTCATATCCATATGTATTACGATAAATATTGGGGGAAGAGGGAAAATATAAAATAATAATTAAAAGATCTTGATCCAATAATTATTTTCATCTCTTATGTACTAAAAAGGTGAGAGTTCAAATTAATCTTGTAATGGCTGCTTCTAAAACTAGCCAAAAAAAAAAACATGAAAGAGGCAAGAGTACTTTTTATGCACGTTCCTGGTCCAGAACTTCATGAACAAGGTCAGCTTAAATTTCTCCCAATATATTAAAAACTAGCTACGCCCTACAAAAGATTCACGCATTATGCACTTGTTTTTGGTCAAGTAAACTGTTATTAATTCAGTAGAGAATCATTACTGCATGAACTCAAGGCCGGCCAACTTGGAGTTCATCATCAGCTAGCCAAATTAAAACATATCGCAAGTTGCCTTCTTTAATTTCACCATATATATATATATATATATATATATATATATATATATATATATATATATATAGATTACTCCATAGTTTTGAGGGATTGTGCCCCATCACGTACGCTGCCTATATATCTCTTTTCTCTCCGTATCATGTTATAGAATTATAAATTCTTGTCGGTAGTTGAAGCAATTTAGTTGAGCTTTAATTTCTTGCTGACTTTCTTTCCATTATTAATTGTTGTGAGTTTTCACATCAGTTTCCTCATAAAACAACCATCATCACAAAATATTTCCACGATGGCAAAAAAACAACTAAGCAAAAAAAAAATAGTGTACGGTAGTTTATAGCAAACAATTACTATTACTTTTAGGAGATGTACTGCCTTATAATACCAATTCGACCGACCTTCATATTATGTAAAGTCGGAGAAAATTAATATTGTTACATTCCTCTCTAAATTTTGTGAGTGCAATATTAATGACGTGGACAAGATTAAAAAAATTAGAATTAATAATTTGTCCCAAGTTTTGCTACCTATAAAATCCATTAGAAAACAGGCATGGACATTTGAGAGCTGCCACTCATTTGCAACACAATAAAATGAATGGCGACTCTTCACTATCTCCATTTGCAAGAAGGTAGGCCGGTTACCCCTCCTGTCCATCTCAACTAATCCTAGTAGCTAGCTACATTTTACATTCCTTTAAATAATTATACATCCATATATATATATATATATTAATATATATATATATATATATATATATATATATATAAATGTGTGTGTGCATGATGGTTGCAGGTTGGAAGGCAAAGTGGCCATAGTCACCGGCGCTGCAAGCGGCTTCGGAGAAAGTACGGTGAGGCTATTCGTTCGCCATGGCGCCAAAGTTATCATGGCCGACGTCCAAGATGAGCTAGGACATTCCATTTGTCAAGACCTAATCAGTCATCACCCTGAAAATGCTAACATTATGTACGTCCATTGCGATGTTACTAGTGATTCCGACGTTAAAAATGTTGTGGACACCGCTATCTCCAATTACGGCAAGCTTGACATCATGTTCAACAATGCCGGTATCCCCGGAAACATGGATCACACAATCCTAGGCACGGATAACGAAAACTTCAAGAGGGTTTCCGACGTAAACGTGTACGGGGCATTCCTTGGAGCCAAACATGCAGCTAGGGTTATGATCCCGTCAAATAAAGGAGTAATTCTTTTTACATCAAGTGTTTCTTCAGTTAATGCGGGTGAGGCACCGCATGCTTATACGATGTCGAAGCATTCTGTGGTGGGGTTGATGAAGAGCTTGTGTGTGGAGTTGGGGCAGTATGGGATTAGGGTTAATTCTATTTCTCCGGGGGCTGTGGCTACGCCATTGCTAAGGAATGCAATGGGGTTGGAGAAGAGTGCGGTGGAGGGAATACTTTGTGCGTCGGCGAATCTGAAAGGGGTTGTGCCGACGGCGGAGGACGTGGCGGAGGCGGCGGTGTATTTGGGCAGTGATGAGTCCAAGTATGTGAGCGGACTTAATCTGGTGGTGGATGGGGGTTATAGCACCACCAATCTGGCTTTCACTATGGTGGCTAAAAAGTTGATGTCTTGAATTAAAATTTAATTTCTTGTTTGCACTGGATTAATAGAACCTTTAATTCCCATCCTGTACTGTTGCTATGCAACATGGTTGAATAAATTAAATAAAAAGCTTTTTCTCAATCATACATTTTGATATTAAAAAAAAAAATCGTCTTATGCAACTCTTAACACTTACAAGAACAGTCGACCAAAAAACAAAAAGTAGGACACTTTTTTTCTAGATAGAATTTTTTTTGGGCATATGTACTTACTTGCATTATCCTTTCAATATCGAGGTGTCTGCATTATTAAGGCATCTCAATATTTGAGCAGTGAAAAAGCTCCAAGAATATAGTTCTTTTTCCCTTCTGATTAGATAGATATGATTAAGAATCAAGCAGGATATTACATTAATAAAAATAATATGTACAAGTTAGATTTATCTTAAATTGATAGAAGAAGAGAAACATCTCTCTCTACATATGTCACTGTCACAGGGGTATGTTATACTCCCTCCGTCCCAAATTAATTGATTTTTTAGGACTTTTTAAAGTCAAATTGACTATTTTTAAAATTAATAATTAAGCATATATAAATATATTTTAAAAATTATAAAAATTGAAATTAGTAATAAATTGTATATACTTTCTTTTGGTTATAATATCTTCACATATATGTTAGCAAAAATAGTAAAAAGATTAGTTTTAAAAATAGTCAAATTGACTTTAAAAAGTCCTAGAAAGCAATTAATTTGGAACGGAGGGAATATGTATGTATTTCATGGACAAGATCTGTCCAGTCATAAATTCTGAGCACTTAATGGTAATGGCCGCCTTGCATCTGCATCATGAGATGGGGCTATATATGGGTTGGGGTCATATATACTCTTTGTTAATTTATATATATATATATATATTATAGAATTGTTTAAGTTATTTATGACAAAAAGAGAGGTGAGAGTTCCTTTACGCTTTTACGTGAAGTAGTCCTCAAAACGACATCGTTTTACATAATAAAATACACACATTCTCATGTTATGTACAAAAAATATTTTTATATATAATTTTCCAAAATATTATTATTATAAAGGGATACCTCATGCAAGAGAACGTGAGATAACTGTCCCCTCACCTTCCCTGCGCTCTTTATTTATTTATTTATTTATTTTGTGTTGCTCGTATTTTTATTCCTGAATTATTATTTATATCAATTAAGTTCTGTTGTTAATAGAAAAAAAATATTACAAGGTGATAAGTTATATATATATATATATATATATATATATTAACATATAATAATAGAATTTGCTTACCCCATCCAATTGCTGGATTATTGGGATTATTATTTCCATAGATCACAACTGCTCTTCCAATAATGCAATTTTGCCCGTCAAACAAGGAAATCTGAAAACATTTACCAACACCTTAATTTAATTAGGAAAGAAAAACAATGCTTACGACTTGTAACATAATTACATAAGTACCAATTAATTAATATGTTAAGACCATGTATATATAGTATTATATGTATATAGCCCGCCAATGTTTTTGTAGATTTGCATCCTTCCCTAACATGTAATTTTACTAGTGTTTGATTGGAGTTCTTAAAAGTATTGGCTTGTTAAACTAGGAATTACATTTACAATTCATTAGCTTCTGCGTAGACCTGCATCAAATGATAAGATTTGATCCATTTTCTTCTGAGCCTTAAACCTAACTGCTCCTAATTGACCTAAGGGAAGATAATACTCCAAAGAGTCCCATTTACAAAAATTAATGTATTTATTGTGTATCATTTTAAACTATCATTCATAAAAAGAAGACTAGACAAAATTGAGAATTAAGGAGACTCTTTCTGTGAAAGAGACCGATTAATAATAATAATAATAATAATTTATTTTAAATCGAATATTAATACGGTCTCATTTATCAAGGTGATGTATGTAGAGAATGAAAGTGAGATTAGTAATAAGGAATTAGTGTTCCTCTTGGTAAAGGGTGTTGGAAGAAGAATGAAGTAGAGGACATACATGAACAGAAGAAAATGGAAAAAAGACTTTTCAACTACAGCATGTGCATGCTGACAAACCATATTTATTGAGGATCCAGAGTCTTGATGAGCTTTAAGCAGGCACAGCTATAGCCAACACTTGCTGCATAAGTTTTACATAAGCTCACTTTCCTGATGTTTGAACCAAATCTCTCAGAGAATTAGAGTATCGCAATTCTCCTCTCACAGAAACACCCGGCCATCATTCATTTAACATAGATAGATCTGGTTGTTCAAAATAGAATTACGGCATCAACCATTAAACTGCAGAGTAACAAACAAAACTAGAAAACCCTATGGAGCCAGTTATGTATCCATAGTTACATGCACATGCCATTGCATTCAGGCAAAACTTTCATTTCTAAGCTAATCGGGTCAAGGGTTGATTTGGGTTTTACCTGAATTCTATACCCGACCCTTAACTATATAAAATTTTAAACCAATTAAGGTGAAGTGGGTCAAGGGTTGATTTGGGCTTTATTGGGTTTAACCTGAATTCTATACAACTCAGTAAAATTTTAAACCAATTAAGGTGAAGTTGGTCCGAGTCCTTCGCTAGAACTAATCCATGGCTCTAGTATTACTTCACTAGCTCTACTGGCAGAGAGCAAGAGCTCACCTAGCTGATCAAATGATTCAAATGCCATCACTGCAACGACTAATATATCCCACACAAATACATAAGCTGCCCTGATCATCAAATTGAACTTCATACATGTCAAAAACAAATGGCAATCCAAATCACAATTATAGAAACAAGTACTCATTTTCAAGTAGTATCACTGTATCACAATCCCTTCCTTCTAACTAAGACCCCAAAGCTTCCATAATCCTATTCCAGAACACCTCAGCAGCTAAAACCAGGAGGTGCAACAACTTTTACTACCACTCCTCAAAAGAGACTAGGCATTTGGCTGAATGCAGAAGCAGAAACTAGTATAAATTAATTCTACCATTATACACTGACGCAAATTCATCCTCAAAACTCAACTCACCACTTAAAAAGCAACAGTAGGACGATATTGAACCTTGTATCTTTCAATGTAACTAAAACATGCAATATGTATTATTATTAGTTAAACTTCACTAAATAACAGAGGACATAATAAACATTGAGCAATCACATCTTACTATCCCATGTAATCTTAGATCTAAAGAATAAAAACTGTAATATGAGAAACAATCAAGAAAGGAAGAGTTAAAAATGGACTAAAAACAAGATTTAAAAAAAAAGGAAGGCCAAACAAGATAATGGCAGCAGCTCAACAAGGACCATCAAGTACTACAGTCTATAAAGCCCCAAACACATTGTAACAAATGAGCTACATTGCACAGACAACCACCTACATCTGCATACATAACAAGACAATTTAAAATGATCACTGAAACATGTCAGGATGCAATTTAAAAACAATTTTTCCTTTGTATCAGTAGAACTCTAAAAGGATTCAAGAGAGATGTCAAAACATCTCCTTTTAAATCAAGATTTAAACTCACATTTCTAATCCACATGCAAGATGCAGATCAAGGATGATTCATAAGTGAACTCTATCATGACACCTTAGAAATAATTGATTCCTATCACATGCACCAAAACATCAATCAAAATGCACAAAAAGAAGTAGAGGTACTTTGAATGGATAATCTATCCTTAACCAGAAAGAATAAGACCGATCAATCTTGTAATAAAAATAGTTCATATAGGTGAACAAATTGGCTACAGGCTTATCACACCAACCAGAAGCTGGGTTTCAAGTTTGGGGATCAGGGAACATGGATGTGTTGATTGTTGGGACTTGGTAACCCTGTATACGAGCAGAGCAGTAGTAAATGAAATACCAAATACAAAAGAGTGTAATATCTTGTGAAATTGACCATTCTGATTTGTTTGAAAAGCATTCTCCTTGGACATTTATTTTCAATTTCTGAAAAACTTGGAAAGTGGGTTTGTATAGCATTTCTTTTCTATTTTCAGGTATGTATTTTCAAGGAGCCCCAATTTATAAGAGAAAAGAAGCTTTCAATTACTTTAAAATTTGGAAAAGAAGTAATCTAAATTGAGCACAAAAAACATTACATTGCACTGGAGACTCTATTTAACTCCATTATTTACAAAAGCAGGAAAGACCAATAACAACCGTCAACATAAAAATCAAAAGATAGCACACTAGTTAAAATTATACATCACAATCCATTATTGAACCAAATTCAGAACAGTTGTCTGAAAAAATAATAAAAATAATAATATTATCAAAATAATCAAAACTTCAACTTCAAAAACAGAACTAAAACCCATATACAGAATCTCGAAACTTTGGTAAATTGGGATTCAAAATTTTCAACTACACAGTATCAGCTATACTCTGCATTTTCACATCCAGAAGACATACCACTAGCAATAACATAAAAATAGAAACAAACATTATTTCTTTTTAAAAGGCAAAGAAAATAACTTTTTAAAACTAAGACATAAAAACAACAAATCCATAGTCAATAGTATGTTAATCAACATTTGTGAATCAAATTAAATTTTTTTGTTAATGCACAATAATACATGGAAAAAAGTTTTGGAACCCTCAAAATAAGCAATTCAAACAATAATAGCAATAAGCTCCATTTTACAAAACAACTAAAACTAGCCAAAAAATATAAGATTAAGATAGTCCCACCAGAAAATAAATTACCACCCAACCAAAACTGGTACACTACCCACCACAAACAGAACAGCATTTTTGGATCAAAATTTTCATTCATCGTCAACATACTACTTAATAATAAAATTTCCATCACAAGTTTAAAATAAGAAGTACCCATTAAAATAAAATTTAAATCTCTTCCAACATAATCCAAATTAAACCAACAATAACAATATTCATTTATCGGGAAACTTAAAAGTAGCCCATTTAAGAAAAGGTAACATCATAACAAAAACTACGCAAAATCCATTACCACTGAACCCCCAAATCAGTACCTCCTGCCACCTGCACCACCAGCAAAACCACCACGGCCACCACTGTAAGGCGGCAAAGAGGAAATAGCAGCAGCTTGCTCCTCCTTGAGCACAATCCCGGGAAGTTCACTCATACCCAGAGCAGCCAAAAGGTCAATGGTCTCCTTATCAACCTCGATGCGGTCAGTCTTGATGGCAGACTCATCTGGAACGAAATCCATGCGCCTTTCTCTCTCCTCTTCCTGAAGCTTGAGGGAGATGCCGCGAACTGGACCCTTTTGGATGCGCTTCATCAAGTGAGTGGAGAATCCGGCGATCTTGTTGCGGAGGCGCTTGGAGGGGATAATCGCCACCTCTTCCAGGATCTTCTTGTTGGTGTGGAAATCGAGTGTCATTTTCGAGTAGTAACGCTCGATCACTTGGCGGGACGATTTCTTCACGGTCTTGGTGCGTACTCTACCCATGATTGAGTGAAGAGAGGGAGAGAGTGTGCAGAGGGAGGGGAAGAGGGGGCGGGGAAGCTAGGGTTTGCTGGATCGGGAAAATGAGGAGGTAGGGTTTTGCGTGTAGTGAGAGTTATATATGGGTGTGTTTATATTGTGGGAAATGATAGGATAGGGTTGGGTTGGATTTAGAATAAAAATGAATAGCCGGACCTAAAATTGGGCTGGACTAGGTATTAGTATGAAGTTTGTGCTCACTAAGCCTGATTCAACTCAATGTAGTCCAATCTTTTACTTCTCATCCCAATCTGTCCTTAAAAATAATTTTTATTTCAAATTATAAGATAGTTATTGTCTTTTAGAAATTAATTTAAAATATTTTTTAATTTAAGATTGAGATGATCTATTAAAATTTATGAAAAAAATAAATTTTACAATGAATAATATTTAAGTGAGAGGTCGTAAGTTCAATCATTGACAGTGACCAAGGTAGGTTTAAATTCAGTCTAAACTACTCCATTCGTTCCAAATTAATTGCTCAATTTTGACTTTTTTAAGTCAAATTGACTATTTTTAGAATTAATAATTAAGTATATATAAATATATTTCTAAAATTATAAAAATTGGGGTTAGTAATAAATTGTATATACTTTCTTTTGGTTATAATCTCTTCACCTATATTTTAGCAAAAATAGTAAAAAAATTAGTTTTAAAAATGGTCAATTTGACTTTAAAAAGTTAAAATTGAGTAATTAATTTGGGACGGAGGGAGCATCAAAAAAAATATTTGTAAATAGTTTACAATCTCGTATTTTGGAACGAACGGAGAATATGTTATATATTGTTATAATTATGTTTAATTTGTGAAAATAGATATATCCACATAAATGATGCACTGTTTTTTTCTTTTTTATCATTGATTCAAATATTAAAGTTTTAAAGGGATCCACAAATCCAATTCATATGTCATTGATATCTCAGTGACTTAGCCAAATAATTAAAATTAAGACCAAAGATCACCAAATGATCTTTGTGTATGTGATCTTCGTGTGATAAATATTTTAGCTTTATTTATCTTTTTCATGTGATACTTTATTGATTTTTGCTATTTCTCATCGTCGATGTAAGTTTTTATTAATATTGTAGTTATTGTGTACTTCATTATAAAAATTTGTTATTATTTGTACTTTATACCCCAACTTTTTTTTTGTGAGAAAAAAAAGAAGAAGAAGAGACCAACTCATATTTAGTATTTCCACCAGGACGTTAAAATATTTTTAAACAAAATAAAATAAATAGAGATTTGGTTAAAGTGATACAACCTACGACTTTTCATCCATTTAAAATATTAACTAGTGTTTTAATAAAAAAAATCAAATAAATTTATACTAATTTAACTTTTTAACATTTTACAATTTGACTTAAAAAAAATAGAACTCTTTTTATATAATAAAGAGTATAATATTTTATTATTATGTTACCATCACTAAAATGTAACTTATTATGAAGAAGTAGAAGTAATTATTATAAAATTAATATTCGTAAATTTTGTACTCCCTCCGTTCTAAATTAATTGCACAATTTTGATATTTTTAAGTCAAATTGACTATTTTTAAAACTAATCTTTTTACTATTTTTACAAAAATATAGGTGAAGAGATTATAACCAAAAGAAAGTATATACAATTTATTACTAATTTTAATTTTTATAATTTTAGAAATATATTTATATATGCTTAATTATTAATTCTAAAAATAATTAATTTGATTTAAAATGGTCAAAATTGTGCAATTAATTTGGGACGGAGTGATAAATAAAAATATAGGGAGTAATAATAAATTTAAAATTTAAATTTATAAAAGTGAGTGGTGGAGAAAAAAAAAACAAGGCTACAGAGAGGTAAACCAAGGTATGAAAAGTCGAAATCAATAGAGGCAATCCCCAAGTAGAAAGTTGGCAATTGAGAAATGAAATGATTCAGAAACTCCGTCAGGTCATCACGTCGAATGAAAGCTAAAGTTGTTGTTAGCGACAGCGAGCATTTCAGTCCACTGGTTCTATCACTAACCCTAATCAATTTTGAGTTTTAACTGGTATGTATGTATGTGTTGTATTGTATGCTATATTCTTCATCATTCTTCTGCACATACCTACAGAAACAACATACATGCTATTCTAATATGTGTAGCAGCGTTCATCTTCATTACACTGTTGCTTACTCTGTCCTAATTACTTACTAGACATTCCTATCTTCGTGAATATAGCTTATTAGTATCTTCTTTTGTTGTCTGAGAAACTGGAATTAGAAATGCTAGCGATGAAATTAAGGTTCCCTTTGGATGTCAGGAACAAGACAGACTGAGATGTAATTGGAAATTATGTTTTTTTATCCTTTCTGGTCGGGAGCTGTGCTGGAAATCCATGAGATAAAAGAAAATTATAGCATGTATCAAGCTGTGTCTTTGATGAAGTAAATTTTTTATTTTATCTTTGTGACTTATAGCATAGGGGTTTTGGCACTAAAACATATTAATAGAACAAGTCTTAGATGGGGGATGTTTAGTACAGAAATCAGTTTCAGAGCAGGTCTTTGAAGTAATTCCATCTATCGAGGAAGGAGTTTGATGAAAAGTGAAGTCAAAACTGCCTCTTTTGGTTTGAAGAGGTGGCACCTAAAAGCCATTGTAACAACCGGGTTAAATTCCGAGTCCAAATCAAATCATAACTGAAAGTACCTTATATACACATTAAAGTATCCTATATGTTTCGATGAGGGATTGGGTGTTACAGTCACCGTAAGGCTCTTTCATCGCTGGTCTTTCCCAAAAAGTCGCTCATTTCCTCTTCTTGTCCGTTTAAATTATTTCTTTCTGCTCTCTTTCAATTGTGCACACACACACACACATGCACATGATTATTTGTTGAACAACATCTATATATATATCTAAAGTCACAAAAAGAATCTGTCTTGGTCCTTCAACCCAAACTCTTAAGAAAAGTATATATTAACATTCAACCTAAAAATTCAGATAAAGATTCACTCAACTACTTTTCCAACTCTCACTCAACTTCCAAACTCTTTCCATCCAAATTTTTGCTACCATAATTATCTCTTTACTGTAATCTCTTATATTTTGATTTCGTTAGCGTAGCGTTGTATTACAATTCATATCATCATTATCACTAGTATATGATTATGTTATTATTTTTATTATTAAATATATAAATATAACTATTCGAGTTTAAATAAGATTTTATTATTGCATCAATAGATAAATATATATAAAATTAATTTACTAGATGAATATACTATTCTGTTATTTCTTCTCCACCTCTTTTGTTTCTTCTCTTATCCACACCCCCATCCCCGCCCCCTTCTTTTTACTACTTTTATTATGGGTTTGCTATATTGGCTAGCCCAGATTGTGAACAACTCACAATTAGGACCACACTAACTGGATAACCACATGATATTTCTCTCTCCTCATGCTTTGCACGTGTGCTGTTGGCTGTTAATAATTTGGACAGAATCCTCCACTTTAACTCGATTGAATATATATTTTAAGTCCATTTATGCAATCGTAAGGAATAAAAGTTTGATAAACATAATGTAAACAGTCCCCATTTCAGTGACCAAAACTTCACTTAACCCTAGAATTAATTTTCTCTCGCCATGGACATAAATACTCCTACTTGAACAATGCAAATCAGTGTGTTATTTTTTGTGTGACTGTATATGATTAATAACCACTAAATTCTAGTGATTCCGTAATTATTCACAAAGGACAAAAAAATGCGTTGGGCTTACTGAATTCTTGTAAATCTTACAGAAAAGTGCGCTTTTAAAATACCTATCCGTTTTGCTTACCCAAACATTTTTTTTGTGATAAATGGATATTAGTTACCATTTTTATAGTAATCTTTTATATATGCTCTAGAAATTTGAAGGTAAAATGACATTTAACTGTTGGATGAGCTGTGAGATTTTTTAATTTTTTTGATTATCAGGTTAGTTGGACAACAGGTTGCGTGAGAGCTACTCAAAGCAATGTCGAGGCCAGCTCTACTATTTTTCTTGCTGTTATTGATTGTGTTCACTTCTCAGGTTGAGTGGAACCAACAGATTATTAATGAAGTTGAAGCGAATCCAACTGTATCCCGAAAGCAGCAAGATGTTTTAGACGCTCAAGAATCTGTCAAAGAAAAGGTGAGACTTCATCATATGAATTGATTGCTTTAGTACGTGGTTAATTGTCAAATGTATGTTGTCTATCCAGTTCTGAGGTAATGATGTGTGGTTTTATGTATGCTTTCTCTTATATATAGGTTATTACAAATTTAAGCAAAACATGTGTACATAGGCTAATCTAGTGAATCGAGAATTAGTTTCCAGTTACAACCTGTGATAAAAGCTTATGATACTTTTCTCTTGCATCATCCTCCCTGGCTGGATCTTCCTTCTCCAGTAGTATCCTTTTACACTGATCTCATCTTTTAACCTGCTGTCTAGCTCCATCACGTGTCCTCCATCTAATGCCGGCCCCAACCACCTTCTTAAGCTCCGCTCCCTTAACCCTGGCATACCTAGAAAGGTCCATTTTCATGTCCTTTACATTTGATTTGTTCATCTTCCTCAACACTTTAGCCTTGTTCACTCCTTTGTCATGCATTTCTTGAGCCTTTCGTTCTTCATTTTATACAAAATCATTTGTTTGTATTTTGGCAAACTATCTCTTGGCTTAAATGACACCTTGTTCTATCTTTCCTTTCTTTTTTGCGATCCAAGAATGCATATATATTGCTTATCTCAATTTAAGAGCCTACACTAGGTGCTAAGCAAGCTGTTCTTAGCCGTTTTGGACTTGCAGGGGTTCCTCTTTTGTTTGTCCTCGATGTTTGGCACAGGTTGTCGCGTTTTCATTTTCCTCTCCGCACAACCTCATTTAGTTGCTTTAGAGGGGTAGATCTAATCCCTATATATTACGTGATATTTTACATCAGAAGCAAAGAACATGGAGAGATGACTATTATAAATTTCCCTGTCCTTTTACATATTCTTTTGTAATATATGACGTTTGATATTAGGCTCAACCACGAGATTGATTTCCAAAGGCTATGGCTTAAGGAACAAGGGTTTATAGGGAAATACCCTATGAGGGTCTTTAAGTGGTCTCTTGTACTTCGCCAGTTGCCCCAAGACCTTAAGAGATTAGGTAATGGGCTTGACTCTAGCATAGCCCTCAGATCAACCACAACTTGTATAAGAAGAGAAAATATAACGTGCATCATGATTCGCTAGCAAAAGCTATTGGGTTTGCTGAAACTAGACCTGGCAATTGGGCTGGGCTGGCCCAAACGGGCTGGGCCATTGTTGGGTTGGGCTAAAATTGGGCTGGGCCAAAACGGCCCAGGTTTTGATGGGCTGAAAAAGTGAAGCTCAAAGCCCATTTTTTGGCGGGCGGGCTGGGCCGGCCCGCGGGCTTGGGCCATTTTTACAAAGGATTGAGCGGGCTGGGCGCCCACGGGCTGGGCCAATGTTGGGTTGGGCTAAATTTGGGCGGGCCAAAAAGGCCCAAGTTTTGGCGGGCTAAAAAAATGAAGCCCAGAGCCCAGCTTTTTTTGGGCGGGCCTGGGCCAATTTTGCCAGGTTTTGCTCCAACATAATTGAGGAATCAAATGCTAGTAGGAAGACTTGAACTTGACCTTGCAGAACCAAAACTTTAAAACCATGAGCTATCAGTTGCTTCAAAATGTTTAGCTGCTTGCGAAGGTGGTAAGATTGTGTATCAAGATCTAACAATTTTTCAAATCAACTCTTAGCTTTATATGTCATTCCCATGTAGGTCCTATTCGGATCTCAATAAGATGATCAAAGATGAAAATATGTTGGCACTTACAGAGAGAGATCAGGTGTTTCCCTTCCAAGTATAACTAAGAGTTCCATGATTTCTTAGAAGACCCACTGGGATTTTGACATTGTGTAGCTTATGTCACGATTGCCCACTCTGTAACCTAAGATAAATAGGAACTATGAGAAACCCCCAAGGGGACGGCAGACTGGCAGAGGCCCTTGAGGAAAAAATTCAAAATTAGTTATCAAAGAAAACAAAAAACAATTAGAAATTATGAAGTATCCTAAAAATCACAAAGAAGAGATAAGTGTTTGCTATTCTTAATAGGAGTGTTTTTGTTCTTTGGGAAGAGCACAGTCACACTTAGATGTTTGTATGAAGCAATATTGGATGGAAGGAAAAGCCCATATGTTTGTGATCATAGGGCAAAGAAACGGCCCTGAGACATACCGGTATATCCATCTCACTAGACAGATATAGGTGGGCCTTGTACAGGTCCATTCCTACTGGTTCTCATGATCCTAATGTTTTGTGTGCTTTTTGGAGGATATCTAATCCTTTCTTGAAGCCCTCTTTTCTTTTTGTCAAAATATTAGTGTTTTGTGACAAAGAAATTGGTGGTGATACTTGTGAAAAGAACATTTGGTGTTGATCACTAGCAAAAGCTATTGTGTTCAGTGCCTAGTGTAACTTAAGTTTCCTTGTTTAGGCTGAAATTTCTTCTAAATGGGGAGATTTTTTATTTTTATTTTTTCAAGTGATAAATTCTACTAACCGGGAATATATCTACTGTTGAGTCAACTAGAGCCCATAAGTTGAAAGCTATGATCTGAATTCTGAATGATAACATATATCCATTTGAAATTTTATATTGAAGTTGTGAATCTTATCAACTTCGTACAAGTTGATGCAGATTATCCTATCCCAAGAGAAAAGCATTCAGAAACTTAATAAGCTTGTGCAGAGTCTTCAAGAACAGCTGGTACAGTGCAGGGTTATTAATGGGGCTGTAGTTGACACTTCGATCCCTTTTACTGAACTTCTTAATGAACTTGAGCAGCAGCAAATCCTTGAGGCCTAAGCTGGAAGACCATGTTTGCATTAATGTTTTGGTATGTGCAGCTGGCTAAAACCATCATTCTCTTTTGAAGCAAATTATGCCATTTGACATATATACCACAAGCTTGATCATGTGTTTCTTGTCACTGTTTTGAGAAGGGTAATTTAAGTTCATTTAATTCTTCACTTTACTCATTGATTTACTGTTCTCTCGTATGCAACTGACTTGTAAGTTGTATCGCAGTAATTTGGTTGAGCATGATATGTTAAAAGATGTACATATGGTAGTCTTGACATTCCAAACAAAGTCCAATACCCATATGATGGCAAATATTATTTAGACTAAAGCAATATAATATGGTGTGAACTGTTTATAGTTTGGATTTATTTAGTTGTGGACTAGATTTATTATTTTTGTCGATTATTTTAGCCTTGTGTTCTTCCTTACAAGAGCTGTAGTTTCTTCCCTTCTGTCTGATAAATTGCCATGTTGATAAACGCTTATATATATACATATATACACACACACACAGCAGTGGGTAATTGAGGAACATGTTGAGAACAGTCTTAGCCTTTTAATTTGCTTTTTCATGGGGTTTGTGAGCACTTTGTTTTAGGTTTGGGTCTTAAAGTTCAGTATTTGCAGTTACTGTTTTCAGCAAAATAAATTAGAAGTGGGTGGAAAATTTTCTGTGTTGGGGATAAATAGATTTTGAAAGCAACCTACAATTATACATAACCACTTTGTACTATCTTAGTTAATTCTTTCAACCCTTTTCTTAGATTTTCTTTATTATAATCATTTGCTACTTGCTGGAGAGAAAAGCCTTTATTTCATGTTCCTCTTGAATCAATAAAAGATGGAGGCACTGAAAGCAATAGCCAATATTATTCCATCGCGTTAATTGATGTTTTGGTTACCGTACATTTTCATTCTGGTTATTAATTTTTCTTTTTATTATTTATTTTATTTTATTTTATTTTTTGGTTACGAGGACATTACTATACTCAAGAAAATGTTACAAACTAGTCATTACTTAACATTCCGTCCAAAAAAATGACGGAAGTGAACGTTTAACAACTGTTATATGAGATATTTGAATATGTGGCAGGTGGTGGTACGTGGAAGGTTAATTGATTTACTTAACATTCTGTCAAAAAATGACAGAAGTGCTTAATAGACTAACGTTTAACAGCTGTCATATGGGATACTTGAATATGTGGCAGGTGGGCCGCTATTACGTGGAAGGTTAATTGATGTTTTGGTTACTATAGATTTTCATTCTATCATTTTGGACATTAGTTATGCTTTACGGAGATGGAAGCCACAAGAATGAGTATCTTTAGTTTTGGAGTATATGGTGCAGCAGTAATACCTGCGATCTGCTCTAGGATTTAGCTAAGAATTATTCATTGGAAAGGTTTGTCATAATAAAATTGTTGGCGCTGACAATGTCTCCAGTCATTATGAGATAGAAAGGATAGAGAGAAAGCGAAGAAAGAATAATACGTTCTTCCATTTTTCATGCCATCAACCTAATTGCGAAATCGTAAACCAGTTTCGTGAATTGAATCGTAGGATTACGTGCAAGCTTTGCATTGGACATAATTTCTTTCAACAATATTATTCATAGTTTAATATTCATAAAAATAGATCAACATAAATTTAGGACTCTCTTTTCCTAACGGAGGGGGTATGACTATATCACTATGCTTCCCCGTAAGTTAGAATTCTAAGGGGCAAAGAGCCAATGAAATATTTCCTTTATTGAAAAGTGCTTATCACTATTATATGGTAGTTCATTCTGAAATAAGTACAGGAGCTAAGCTCTCTAATCTTTATCTCTGCTAAATGAACTATGTTCTTATTGTTCAGCTTTGCTGTCTGGTAATTCAGTTAACCATGTCTTTGCTTATTTTAGGTTAAGTCCGAGCTACACCAAAAGTTAGTGAATTAAATTACATTTCAGGTTGAATTAGCTGAAAAGTGTTCACACTAATTTCAGAGAATTTGAGGAATAGAATGGCTTACAAATTCATTGGGTAAACTAACAAACCAAAGTTGGACTGTTAATTGTATGGAATCTACTCATTTTTCATACCATTTGAGCTAGAGTTGTGTGTTCTTCTTCTTTTTTTTTTTAATAATTCTTTTTGTGTTTTTACTTTTGATACTATTAAAAATCTATTACATTTTAAAGAGAAGGGGGTTGAGAATTGAACTCTGGTCTCCATTGAGTAGAGGGTGGTCATTTGAGTAGAGTTAGTTGGTTACCTACTTGTAACATGATAATAGGCTAATGCTAGATAATCTAACCAATTAAAGCATGTTACTATGTCTTCCATGTAATTGGCGATGTGTAAATTATGCAAGTGGATTTCTAATTTCTATGGTTTCTTCATTTCCTTGTACCATATTAGTATGGTAGAATGACATTTTCTGTTGTAGAAATAAAGAGAGAGATATTGTGACCTTGTTGTTTAGAAGAGAGGCTTAAACAAGAATTCTTTCTTCCTTGACTTTCCTCCAAACAAGGGTGTAATTAATCTCGTCTTGATTACATGCAGATAACCGCATATTGTTGTTCCCTACCCCCATTATTCTATCCCAACAGTTTTTTTTTCCTCCATTATCTCAAATGCAATTATATAAACAGTTGAGTTGGGTCTTGTGCATTGTGCAACATCAAACCCTAATCTAGCTTCTATCCATTAATTCCTTGGAAAAGTTGTTGCTTCATAACCATAGTCATGACCCATAATCCGTTGCCATTGAATCATCGAACCTTTCTTCATACTAATTAGTAAATCATGAATCTTGTTATATATTGCGAAAGATTATGTCGAATTACGATTACAACATAGGTATATCAATACATGAAATTTGGTAGGATTATAAAATTGGCCTAGTATAGCAAATACATCGTAAAAATATTACTAACTATAGTTATCCACGTAACTTGTAATAAAAAAGTCGACATGTAAAGTCGCAATATATATCATTTTATGTAAATCATTAATGCCACCTCTAACTTTGCATTCTCGCAATTTAACATAACCATGAAAACCCCAAGCAAAACAATTAACCACTCTTTATCAAAGCATTTTTCATACTTAGAACGTGCTATCCCCTAATAAAAGGTGAAGGGAAATGTCAATTTCTAGGCCGAAACCAGCTTAATTAAATGTTGTAGTGCTTGGAAGTAGTATGGTACAACTATGAAATTTGATATAAACCCAACTTACTATAGATGGCCGGTCATAAATTTAATGGCTGTGAATTGTCGCAATAAGTAAACAGTATTAGCCCAACCGAAAATAAATGAATTGCAGAATTTTACTCAAACCATCACTACAAATTGAATTCTGAATTGTGACAGTATTGATGGAACATTAGTATTCATTAACCCGACCTACCAAGTCGTTATCCAGAGTCCATTATGGTGTGGCTCATTGAAATTGGGCTTTGTCTCAATTTAAGGCCCATCACTCCATTATCCCTAATAATCAAAATTGTTTGTATAAGAAAAAGGTTGTTAATAATTTCAAAGCATTATTTTATGCTGTCAGATTAAATATATATTTATATAATTATACTTTTACATGACACTTTATTTTTACCTGCACTTATTGTTTAGCATAAATAATTGGGCAAATTACATATATTAGTACATTTTTAAAAATAATTACAAAAATCATACCTCTATAAAATAATTACAAAAATATTACACTTTTTATTTTTATTTACAATATTAATATAATTATAAGTCCTTAATTTAAGGGATTAATATCCCTTTAATTCATCACTCTCTCTCACCCCTCCGTCCCACCGCCCTCCCTCCCGCTACCCTCCTCCCTCCCACCTTCTTCTTCCCCCTGCCCCTGCCATCCTTCCTCCCACAACCCTCCCCCCTCCCATCTTCTTCTGCCCTCGCCCTCCCTCCGCCCATCCTCTCCCTCCCGTCGCCCTCTTTCCTCCCATCCCTTCCCACCACCCACCTTCCACCTTCTTCCCCCCTGCCCCCGCCCTCCATCCTCCCTCCTCCCTCCCATCTTCTTCTTCCCCCGCCCCCTCTCCCCTGCCCCACCTCATCCCTCATGCCTTCTTCGTCTTCATATCAAGGTAACAAAACCTTCATACCAAGGTAACCAAATCGTCATACTGAGGTAACCAATCCACCTCTACACATGCAATTTTTTCATAGTGCAGTTGATAACCAAACCTTAATACCAAGATAACCAACCCTTAATATAAAGATAACCAAAAATTAATACAAAAGGTATCCAACCTTAATACCAAGGTAACCAACCTTTAATACAAAGGTAACCAAACCTTAATACTAAGGTAACTAACCCTTAATATAAAGGTAACCAAACCTTAATACAGAGGTAACCAAACATTAATACAGAGGTAACGAACTTTTAATACAAAAGGTAATTAACCCTTAATACAATGGGTAACCAAAACTTAATACAAAAGGTATCTAACCTTAAAACAGAGGTAACCAACCTTTAATATAAAGGTAACCAAACTTTAATACAGAGGTAACCAACCTTAATACAAAGGTAACCAAAACTAGTTATTACACTTTCAGAAATTAGTTACCTCCATACTAGTGTTTAGTTACCTCCATACTAGTGTTTGGTTACAGCGGATAGGGAAAAGAATAGGACTTGTTTTCTCAGTGGTTGGTATATTGGTCAGCTCGAGTTTTTGCTTATGTTGGTCAGCTCGAGTTTTTCATCAGGGAGGCACCAGAACGGATGAAATCCATATAGTTGGCTAGTTTTTCATACTAGCCAACTATATTCTAATGAATGAGTGAATATCCAATTGAATAAGATGCTTCCAGATTTTTAGTAGTAATACATTTCTGCAGGAAAAGGAAGGAAATTGAAGCTCAAATTTCAGCACCAGAAAAACCAAAAGGAATTTTGAAAGCAAACTCGAGAGATTCTAAAAAGAAAATAAAAGTTTAGTCATCGATTTGAATGAAAAGAATGTTGAAAATCAAAGACAAGAAAACGCACTCTTGAAGAAAATAAAGAATGATTATCTTATACTACTATGTAGTTTGGTATATGTACTGGAGAGAGAGAGAGTAAAAAGTAGTACGTTCCTTGGGTGAATGGAAAGGCCAAATGTGTTTTGCGTTATTTTTGTAATTATTTTGTGGATGTTTTGTTTTTGTAAATATTTTCTGATTGTTGTATATTATTGTTAAGGACTCTAAATAATTTCATGACATTTTCAACAACTTAAAAAATTAAGAAATAATATTCTTATTCTACTCTTAAGGTGCAAAAGTTTCAATTGCACGAAGTAGTACTCTTTGAGGACATTTTCTTTTTTATTTAGGTATTAAAAGTATGACTTTAACCGTTTACATAGACAAAGTAAATAAGTATTTAAAATTTTATATTATATATATCAAGTTAATATACAACAAATTAAGAAAAATAACACTATTGAATATATCCATATTAACTTAAATTTTTTTTATTATTTCTGTCTAATCGGCTATATGCCAACTACCTTAAGTTAGCAAACTTTTATCATACATAGAAATAAAAGAAAATCTTATTTTTTGGCACCAAGTCATGGATGCATGAGTCACGTGACAGAATCTCTTGTCATGTGATACTAGCTAGGGATCTGAACCAGGATTGCAAATTAAATATGTAAGATACATACTACTACTAGTCTACTACTACTACTTATTAGGTACTTATTATGGTTTTAATGGTCATTGAAGGAGCTCATAGGAAAATGCAACAATATTTATTCATCAAACAAATGGGAGGGGGGGGGGGGGGGGTTAGCTGCTTTAAGAAGCACCATTTTAAATCAATTTACAGAAATTTATCTAGTAGTAATGGTTTTATCACAGTTGACATTTAATTAAAGTTCGTATTAATAGCACAAGATTTTAATTGTCCTGATCAGATTCTTGATGGAGTTTGGTTGGCACCATGATCTGTTGTTAATGGTGTTTTCAATGCTCCTCTACCTCTATAAAACAATCTCTCTCTCTCTCTCTAGTTCTCCATAAAGTTATTAATTTATTTTATTTTATTTTATTGGACGCCATAAAAATATATAGAAAAACACAATAATACGACAGTATAAATTAAAAATAGACACATAAATTAAAAAAATATAATTAATACTTATTTATTTAATTAAAATATGTACTATAAAATAACAACATTGCCTAATCAGTTCAATGGAAAGATGTTAGAAAAAAGATGGAAAATAATTTGAAATGATGAAAGAAAAATGAATATGTAATTAATGTTTAACCGAAATTAAAAGCTAAGGTTGTGTTTCAACGTTTTTTGAAAAATATTTTCTAATTTTTTAAATATTTGGTGTGTGTTAGAAAAAACATTTTGTATTAGCGGAAAATCTCTATGTTATTCCTTCATAATTTCTGGAAAAGGACAAACGTGATCTCTCTTTCTTCGATAGCTCTCTTCTCTCTTTTCTAATTTTTTTTATTATGTTTCTTGTTAAATCATATATTTTTGTTTTAAATTATACATGTATATAATTTATATTTTTACATGTTAAACAAAATATATTCTATAATTTTAAATTTCAATTCTTATTATGGTGAATATGTGACTCTCTTTTTTTACTTATGAAGACCACTTTAAATAATAAATAAATTAATTCTACAATAAACTGAAAAACGAGACCTGGTGATAATAGAAAGATGTATTATTAGTTTATCACAAGTTGAAGACTATTTTAATAATATAAAATAATATTATTGTTTTCAGTTTCTTTATTATCGTTGTACTCTATTTTCAATACTGCAATGAATTTCTTACGTTTAAAAAGTAATTAATAATAAGAAAAGAACTAATAGTCATCCCTTCTGTATTCTAGAAAACGATATCATAAGTTCATAACAAAATGTATAGAGCGATAATTTAGATAAATCTCTCCAAAATTTTCTTTTGTGTGTGTATATACACATATATATATATATATAAACTTTCAGATGCGGACCACTCGCATGCGCCACGTGACAAACCCGCATGCAGGTGGTCCGCATATGAACGGCTCTATATATATATATATATACATACACACACATAAAGATCACCATTTGTTGGTCAAATTTTCAATTATATAGAAATTTTTTCAAGGACAATTGAATGTTGATAATAGAATGGTTTTCAATTGGTGAGGTGCTGTGTCTGGAAGTTGGTTGGGATGAAAAATGAATCCCTTTAATGGAGTTTGAATGCTTCTTCAGATGTGCTGCTATATAGTATGTAACTAGAGAGTTGTGAAGAAGTAATACACATATATATATATATATATATATATATATATATAAAGGGCACAGATAATCACAGTCTTTCTCTCTATATCTCCTCCTTCCCCATATTAGGAAGGTAATCTCAATCTCTAGCTATGCTAGGTGTATCACTTAATGCAATTCAATGGGGGAAGTTGTATCACTTGTATGTTAACTCTATTTTCATCAATAGGGGATATAAATTTATGGCATCCAACCCTTCAACTCTGCTTCATGCATACATATATGTATACATTTATGAACCCTATTTGATCTTTAAAAAATGAAAATTATGGTAATTAACTGCTTTTATCTTACTTGCTATTACTCCATGTCCTACGTATATGCATAGCCATTGGCCAAGTTTAGTTGTTATCAATTATATTATTTATTTGTTCTCACGAAGGTTGAACGTATGCATCAACTGCAACCTGTACATAGTGAAAATATTGATAGATTTAGCAACAACAACAAAAAAAAAAAAGAAGAAGAAGAAGAAAATATTGATAGTTTTATGGTCAGAAAATAAATCATTGAAGTAGTAAATAATATTTTGTCGTTCTATAAAAATTGAGTATCATTTTCTATAGAAATAATTAAAATAATACTTCCTCCGTTTTAAAATAGAGTTTTACTTTAAATTTATTAAAATTAATTTATAAAATATTAAAATTTAAAATTAAGATACTAAGATTTAAAAATAACAAATTTTATTATAGTGATATTTTTAAAATTATTTATGATATTTATGATTTTATAACTAAAATCTTATTAATTCACATCAATTTTAAATTTTGATATTTAAAAATTTAATTTAAAAAGTTAAAATGATAGTTGTGGTGCATGGTAGCAGTAGTAGCAGCAGCAGCAGCTAGTATGACTCTTAATTCCTTTGATGGTGGAGAAATAGATTTAAAATTACAAATTTACAATCCCGACTTGGCAGTGGTAGGAGGTGACATGTTGCGCTCGAATCAATTAATGAACTACTAATTACTAGTTCATTCAAATTTTTCATTTAGACGTGACTTTACTATGTTACTCCAACATTTATGGGTAGTAAGTTCAAATTATAGTTAAAATAATTATAAAAGTATTATTAAATATATATTTATTTTAGTAATATAAATATTACTATAACAATCAAATTTAAACAACATTGCAAAATTATCTTCATGCATTTTGAATTTTGGAGTTCATTAATATTTGATAGGGTTTTGAACAAGAAATTGATGAAAACAATCTATTTAATTTGTTACATCAAAATACTTTTGATTGATTAATTAGGTAATCGTTCTCTCGCCCTCTTGGTACATAAGGGATGGGACCCTTTGGTTCGTATTGTGATATTCAATATTAATAGGTTTATCTTATTTAAACATTATCAAAAATTAAAATTGATGTGACATAATTGTTTCGATCCCTTGAATTAAGAAACAATTTTAATAGTAAATGAGTTGCAACCACCAAGCCTGTAAATCCTAGCTAGCTTGTAAATATGCATGAATGAATGTGTACCAAAAAATTACTCCATTAAATAGAGATGTAAATGTAGAGCGAAATGACTGATGATTCAGGTGGGAGGACTCCACAGACATTCAATCCCATGGTACGTACTCTTCTTCTGTTGTAAAAAGTGGGCATGCAGAGGCCAAATCAAGAAATTTTCCGAATAAAAGTTGGGGGCCGAAAGTAAAAAAGAGTACATCATCATATTTAATTACTAATTTAATGTGCAGTAAGATTAATAAACAAGTGAAGTAAGTTGGCACGAAAAAGAAAAAGAAAAAAAAAGGGGTACTGAAAATGCATTCATATAAGTACTGTGATCCGGCCGCTGCTTTTATATTTCTTGTACATCTCATATTTATTCAAGACTTTAATGGTTTCTAACTTTATTATGACAACATTTAGGGCTTGTTTTATTTTCCTTATAGTTTGTTTGGAACTTGAAAAATCCAAGGGAAAAGGGAGGAGAGGAAATGAAATTCAAAAATGTATTTTATTGAAGTTTTTGTTAGATGGGATACATTAGTTCTTCAATATATTGCACAAAATATATACTTTTTATTGTGAGTAGACAAAATGACTCGTTATATTTTCTTTTTTAACAAACTCTGGGAACAATATATATCAGGGGAGATTAATTCATTCAATCAGAAAGATATGAATTACATGTATGATAGAGTTGAGTGGATACCTACCCTATTCAAAAAATAAAATCCAAATTACAAACTTTTATTATGATATAAGCAGAAAAACAAAATGAGGAAACAATTTTCGAGACATGCCTCATAACGCATCCAATATATTTGCAATTGTCATTACCGAAAACGAAAATAACTCTTTACATAGAGGCAATTCAACGTCCCAAATGAGAAAACTAGCTCCCACAAGAATAGAGAAAGAAGACATATTTAACCCAAAATTAAGAGAAAATAAAACCCCCACTAAAGGATAAACACATAGGGAGAAACAAACAACCAAATAATAGAATTATAATAACAAAAATATCTAGGGAAAGGTCTTTTCAAAAGACAAAAGAGACCCTCCTCAGATGTAAATCTCAAATTTTGGAGGTTATGGTTTCTGGTTAGAGAAAAGAGTAACATGTTATATAAATTGATAAAAAAAAATATAAATAATGTATTGATGTATCACTAGCAAACAAAACATAGAGATATTTTTATGACAAGATAAATTAATTTTTTTTTTTATAAAAAAAAGTCCAAAATTTCAAAGGGGATTACATAATTTAACTAGAAAACCTTTGAAAAGTTGTCATGCGAGCATCCCCTGTAAATCTTTCTGATCACGTTTGGTTAAAGAACCATTAAAACTAACATTGAATACGTGAAATGGAGCTTCATGATACTTGAGGAGCAAAAATGGAATTGACTGAAAACTCTGGTAATATTAGTTTAAATTTAATTAATTGCTGCATTAATTTAAAAATAAACTTTTATTTGGGAATGTTATAAAATAAATATACTTTTAAGTTAAGAACTGAGGAGCCAAAAATTATTAAAATAATTCATTAAACCTAAGGGTTATAAGTTACAAGGTCTCAATCTTAATTGACCTTTAAACTAAAACCCTATTGACTTTTATTTTACAGGTTAATCTACTGCGAATCTGTGATCATGTCGAGCTAGATAGGAGGGACCGTTGAGCGTATCAAATTGTCCTTATGCTATACCCTTATGTGTGCCTTTGGCAGGCGAGACAATCAGCGAAAAGTATTTTTTATTGTTTTTTTTAAAATATTTAATAATTTAATAGAATATATACTATTGTTGCACAGATATTAGTTGTAAAAATATTTTGAGAGAAATTAAAGTTTAATATTTTCACATTTGTGAATATATTTAAACTTATAATGTGATAAAAAAAATTATTTATAATGTAATAAAAATTGAAGCACTTTTTTAAAAAAAATTATATATAACACAGTTTCTTTAATATATTTAATAATAATAATAATAATAATTAAAGTAAAATAAAAAAAAAAAGCTTTATCACTCCACTAAACGGCCATTATGTACTGCTAAATTTGTGAAAGTAAATATTCCCTCTGTTTTGAATTATAACATTATTATTGATTTTTAAAAAATTAATTTAAAATATTTTTAAATTTAAAATTAAAATGAGTCAATTAAATTTTAAAAACAATAAAATTAATAATCAACCATACTTTTAGATATTTTATTGTATTTATAATTTTATCGACATAAATTTCTTTTAAATTTAAAATTAATTTTTTAAAACTTAATATTTATTTTATAATTTAAAACAGAGGAGTACTATCAATATCACATGGGCAGTCTTATGAGTTGCAATATTTGACCATGAAACATAAGATCCAATCATAGACATATGAAAGTATCCACCCAATTTGGTGGGACCATATTTATATTATTATCACAATCCTTAAATGTAGTTTCTAATGAGAGCAAAAACTTTCTAAAAAGGTTTCAGTCCTTCACGCCACTTATGGCTTAATATAATATGGGGAAGTTAATTCCGACTTGATTTCTCAACCTACTCGACTAAAGTACTGTCATTTCTGTTCTAAAATTAAATACATAATTTAATTTTTAAATTTAAATAATGACATATTAAATTTTAAAACAATATGATTCATAAAAATTTAAAATAAAATAAATTTTGTGATTAATAGTTTTTGCTATATACTATACAATTATAATAATTGTATCAACTAAAATTATACAAATTTTTACTAATTTGAAATTTAATATACCGTTGCTTGACCTCAAAAATTAAATTGTATCTCTAATTTTGAAACATAAGAAATATTTATTTTAATGTACTTGGTTGATATATAACTCATAAATTTTTTTTAGAACATGTACTAAATATTGATGTACGTCATAAAAATAAAAATATTCATTTTATCTGAACAAATATATATTGGATGAAATTTTGATAATTGTTCTAATGACATTTAATATTTTAAATAAATTATTTTTATTTTAACAAAATCGACAATCAAAAAATTTAAATATATATTTCAATCATAGGAGTATAGGTACTGAAAAAAGAAGTCGAAGTAAAAGAGGAGGCTATCACAGTATCACTCCTATAACGGATAATTTAAACTTTATTAATTTTCCATACCTTAATTGAATAAGGAATAATATCATATATATATATATATATATATATATATATATATCTTATACACTAGAATAAGAGTACACCCTCTTGTTCAACACAAAAAATTCTCATAAACCAATCTTTTTTGTTCCAAGAGAAAGGTGTTTTCATTTTAGTGAAAATAATATGAAATTATATAATTACAAATTTGTCATTGTAATTTGTATAATGACACCATTATTAGCCTACCAATTTATTATATATTTATAGAGCTAGACATGAAAGAAAAAATATCTTTAATATATATATTAAAACATAAGACTTTCCCTTCTTTTTCTTTCTAAACGAAACGAAGGAATTAAAGAGGGTGCATGGCGACACATTTCCACCAACATATATGAAGAAACGTTTGCGCAGTACATATATTTTAATTATGTGCATGCACGGGTATTACAGGAACTCTCCAATGACTATGAGTATCATTCAACTAGGAGCCAAGAATGTATTACATTCACTGTATTTTATAAAAAGAGTTTTGTTTGTTAACTTTTTTTAGTTTTATAAAAAAAAATTAATTTATTTTTAATAATAATATAAATTTTTTAAATTTGTTATCATAATTTTATTATCATGATATCACTCTTAAGTGCATATAATATTTTTCTCAAAACTGGAAAAGAGAAAAAATTACATTATTCCACCTAATAAGCGCATATGATGATTTTTTAACGACTCCATTATCAGTTCACATCATATAATATTTTCTCAAAACTGAAAAGGAGAAAAAATTATATTATTCTACCTAATAAGCGCATATGATGTTTTCTTAACGTTTCCATTATCAGCTCACATCGAAGTTCGAACATGACTAGAAAATAGAGATAAATCAACTTTTGGTACCTGTACTGGGACACGATTTACAATTTGGTACCCGAAGTGAAAAAAGTTACAAACTGGTGTTTGTACTCGAAAAATGTTACACTCCGTTAAATAGTAGGGTTCCATCCTTATTCTGTTTGAAAATTTGACAGGTCATATGCAAAAGATGACATGGCGATGACTGGGCAACTCCTTCCTCCGCTCCTCCACCGCCTCCTCCTCCGCCAACATTTTCTCCTTTTTCTCCTTTCTCCGCTGCAAATCAGAAATTCAGATCCATTTTCTCTCTCTAAATTCTTAGATCCATTTTCTCCTTTTTCAGATCTGATGTATCATGAGAGAGAAAGCTTTAGATTTGATGTATGTATTATGTATGTACACACACAACTCCTCAGCCTGTCATCTTTGATCTCTTTACACTTGAATCATCATCACCTTCTGCTTCCTGAAAATTGAAGTGTCAATCAATTTTTTTATTTTATTTTTTTTAAAAAAAAAATAAGAAAAAGAAAAAGAAAAAAGTAAAGGAAAGTACTGATCTTGATTTATATATATATATTAACCTTTACTGCAATTTCCTTAGCTTTTCCTCTTGAAACTACTTTTCTTTTTCTGGAATTTAATTCATTTGGAGTTCTCAATCCATTTTCCCCACTTGGGTTTTGTCCAGAAACAGAGGATTCCTCGGTGGAATTGGCAACAGAGCTTGATAAATTAGTGAATTTTCTATCAAAAGCTGAAACAGAACCATTACTAGACCTCATTTCCATCTGGGTTTGAACAGAATTCTTGTTTTCCTGTATACCCATTGGAGATCCAGCTGCCTTAAGAGAAGGACTACTAGCAACTCTAGATGTATTTGTTCGTGAGGCATACAAAAGTATTAATTGATTTGATGCTTGAAGATCCTTTTTCAGATCTGATATTGTAGGGAATTGATTTGACGAGAGAGAGAATGGTGGTATTGGAGGATGCAGGGGAGGAGGGGGAGAGGATTGTGACAGTTTGTGGCGGCGTTGCGGGTGATGTTAACGGAGCCGAAGTTATTGGTGGCGCGGCCAGTGGTTTGGAAGAAGGTGGTGATGAGTTTTCCAGCGGGGGTGAAGTGGCGGAGGGCGGTGGGAGAGAGGTACTCGAGGAGGACGTGGTAGCGCAGGATGTCGGCGATGTTGGCGGAGGAGGCGGTGGAGGAGCGGAGGAAGGAGTTGGGGTCGGCGAGGAGGGTGAGGGAGGTCCGGCGGGAGAGATCGGCGGCGACGGTGGTGGTGGAGTTGAGGAGGTTGGTTTTTGCAGAGTGTTGGTTGTAGCATTACTCAAAAAATTAATATTACTTTTATAATTTAAAAATATAAATGTATTTTAAATTTTTAAAAGAATTTAAAGAGAAAAAAATAAATTACAAAGAATATCCACGTCAGATGAGTAAGCCTCGTCAGAATTTTCCATCTTCTCCGTTAGTCAATTTTAACGATTATTTAAAAATTGGAAAGTACAACCACCAGATCACAAAATTTTTCGAGCACAAACACCAGTTTGTAACTTTTTTCACTTCGGGTACCAAATTGTAAGTCGTGTCCCAGTACAGGTACCAAAAGTTGATTTATCCCCTAGAAAATAAGAAGCCAAGTTTATAAAAACAGGAGTATCGCTACGACGACAAAAAAAATATAATAAAGAATAACTTATAAAATGATATGACAAGTTGTAATTATTTGATTATCTATTATATATGAGTGAATTTAGTGACAATAATCGATTACAATTAATTATATTATTTTATATCTATTTTTAATAACTATTCTTTAACCATCAAAGTATTATATCAAATTTCTCGCTCATATATGGCACTAGCTGTGGATGTGATACATAATTTCTCGCGTTGACTTCTCTTATTATTTGGAATCATGGGATTTATTCGTATCCTTATATTATGGCTAGTATTAGCAATCAAGCTAACTCAAGAGAACTATGCACCGTAACACACGTACCGCAATTTGCTTCACTATTTTAATGTCGCCATTTAATCATTATTAGAATATTATATATATATATATATATATGTATATTCTATTATATATAATGGGAGAAATTTCATACCCTCTTATGATCATGTTCATATTATAAAATAAAGCTCAAATTCTCTAATCGATCACGGCACGATTAGAGCCACCTAGACATGTTTACTTTCACATCGACGCGCATGCACGTCTATTTTTATTTAGATTGATTTGTTGCTCGATCATATATATATATATATATATATATATATATATACACACACTCTATCTTAAATTTTCTGACATATTTTGAGATTCTCGTGAGTTAAAGCAACTTAAAATTCAAAACCAATTAAAGAGGTTGACTTTCTTTGATGAATTACTCACTTGACAAAAAGGCCACAAAAAATCAATTTTTTGCTGTAATTTATGTATTAATTATCTTTGAAAATTATATAATAACAACGTACAACACAATAATAATATTTTTGTTGTTATTATTATTAATTATCTTCGGTCATAGATCTAAATGGTCTACTTACATTGTCCAACAACTTGCATTGAATTGCAAAAATACGACGTTGCAAATAGTCAATGCCCCAAAAATAAGCAAATTAGTCGTAGTGGTAATTAAGTGGAGGGTGGCGACAATTGTAATTTATTTATTTATTTATTTATTTATGTTGGAAAGCTAATATATATATATACACACACACATATGTGTGTGTATTATCACAGAAAAGCTTTTGTATTAATTCCATTAAGTAAATTAAATCACAAAACAATATAACCTAAAGCAATTTCATTCACCAAAATTTTTAGCCTTTCATTCCAAGAATTTTAACATAAAATTAAAACGATCCATCTAAAAAAGTCATGTCTCCGCGACATAACTGGGGTGCTTTAAATACGTACTTATCCAACATGGGCTTATAATAGCCTAGAATTAATGAAGAACCTTCAACCTTGTCTTGGCATTTGTTGGCCCTCATAAATCCCCCAAAGTTTTTTTTTCTTATTTATTTATGATGCCACATGTGAAGAATTTAAATAATTACAATTTTGAGATTTGATAATGAAATTTGATAAATCAGTTTTGATAATATTAGATTTGGAAGAAATTTATTTATTTATAATGAAATCTGATAAATCAATTTTGAGAATATTTGATTTGGAAGAAATTAATTCTTAGAGTTGGCTACCATTAATGTAAACGAGGCAAATTAACCCATGTGGGAACTAAAATTACATGCATGCTCAAAGGATAGTACCGCAGCTTATAATTCAGAATAATATATAGTGCATCTTCTCATGACTTCTTTAATTTTGGAACCTCTTAGCCAGAGACTGGAAAGTTCAAAATCGAGTTGCATTCATGTCCTTAAAAAAAATTTAAAAAAATAGAGTTGCATTATTCAAGATGATGCTTGAGATGTGCACAGAGTTTTTATTTTAATTTTAGGGGAAGCAAAATGTGACTCGATATATCTCTCTACTTCATAATAAGAGTTCCATTTCATTTTATTTTTTAGAGAATGACTCTTATTTTTATTAAAAAATTTATAAAGTGACATAATATTCTCAAATTTACGATTATATTTTACCATCATGTCATTAATATTAAATTAGCAATTAATTTAAGGGCAAATATATATTAAAAAAACGAAATATATCCCTTATTTTCAAATGAAATTCTTTTATTTAACAAGGGAGTGTTATAAATCTACCTTCTTAATTAGTTTTTACTATTAAAAAGACGAGAGCAGGGCGTCTAATTACCCTTTAATTTGAAACTCTGTCCCAATTTGTGAAGACAAAGATGTCCTGCAAAAGGAGGCATATATGTAAGTAGCTGAATACCTGAAGCCACAGTGATACATTGGCCTCTGTTGGACTTGGCCATACGGTATCTCTCTAGGCTGGTGACCAAATAATTGGGCATTCGACCCATTATTCTATCTCATGTCCAAATGTGTGTGTATATATATATACAGAACCGATCTCTAACAGACCCAAAAAACGGACCGACTATAGCGACGGACCCGTTTTTTGGGTCCGTTGGAGAACCGGACTCTATATATATATATATATTAAATAACACCAATTCTCTCTCGGAGAATGAAATTTACATTACTGTAATAATGATCATGAACAATCTCGATCTTTAGGATTAGCTTTTGTGTTTTCTATATATATAGGATAATAGGACTATATGTAATAAAATTATAAATGGTTTATCATTTTGTAAAATTAGCAGCTTTTCAATCAATTAATAGAAGCCAAATTATTTTGCAATTATACTTAAATTTTATCTGTCTAGTAACTGGTAAAACCGGATGGAGGCTAATTCGATTACAATGTTTTTTAATGGGGTACTTGAGTCTAGAAATAGTCCACGCATATGGCTAATGTTTATGTCAATCTTCTAAATTAGGATTGTTTGTGCCAAATTTAGTAGAGGATGTGCATCCATCCCCATTTGCTAAATTAGGGTGAGGTAATTAATTATTTATAGATGTTGATAAGAACATATTTATGTCTTTGATTTCGAAGTTGACAAACAACAACACAAACACATTCACAAGAATGCGATGAGCAGTAGTTGTAGTTACTAGTAGTTAGTAATTAGTACAAACAATATTAATATTAATAATAATAACAAAAAAATGAGATAAATACAGAAATTATATTGAAAATTATTTCAATATATGTAGAATCGCAAAAATTAATATTAGAAATAAGAAAATAATCCATTCGTTCAACAAAAACAATTCTAGCTAATATTTATCCCTAAATATAATGAAGGGTTAAATTAATAGTGGTGACACGATAATAAACTTGGAGTCCTACTATGTATTGTTATAAATTTACGCGGAATTATAATTGCGAAACTTATCGATACATGAGATTGGTAGGAATCATAGGATGACTCCACTTATTATGCATCCTACTAAAAAAGATACCACTAATATTTATCCACGTAAAATTGAAAACTAAAAAGTCGATCTAATCATTTTTCATAAAATTGTGTTACTATATTTGAGGATATTATATCATTTTATACTATTATCAGGGGTTAAATATTTTTTTTGTCACTGTACTTTAGGTCAACTTACAAATAATTAACTATATTTTTTTTCTTACAGTCAACTAACTCAACTTTAATTTACTTACAAAAATTTCAAATTCCGTTTTGACTGTTAAATTTTTGACGGAATACTGTTATGGCATCTGACGCGGACAAAATTTAGTCGGGTTTAACCGCCCACAATCCAACACCACTTACCCACCATCTCTCTTTCTAATGTTCTTCATCCTTAGATTACAGACCAATTATCTCTCTCTTTAATCTTCTTCATCCTTCTATTACAGAATCACTACATGAGATCAAAGAAGAACCCCTAGTGTTTGAAGAGTTATCGACTTCAAAAATCACCAAAAGATTGAAAAGGAAGAAAAGGATTTTCCCAATTTCATAAAAATCTTTGATGAAGATGATGAAGATAACTAGGTTTGCAAAAATCTCTGATGAAGATGAAGAAGATCTATGGATTTGGGGGCTATGAACTAGGTTTATATTATCCCAACAGTGCAAATCAAATTTGTTTACTCAAAAATTCATAAAAACAGAGTACGAACAAGGGATGAGCATGAGGAGGAGGCGAATCTCAATAATTGTAATAAAAGTCGGTAAGAATTTATTTCGAAAAGATTTATCTATCTGTTTCGTTTATTCAAATGTTCAAGGCGTTAATGCCAGTTGTGGTTTACACACTCGGGATCTGCTTCAAAAAGGAGAATTACAAATCGGACATTATGGTGAATATGATCTCGATTTTAATTGGGGTTGCGATTGCGACATATAGGGAGGCAAAATTTGATGTGTTTGGTGTTATTCTGCAATTGGGTGCGGTTGCATTTGAGGCCACCAGACTTGTGATGATTCAGATCTTGTTGACATCAAAGGGTATTCAGTTAAATCCCATTACTTTACTTTATTATGTAGCTTCTTGTTGCTTGGTTTTTCTGTTTGTGCCCTGGGTTTTTGTTGAGTACCCTGTTTTGAAGGAGACTTTTAGTTTTCATTTGGATTTCGTTATTTTTGGGACTAATTCGTTGTGTGCATTTGCGTTGAACTTGGATGTGTTTTTGCTGGTGGGGAAGACTTCGACTTTGACTATGAATGTTGCTGGTGTGGTGATGGATTGACTATTGATTGCGTTTTTATGGTCGGTTATCAAGGATACTGTGACTCCTATCAATTTGGTTGGTTATGGGTTGGCGTTTTTGGGTGTTGGGTATTATAATCATGCCAATTGCAAGCTATGAAGGCAAAGGAAGCGCAGAAGAAGGCACAACCACAAGGGGTGATAATGAGGAAGGTGGGAGGTTATTGGAGGAGAGAGAAGGGAATGAAGATGGACCGGGGAAGAAGAGCGATTCAGAGGACTAATTTTAATTCAAGAGCTAATGAATTGGTGGAAAAGGAAAATCTGTCACATCAACTTTTTTTTACAACTCAGCAGTTGATGTGTTCATTTCCGTTTAAAGTCAAAAGACTTAACGGATTTTCTAACGGTTTGTAAGAAAACTTAAGTTCAGTGAGTTGACTGTTAGAAAAAAAAAATCAGTTATCCATTTGTAAATTGACCTAAAGTATAGTGAACAAAAAAAGCATTTAACCCCTATTATCAGTAAAGGAAATGACTCCTTTGTGAAACAAATTTTTCTTTTAACAAATGAGACTTTTTTTGGAACTGAGATTATTAAAAAAAACAATTAAGATAGTATATCATGATTTATACACATATAAATGGAACATAATTATCTTACGCACGCAAGCATCTTTAAAAACTTTAGAACAACCACCCCAAGGTTTGAAATATCACGAGGCTCCTTATTCATGCTGTCAACTTCCAAATTAAAACGCGTAGTATTTAATCATTTTGAATTTCAAGATAATATTTGACTAAACTTATAATACTATTGCAAATTGATCTACTGCGTGTCTTTTAATACATGAAAATAAAATAGGCCACCACCGCAACAATATAAAATTATATACTATACTCCTGTACGTATTTATAACAGTCATCTTTCTTCTTTAATTTCCAACCCATTTTTCAAAATTTTGAGAGTATTAATATTCATAAATAGACGTATATCAATTTACTTATCATACATAAAGGAGAATTAAATAAGAGAGAGATATATCTACTCAAAAAATTAATAATTAAGGGTGTGGTTGGATTTGTTAGAAATTTGGTTTAGCTTTAAAAGCAGTTCGGCTTTTTCTTGTGTTGTAATGTTGTTATATACATATGTATGTATTTGTTGTCAATACAATATACCAAAAAGAAAAGATACACATAGCATAAACACACACCGACTCCTCTTAGCAATGAATGAAAGTTTTTTCCTGCACTTTGTGTAAATAATATTTACTCCAATTTTCCTTTTTCAGCACCCTTCTTGGGATTTTTCCAATCAATTAATACATTTCCTGCCCCTCAATTTACAACTCTCTTCCTCGGTTCCTCCTTCAATTCAATTCTCATCTCTTTCTCTCTTTTATCTCTCCCTCTCTCTCTCTTTCTCTCTCTAGCTATACAACTCCCTCCACCTCTCCCCATAATTAAATTAAGCTTTAAAACAATCCCATCTCTCTTTTCTCTCTCTCCTTTGAGTTCTCTTTATATATAATGGCCTTAGATGTTCAAAATCAACAACCACAACCACTTCAACTAGTCCCTCCTCCTCCTTGTGGTGGTGCCACCAGTTGCACCCCGGTCACCCTTAATCTCTTCCACGCTACCCTCCCTCCTCCTCTTCCACCTATTTTCGATATACAATTGCTACAAAAAATTTCTACCCTTCCATTTGATTCCCAAAAGTTTCTCAATCTCAAGGTATTAAAATTTATGTTCTTTATTATACGAAGCTGATATTTCCGGCACAAATATTCTTATCCAAGAGGAATGATGCAACACGCAATTGTACTGCATTTGCGTATTAAAAATTGTGCATTTGCGCTGAAAATATCATTTCACTCGTATTATTATTTGAACAAGTTATCTTATAAACTCAATTCACTTTTGTTTTTCGTCATAATTTGACTCTTTTATATTCATTTTGTTTTTTGTTTGATATAATTATAGACAGGTGACACTACACCATACTACACAAGCAGCAAAAGAAAGAGAGACTTGGAAGAAGATCATACAACAAAGATGAGCCGAAGAAATGGAAATGGACCAAAACTTGACTTGAAGCTGAATTTGTCGCCACCAAGGGGCAACCCACACGTGGACACCCCTAGCCGATCGGCCACGGTGTCACCGACATCCCCACCGAGCTCGTGCGTATCTTCGGAGCTCAACCAAGAGGACACTAGTATCCGGTACTCGAGTAGCCCGGAAGCAACCTCCATGGTGCTAGTAGGGTGCCCCCGCTGCCTCATGTACGTTATGCTATCCGAGGAGGACCCTAGGTGTCCTAAATGCAAAAGCACCGTTTTGCTCGACGTCCTCCACGAAAACTCCACCACCACCACCACCAAGAAAAACAGGAAGAGCTAAACTAGCTAGGAGGAGTCTTTATTTTAATTGGAAGCTATTAATTAATCATGCTACTATTATAATTACTAGGACTTAGTTTTATATTATGCTTGTTGGTAGTAGTAGTAGTAGTACTATTTGCACTCCACTTTTAACATTTTGAGTGGGGACTGATACAGAGTTAAAAGAAAAGTGGAGTGTCAATAGCACTATTACATCTCTTGATTTTTATCTTTCTGTTGGCACGTAGCTTAGGATATGGGTAAATCCAGGCATGTTACTCCTTGTTTAAGAGAAGACAATGTATATGGGCTGGGCTATGTCCAACTGCCCAATTTTCTTTATGAAAATGTTTGGTAATTTTTCTGGCTTATGTTTTTCTTTTGTTATGTACAATCACAGCACGCAATAACAGTCACCTAACTGATAGAGTAGGTAAACTAACTGGCAGAAGAAATAAGTAATAAATCGCAATCGCTTACCAAAGAAATGCAGCAACTTGGCCCTATGTATATGCATGCAGATATGGGCAAGTTATGTTACAAAAAGTAGTAGTATATTTTTAGTACTTTGATTGCGCTGTTTGTTGGGAAATGTTTTGTTGTAAAGTTTGGGGTATGGACCCACTTGCTTGAGCTGGGTTTGCATATACAAGGCCCACCGGCCCACCCATTGCTCTGCTTGCATGTCCCAAAAATCCGCTTCAGCCTCCAAATATATATTTATTCTAGTTCAAAACCAGCAACCGAGGAGAAAAGGCAAAATCCAAAATGCAAAATGCAAAATGCAAAATGCTAGAGAGCGCACAAATTGAACTATTTTCTTTTTGGCCTTTGAAACACTACTAGCATGGAGTTGCCTATAATTACGTGTATATGTATTTTTACACCCCTTTTTGAGCTGCAATTTAATAATGTTAATTAAATTATGAAAACCAAATAGTATGAATTTTGATGTTAACTTGTGCAAAGAAACAATTAATGAGAAGATATGGCTTTGTTTGAGTGGTTGAATTAATTACAGGGTGATGTTTTCAGAGAAGGTTGGTCATTAGTAATGAAGGAAGGAAGGAAGAGGAAGAAGGGGGTAATTAAGTAAAATTGAGATAAGGGGTTGGGGTAGTTCGAGCATTGAAATAAAGAAAAGAGGGGTATGAATGAATATTAGATAGATTTTAATTGATAGACCATTAAAAACAAATAAATGCAAGAGTAATTGAGACGGTTGAGAATAATGAGGGGGGTATTACGTCAGATGATAAATACCAAATTTAATTCCATACACCCCTGCCCTTCCCTTCTTCCTTCCTTCGTCTCTTGCTTGCTTCAATCTTCATCACCTTCTTCTCTGCCTTTTTAATTGATGAATTGAATTTGGCTCGTCAATTAAATGCCATTCTCAATTAGGGCAACCCCTCTCATCTCCCTTCCCTCAATGTTCTCCCTATTCAATTCAGTTTTTACTCTTTTTTCCAACCTCCTTCCTTAACTCACAGTTTTTACTCTTTTTTCCAACCTCCTTCCTTAACTCACACACGTGCACCTACCCCCACCCCCACCCCCTCTCCCTCTAAAATTTTGCCCAAAAATTGTTGCATGTATGTATATTTAAATATAATAGGGTTTAGTGTATATGCTATGAACGTTTTATAATATGACAATAATGCTCTTAATGATATAGTGCAGAACTAATGCTGCATAGTTGTTCAGTCAATATATATATATATAGAGAGAGAGTCCGGATCTTAAGCATACCTTCTTAAATGACATACCAAGCATACCCCTTTAGCGATGGACCGGGCGACGGTTTGATCCGTCGCCATAGGTCCGGTCCATCGCTAAAGCCTTTAGCAACGGGTCCGTCGCTAAAAGTTGTCCGTCGCTAAAGGCTTTAGTGACGGACCGGACCTATGGCGACGGACCAAACCGTCGCCCGGTCCGTCGTCATAAGTCTGGTCCGTCGCTAAAGCTTTTAGGACGGGTCCGTCGCTAAAAGTTGTCCGTCACTAAAGGCTTTAGCGACGGACCGAACCTATGGCGACGGACCAAATCGTCGTCCGGTCCGTCGCTAAAGGGGGTATGTTTGGTATGTCATTTAAGAGGGTATGTTTAAAATCCGTTCTATATATATATATATATATATATATATATATATATATATATGGATTTTATGGTTTCACATATAACTTTTGACTTTTTTAGTGGAAATACTTTATATTAGATGTAACATCTATATATGCATGTGGGGTGGGGGTGGTGTTTGGTTCAGATGTTAACCTTAGGTTGTCCTATCAATGATATCCCATATGGTTGAGACAAACTCAAGTAAGAAGAGAAAATAAAAATAAAAAAATCAAAGGAGATCTGAGGACTAAAAATTTGATACATATTGTACCAGCAATGAGAGAGAATTAGAGCTGAGCTGATAAATGATAGGGTGAGTGGGTGGGGAATAGACCGGTCATTATCATCTAATGTTTACCTATGTAGGAACATATAATATAGCTCAACAGTTCTTTTGACTTGGTACACATACTATCAGCTGCAATTTACAGTCAACAAACAACTTATTAACAGAGTCAAAACAAGAAATATATGCATATCTTTGTCATTCACACACTATTATCCAAATAACAAAAGATGTGCAGTTTGGTGCACCAACTAAATGAGACTTCATGGCAAGGAGCCATATATTTTTTTAGCTTTACTCCTGTGACCTTCGGTATCTTTTGTTACCAAAACTATCATCATACATCCCTAAAAGAATTTTCAGATCAATCCATAAACTACTGGTATTTCTTAACCATGCCTACAAAGCAAGGATGATCATGCAGATACTCTATTAGGGCAAGGAAAGGGTTGGTAAAATTTGACACACGCACACACAAATATATATATATATATATTATGTGTGTGTGTGCACGTGTTTTACTGCAATGGTAAAACAAAAATGCTGAATGTCATTAATATATTTACCATTGAGATACAGCCAAAGTACAATTAGACATGAAGCCTCACCATATCCATATTTTCCTTCAATTGAACAAAAACAAAAGAAAACCAAAACCTGGCATCAGTTGCACCAGTATAATATCTGACGCATACAATTAATTCAAGCTCAAAATGAGAACAAAATTGAAGTTCATATTTCACAAAGCATGCATTATATGAGGCACGACACCTCTAAATCCCTTGGGGTCATATTGCATAAGTATATAACCAAGGGTCAACCTTCAGAATATGAAAAATCCATAATACACTAAATAGGAGCTCCACGTCATTCATACTACATTATGTTTGGGAATCAGACAACTAACTGAAATTATAGACCAGAGCTATGTATTTCAAAATTTAAGCAACTGTAACTTTTACTATTATTTGCAACCTCTGTGATTATAATAACTGGTGCTCTGTTGAGGAAAAGGAAAATGTTCAGGCATACCAACCCAACACATAAAAATTCTCGTAATGTCAGTTATGCACCTTATTTTCCCTTGTTTCTTGATTTCATGCTGGACACAAAACCGGATTAATCCTGAAAAGAGGCAACAAGTGTCAATTATCTTAATAACTGACAATATCTTTGCTGGAACAAAGCATACCGCGAGGGTATCAAAACAAATGAAGTCAAGCAGTATCATGCCCTAGAGGTATGCATATCACTTATGGTCATATTCCAAGGAGATCTTATTGAAAACTTTAACTATGTAAGCAAATGAGCAGCAGAATAAGATACAGTTACTAAAAAGATTGTCCTAAAACATGACCATTTCAAATTCTAGACATCAATAAAGTCTGAAGTACTGGATAGTATATCAAGTATCAAATTAATTCATTTTACTTATATAATATCACACATTAATTACTTCTAAGACAAAAAATTATTCTGACATTAGTTCTTGAAACCCAAGTGGTAGTGACTTACTATTTTGAGTTTAGCCATGCAAAAAATATTATTTGAACCACCAATTCGCAGACACAATAAATTAAAACGTTATCATATCTGGTTTTATGTGCAGCTCCTTAGCACTTCCATCTCAGTTCAAATATTTTTTAAACTTACTATTAGCTACTCCCTCCGTTCTCAAAAGGATGACTAAAGGTACAATTTTTTGTCCACAAAAAGATGAGCTAAGGTACATAAAGTGAAGGGTAAATATGTCATTTAGTGGGGTCCACTAATATAAAAAATAAAAGTACTCATCACTTTATGTAATCTTGTGGGGCCTTTAAGGATAAATTTAGAACTTTTTTACTCTCTTTCCTCTACTTTACTCTTTTCTTAATATGTGTGAAAAATGTACTTTATTAATCCTTTTGAGGACGGAGGGAGTATTTTTTAAAATAAACAGATGAATTTCAAATTCAACGTCAATGTACCCTGCAATGAATGAGCCAAGCTGGACCCATTACGTATCTGAGCAGTAAGCAACAAAAAGTTAATGAATAATGAGTGGGCATCCCGGATTTATTTACTATCAGTGAAAACTGAAAAGCTTAGTAAGGGTAACTTCAATATGTATGATGGGGAATATTATAAAAAGCTTGTAGGTTTTAGGAGATAAAATCCGCAAAAATGTTGTAGGATATTGATTTTGCTTGATCAATCCTTCCATTTGAAATTTAATACTGGATGGGTCTTATTAATTGAGCAGCTAAAAAATCTGTACAGAAATGAAATAAGGGTTAAGATTCTTGAAGTGAAGGATAAAGGTCAGGCGGCAAGTAGTTGAATAGCCTATATTTTGTTTCCAATTATACTCTGAACTGTGTACTGATATCTAGATGGAATCCACAGAGTTTCAGATTTTTTTTATGACTTTTCAAACATTGTGTAATATAATCAAATTGATCATTAATCACTGACATGTAGAACATGGTCACTTGATCTGGGACTTCCCAAACAGAAAGGTCACTCAAATTGGGACGGAGGGAGTAGCACTGAACTGAGGAGGAGGAGGAGCAGCTGTCATGGATTCACATAGTCCTCCTTAGGCTTCCATCCCTAGGGTTTGGAACTTGGGAGTTGGGACTGCCTCACGCATCAGAATCTCATATCTCAGGACTAAATCAATGTAGAATGGTAGAATAAAAGATCACAAATAAAACAGAGACCTCTACAGAGAACTTTAGGTACACTGAACTTTGGCAAACTGTTAGAATTGGTATACCAAAGGGCATTAGGTCAAAGGTAATTTAACTAACCAGGAATGGTACCAAAATTGACACAATAGAATGAATTTGTTATTCCTGAAAATTCTTTGATAAAGTATAGTACATTACCCCTAATAATTTTCTGTAGTACCTCAAATAAGGGAAAAGAGAATCTTCAACTTCAAGCTCTTACCAAGCTATGGATAGATACACAATCAATGCTCAAAATTTTATACTCCAATGCTTCAAAACATAAATGTTGAATTTTCTCCAATAAGGGGAGAATATGAAAGCTCAAACATGGTATATAGTCTAATACTCATATTTTCAGAATGTTCTCAAGTATAATTTGGTGTTACTAAATATCTATGTTTCCTTGTATTTTAGAGTGTCTAGATTCTAGAATGTGTGGAAAGTGTAGTTTTTTAGTGTTTCCATCAAACCATTAAATTAGTTGTGAAAGTTTAGTTTCAAGTTCAGCATTTATTAGTCCAAGTCCAGAAGAATCTGTTTGAGAAAGTTTCTCTTAAATCTGATCTTCCTACAGCTTTAATAATTGAATTTCAAGGATTAGATTTCATATAAGACCTGTCCAGGTAAGTGGATTCCTAGGACATTTCTTCCCCACTCCTACAGCTCCTTCAATCTATCCTTTTATCCATCCTATTCCTGGCTGGTGGATGCATGAGTTCATCAATGAATTTCGGCTACATGAGAGAAAATGTCATTACCTGAGTTTTAACTATGTTTTTCGGTAACTCTTTCCTCATATACAGAGTGAGGTATTCTTTCAAATTGTATGTAAACCCTACATCCAGCATACCATCTCCATTTACAGCAATTTACTCATTCTTCAGAACAGCAAAAGAATATGATGAGTTCAATAAGGATTCTGAGCAATTTAAATTTTCACTGCCAACATAAGAAAAATAGTCTGCTATGTGTACCTGGTCAAAAGTGTCACCCTGAAAGATTCTCTGCGAGATTAGCTTGCTAATGTGAACTCCAAAAGTACTATAAGCAAAATGATCTCAATGATGATATTCCCATGATGAAAAAGATAAAATAGGCAGATGAACTGAATAAGCATTTAAGGACTATCTTGGCTTAATTCACCCCATCCACTACTGCTCCTGATGTACTTATCAACAATACCAAACTCCTTATTCTGAGAAACTCTTCGCGCATAGTTCTCAATTGATATAGGTCCCTTTTTAAGTCTCCTATAATAAATGATCTCCCAGGGCCACAAACGAGCAGAACCAAAGAAAGCCTCCGCAGGTAAATCCTTAACATGTTCTTCCGGCTGTTCCATGCCATAATGTTTTAGAGCCTTACACATCTCTTCTGGGGTTATGCTTGTTGAAGTGTGAGATTTTATAGAGACTTTTGCATGCAGATTCTTAGTTGATATTGACATATGATCTTGATCTACACAAACATTAGAATTTTCTAGTTCCATCATATCTCTCAAAGCTTGTGTAGACAAACTCCCTGCATTAAGATGGTCTTGTTCTAACCCTGGGGCACATGAATTATCCATTTTGTGTGTATCCCTAGTAGTAGCATGGTAATCATCTTTCCTATCAGAAGGGCTTTCGTTCATATCCTCGTCCTCATCCACTTCGAAGGGTGTTACTGCACTTTGGTTTTCCATAGTAACCCTCGTACTATTAAGATTATAATCGCAAGAACCTGCATCACCTTCTAACTGTTGTCCCCTTTCAACCAAAACCCCCTTGGATTCAGGACTTGCAGAATTCACCAAGGATGCCTTCTGAATTATCTGCGCCTTATTTGAAGAAGATGGTAAGGTCCGACCTGGAGATACACGCAAAGAGAATGAGATAGGGGAACTTGACCTTGATTTTAAATTGATCTTAGAATTTCCAAATCTGGAGCTGTGTGATGTTGAATCTGAAGTTGGACTAGAAGACAGGGAACCTGATTTCGAAGATTCTGATTGCAACCTTGACTGCGAACTAAACCCAGATGCAGATTTTGAATGCGACCTTGATCTAGATGCAGAATAATAAGAATGAATTGGAGATGATTCTTGCCCCCTAGCTTTCTTTGTCTGACGTCTTGCTGGACTTCCTTTTTCCCTTTGTTTTCGCTTTTTTCCCAGGTGCTCCTCACTCCGAGATCTATGAGTTTCCTTTGCTAAACGAGTATGTTCATTCCTTATTAACCTCCGATGCTTTCTAAAACTGGATTCCTTACTATCACTCTTGTGGTTTCTCATAGATACAGCATCTCTACCTGACTGCAGTCTTCCCCGGGACTTGGATCTGGGCCTTCTCAGCTCACCTTCACCTTTACCTCTATAGTTAAATTTATAATCATGCCTACGATTAGCCCTGTTCAATTTTTTCCCATTAGAAGCCTCTCCTAGGGGACAGTTACGCATTCTGTGACCCAAATTCCCACAAATATAGCAAGTATGCTGGGATTTTGCATTTTCAGGATCATTCAAAGCTGTGTCACCAGTTTGTTCTGTTCCTATCTTCTCTTGGGACTTCTTAGGAGCAGGTGAACCACCAGAACAAGTGATATGATAGATATCATCTTCATCATCCCTTCTATCGTCAGCATGGTAAGGCTCATATCGCTCAAACTGCAATCCATCCTCCACCCCATTGTCATTCGATAAGTGATCAACTTGCTCTGTCCATCTGTCATTGTCTGATACATTTGGTTCAAGATTTCTACCTTCCTCAGGCAAATCATCCCTAAAGCTACGGTCCTTTTCTCCAATGTAATATTTAATATTCTCTTCATGGTAGCTTGTCCCTTCATCACCCCGATCAACAGACTCAAACCTTCTACCATCAGCATCTGGTTGCCTCACACTCATTTTATAATCTCGTCGACTACCAGAACCCAACCTCCGATTAACATAATCTTCTCTCATGGAGCTCCTTGCACGTTGTGACTCATAGGTTCTGCCACCTCTTACAAATCTCCGCAATGGTCTAGGCTGCCTATTCGACCATGAAACATTTATTGGCTCACCGCAGATGTTCTTACCCCTAAGTGTTCTAAGAGCTTTCTCGGCATTTGCAGGGAAATCATAAACTGCAAATCCAAATTTATCTTTCACTTGTATATTACACCGCCCAAATCTCTGGAAAACACGTTCAAGTTCATCTTTACGAACACGGGATGATAGATTACCCAAATGCAAAGACATCTGCAACATATAAAACCAAATTCCATTACCTACAGAACAAACTACACCGCACTTGATGTAAATGTTATTTAATAGCTGCTGTATAAACTACTAGAAATATAGAAATGTACAAGATAAACATTTTGTCCATTCATAGACTATATACTACATTCCTACCTTCAAACCATTTAATTACAGAATATTATTGGGAAATTAACCCAATATCAAATTGAAGTAGCTAATAAATAGTAATTCAATATAATTATAACATATAGCAACAAATACTTTTTTTATAACATACATATATGTGTGTGTGCATTTTGGCATTTACTTAAAAAAATAAAAATAAAAAAACCCATAGTTTCTGCCGCTGACTAGCCTGAAGTTTAAAGGCAACAAAAAAAATATATCGAAATTTAACACAAACTTTATATGTTAAGAAGATCAAAGAAGCACAGCAGAAATTCCTCAAACAGCTTATATGTGTAGCCAAATTACTCGACCAGTAACATCTCTGCTTATCACTATCAAGGCTTGCAATGCTGATCTCGTCTATATCACCCGATTACGAAATACGTTAAAAATCAGATAAATGAACCCATTTGAAACCCTAATATATAAATAACTTCTACGGAAAATCAATTTATACATATAGTACATATATATTGAAAGATAAACTGAAGCTCAAATGGACTGTTATAATACCTTTGCTTGATGATTATTTACACAGACTCTCACACACCGTCGCTACTTCGTTCTCACTCCATAACTTCGAGCTAGTGTTTTGCGAATCACTCGAAACTTGAATCAGCGGGACATTTTCACATTTTTTTTCCTTCTTTGTATGTTTTTATTTATCAGGTAAATTGTTATTTAGACAATAAAATTTGGAAATGGATATTTCTCTAAGTAAAATTAATATTTTTATAATTTACCTCAATTTTGAAAAAGTTTACTCCCTCCGTTCCAAATTATTTGCTTTTCTAAGATTTTTTTAAGTCAAATTGACTATTTTTAAAATTAATAATTAAGTATATATAAATATATTTCTAAAATTATAAAAATTGAAATTAGTAATAAATTGTATATACTTTCTTTTGGTTATAATATCTTCACCTATATGTTAGCAAAAATAGTAAAAATATTAGTTTTAAAAATAGTCAATTTGACTTTAAAAAGTCCTAGGTAATTTACATTATATTGAATTATGTAAGAATTACATTATATTGACGTAAAGTAATGAAAATTATAGGTAATTTAATGAATTGATAATCATTGTAACAAAATTTAAGTTGGTTGGCAATTAAGATTTTTGCATATTATAATATCGATTGCCATGATATTGACAAAACAAAAGTTCAATCGATGTTGTGGATGAATTTGAAATGATGAAAATTAAATTAATAGGGTAAGTTATAGCGTGTGCCATGAAATAAACATTATTGAAAGAGTCGAAACGTGAAATTATAGTTTATAGTAGAAGTTGACTAAATATAATTTAAAATTATGACCATGATATCGAATTTAGTAAGAATTAATTATATTCTCGAGATAATGTATTTTTAAAATAAAATATTAAAAATTTAAAAATTAAAATTTATATTTTTGAAAAGTTATAGCTGTGTTATTTTGACATATTTCAAGGGAAACCGTATGTTGGAGTTTGCACTCCCAAAAGGTGGCTTTTTGTAGCGAGTGGTGAATATTTTTTGATATGGAAAATGTAAAGAGAGAGAAAGTAAGAAAAATTGACAAAGAGAGTTAGGAGATAACAAACAAGAGAAAGAGAGAGAGAGAACAACGAGCTGGAAGAGAAAAAAAACTATGAAAAATACTAATCCAATGTAATATTTGATCTCATTTTTCCAGTATAAGTTTTTGTATGAAGTTGTACATGTTTGTAAGTGAATTATGTTGAAAAAGTAAAAATGAGATTTTCAATAGCAATAACCATTCGATAGTTGATTTTTAAAGACTCAATCCAAAATATTGTTGCTTTCAAATATTTTAATTTTAGGTTAATCAACCTGAAAAAATAAAAATGAGCCAATGACATGTAACATTATATATTATAAGTATTATAAACACTATATAAGTATTGTGTATTATTCATGTAACATTACGTTGAGCATCATACAAGCACTGTTTCGTAAAATTTTGCGCACACACATATATTAAAAAATTTTATTAATAATTTTATATTATTATTACGGGCTTTCAAAAATTATAACTCTTTAGCGTCTCTTTAGTGTATCAATTTGAATAGGATAGTTTGACATTAATACCATCAATGGAGTGACTGCCGACACAATACCACTCCAAAACTTACAAAAAGTGCATGATTCGTGTGGTCCATTTGTATCGGAAAGAATCGAATTTTGATAAAAATAAAATAAATGGAATCAAGTTGTTTTCGATCCAATTGTATAAATGATCATTAGAAAATAGAATCAAAATTACAATGTATAATTATTTTAATAAATGAAAGCAGAATAACAAATGGATTTTTTTTATAAATGTTTTAGTCTTATGATTAAGATCAGGTTTTTTCAATTATATCGTCGGTGTGAATTTGTTGATTTTTTTTATTGTGAATTTTATTTTTTATTTATGTTGTAACAAGTTTAATATAAAATTCATTTATGTTATGTGCTCATAAATTCAATTCTCACAATTTGTATGAATTCTTATTTTATTTTATTTTGGTATTTATTTATAGTAATATCTCTCGATGGTGGATGTGCTCTAAAAAATAATTAAAATTAAAATCCACAAAAATCTTTATCGCAAATACAAGTGGCCTATCCACAAAATCGTATCTATCAGGGGACTGAAGAAGTAAATGAGTCCACTTTATTCCCCACTTTACCCTTTGTTTTTATACCCCAACTTCTCTCGGCAAATGCCCTCATAAATTTGTCTTCTTCCTTTTGCCCTCGTCGACTTCTTTCCGTCAGATTCTTCATTCATTTTTGGTCTCTTTTTAGATTCTTGTTGATCAAATCGATCTCTACGCAACACGTCGGAGGCAAAACTCTACTGCGAATCCATGACGCTTGGCTCAGGTGGATCGAGTGTCGTGGGTGAGTTTTCGAGGGCAAGCTGGTTTTCTCAATTTTGTTCTTTGTTTTTTGAAATACTTTGCTAATTCTTCTTGTGGATTTGGTGGATTGCAACTTTTTCTCAGGCATATTCTGCACATAATCTGTGTTTATATTTTTCCAGTAATTCTACAATTATATAGTTAATAGTTTAATTTGGGTTTTAATCATTAGCATGCTAATGTCAGGAGATTTGAGAGATTGTTTGAATTAGGAAAATATGCTTCTGGTTCACTAGCTAGCTTTGTTTATTTGTGTTCTTGTTTTATATTCCTTAGTATGTTGTGGGGCATTTACTTTAATATGTTTTAATATTGGGGGTTTAGTTTCAGTTGTTGTTGGTTATTAAAGTTGTGACCTTTTGTTGGATGACCGGCAAAGGCTTTACTGTTTGTTGTTACAATAATTGTAGCAAAGTCCTTTCTTTGTTCTTGTTACTCTTTACTTATGTTAATGAAATTTGATCAAAATATGTGCTGATGAATGATTTGTGACAATCAAAGTATGCTTGAGTGTGCTTTTAAATTTATATTTTGCTTTTAGAGAAACTTGATTCTTGTTAGAGCTAAGAAACATAAGTTATATTGATTATGTAATATGGCCTTAAGCTCCACCCCCTTACTCACCTCTAGGATTGACAAAGGATAAAGAGGACTTGATGTGAATGGATTTGTCACAATAACATGTCGCAAACTATACTAGGGGAATTTCAGAAGTTTGATGTTGTAAGGACCGTTGTTAAATGCTACTTATTCTTTAGGGAAAGGGCTTTTTGAAAAGTGGTTGGAAGTTCTAAGGGTAGCTATTATAAAATAAAAGAGTGGATTGCTATTTGGAGAAAGAGTAGCATGGGTGTATGAACTATAAAGTGGAATATAGTTTGGAATATTAAGCAACTTTGATATACTCGTTTGTATACTTGAAAGTTTTCCTAATTGTGAGCTCTAGGGTACATATGGTAGTTTTTAATTGAAAAAGTGTGCTCAATTAGATAATTACTGAAACTTTATGAAAAGTTCTGATAGAAAAAGCTCCTCTTGACAATCTAAGTACTTATGAAGGTATGTTTCTCAAAAATTTATTAATTGACATGAATTTTCCTACATGCTGGAACATTTCCATTTGTTGCCTCCCCCAAATTCGTTCGTCTCTACAATAACATTAATCAACTTTCCAGAATTTACAAGCTTGGGTCTGTTTACTAGTGTTTCAGTATTTAGCTTCTTAAGTCTTTCAGTTCCCTTGCAGTTCCTCGGAATTTCAGATTGCTGGAGGAACTTGAGCGTGGAGAAAAAGGTATTGGGGATGGTACTGTGAGCTATGGAATGGATGATGGAGATGACATTTATATGCGCTCTTGGACAGGCACCATCATTGGTCCTCATAACGTGAGCGCATTTTCCTCTCTTGATAAATACATTTCATGTTCGCTCTGTAACTTTTTCATTTAATTAAGCAGAGCAGTTATTGTATTCTTATGTGTTCCAACTATTGACTTACTGAATGAAAAAATGTATTGTTATTGTCCCTTCAACTACGAGTCTACATGTTGACGTGTTATACACTTATGCGCCGTATGCTGTTCCCATTATCTATCAATGCTCTAATATGGCGAGCCGGCGACCTCCTACGGATGAGATTCAGTTTTAAATTTTCAACTTTTTGGCAGCCTTAGATTGTTTTGTATCCTGCAAGTTTCAAGGTGACCTTTCTTTTTGTTCATGACAGCTAATGCTCATTCTTGGGGAACTGACATTGTGCCCGACTGATTGGCTTTAAGAAATAAGAATTACCTAGACCTTTCATTGCAACAAATATATGTAATAGCTACTGCTTTGTTTGGTAGGCACTAGGCAAATGGTAGTATGTTTGACCATAATTGAACTGTATTATTGTGGCTTAATGGCTTATCAAAAAGCTAAATCGAATAGTTTTTAAGTGACTTGTGGTGAGCAAATGCATTGAATCAACCATTCGTAACTATTAATTTCAAGTCTTGTGTTTCCTTTGCAACCCAATATTTTAAAGGAAATGTTGCAAAGTTTTTGATGGTTAAAAAGCTCAATTATTGTTTTGACTTGTCTGAATTGGCATGGTATTATATTAAAAGAATCCTGATTTGGTAAAATGGAATTTGTCCGTTAATAAAAATTAGCTAAACCCAAGGTTTGCGTATCTGTCTTCTGATCTTCCTGGCAGTCTCCAGAGTTTGTCTTCAGGCACCAATTTATTTGAGAACCAGTGAAAAATGAAAATATATATTTCCAATATTTGAACTGGTTTTATTGTGTTGACTGACATGTTGTGTGCGTCTGGCCGCCCTTCAATACTATGGATGAACGACGCTTGTTATTAACTTCTTATCTCTGTTTTTCGAAATTTCATTCCTCTGTTCATATAGATACTTTAAAAGTGCAAAAATTTATCCTGTTCTTTCAGTCTGTACACGAAGGTCGCATTTATCAGTTGAAGCTTTTCTGTGACAAAGATTACCCTGAGAAGCCACCAAGTGTTCGTTTCCATTCTCGGATCAACATGACTTGCGTCAACCATGAAACCGGAGTGGTACAGATACCTATTTTAATTGATGTTGTAGTACAGTTGACTCTAGGTGAAATTTCTTCAATCTGTGAAAACATTGATTCCATAATCCATTTTTCTGTTATTTATGTTATGCATATGAATATGCTTTGGTTTAATGTTTTTGTAACATCTATAAACTAACGTTGTATATTGCAAGAAGCATTAAATTAAAAAGAGAATACAGTGAGTAACTTTTGCAATAGATTTGTAATAAGAGTTTGTTGAATCCAAAAGGGTGGGAAAAATAATTTTTGACTTGGAGTAACCTCTAGTTCACAGTTTCATGTTGTCGTATGTGGATGGGCTAAGTTGCCTATCTCAGATGAGCAATGAACGAATAAAAATAAAATTTTACAAGTGGCTATTAATTAGTTCTCAAGTATTCATTTCTCAAAATGCAACCTAAACAAATTGTAGTATTACGTTACTATGTTAACCAAATTGCTAGTGTAGTACTGATTTCCGTTTGTGGAACGGTTATGATCTGGAATTTGAAATATGCCATTTTGGAACTTTCTAGATAATTTGGCGTCTTGAAACCAAATATTCGAATTATTGGTTTACATATTTGTATGAAATTTTTGAATTGCTGATATTGGGGACTAAATTCTAGTTTTTTTTCGAAGTTAGATGATGATAATCACTTATGCAAAGATAATATTTATGAATGTCATTAGACTTGGTAAAAAGCAACCCGTACCCACGGGTATAACATACCAATTTGTTTTTTTGGGTAGACTATCTCACATCATTAATGGGTATACACATACCAATTTGTTTGTTTGGGTAGACTATCTAACACCATTAACGGTAATCTCACCCACAGGTAAGATTACCCGTTTCTTACCCAACCCATAGGCACACATAAGCACACACTCCCACTCATACACATAATTCAGATAATTAACAATATTATTAAGCATAAGTTACCATGTTCTTATTATAAGTTGGAAATATTTTTACTATTTTAAGTTGAAAACCATTTCATATTCTAAGTTGGAAACCTTTTTCCTATTTTAAGTTGATTAGCTTATACTGTTTTAAGTTGGAAATCTTTTCTGTAACTTGATAACCTTCTTTTGTCATGGATGATGAGTATTTTGGTCTTCAACAATAATGGTGTTTGCATGAGAACTTGATAAGCTTGATGGGATTATTTTATTTTTTGTGATAGTTTGATGGATGACTTTTATAATTACCTTAAATTAAAATTTGTTTTCGGAGGTAACATAACAAGTTTTATTCCGTGACATTTGATTGAATTTGAACTTGGTGTTTTATTTTTTTTATAATTTTTTTTTTGAGTTCTGACTTGTGATATAAATATTTCTTTATGTAATATTGATCAATTGTCAAAAATTAACTGCTTGGGTAGGGTAGTCAAGATCCAATACTTGTGAATGGGCATCACTTCCTGCACCCATTAAGAAATGGGTAACCCACTAGTAAAATCATCCGACCCAAATATCCATCCCATGGGCATACAATGCAACCCATTTGCCAGGTCTATTCAATATTGTGAGGAGAGATGTGGCTAGAGTCATTTACTGGTAGATAAGATACCGCAGCGATAGTTGTTTGCAAAGAGAGAAACAATTGTGCAGATGATAGAGGCTACCTTTTTGGGTCCCCAAAGATAACTACTCTAATTATTTTATTGAATTTATTAGATTACAATTAACGTCTGTAAAGGTTCAAGTTAGTTTATTTTGGGTAGTAAATTTTCCTTCCTCAAAAATAAAAAACTCAAAAGCTGGTTTAAATTTCTTTCCCAAAAAATAAAAAGTTTTAAGTTGTTTTTTAATATTAAAGCTAACAATTAGAGTTAATTTTTTTAATAGAAAATCTATTTTCAGCTAGTAGAATATTTAAAGTTCACTATTCAAAATATTTACAGCTATTAATTAAGGAACATTATTGTCTTCAAGATATATGAAATAGAAAATAATGTTGCTATTAATTACGAGGGGAGTAGACCTAATCTATCGTTCCTCATTCCGGAAAAATGTTTTGTGTTCCATTTTAGCTATTCGAAGAAGCCTGCCCCCTCTTTCCATGCTTCCGTGGTAAGAAGTGTCTCGTTCCCTGTTAGCATTTCCCCTCGAACCTGAACGATCTGCGTTCCTGGTAACATAGTTACAGAATTAATGATCTGCGTTCCCTGGTAACATAGTTCCTGGTACAATTGTCTATGTAGGAGTTAAAAAGCTATACACCTTGCCATCTTGTAAATGTTGGTAATATTGTTAGATTGTTGACCTTTTCTTATCCTCTTTTTACGTCTATCCAGCTATTAGAGCAACTCAAAATAACCATATTTTGCTGCTTTGCCTTCACTAAAGTTTTGTTAGCTTCTCCAAAGAAAAAAGAGTCGAAAGAGGAAACCTGTTTTCATGAACTGAGAAGTTATAAGTAGTACTTATTTTCTAAAATTGAAATACTACCAGTATTATATTCCGGTCATAAAAATTTGGAGTATCATTGTTTTAATTATGTACTAGTGATTGATAATTTTTGTCTATTACCATTGTAAGATTAATTCTTTAGCTGGTATGTCCTTAAATTATTGAAGTGGTTGAAAAGATATTTTCTTATCAAAAACAGGTGGAACCCAAGAAGTTTGGAATACTGTCTAATTGGCAGAGAGAGTACACCATGGAAGATATACTGACGCAATTGAAGAAAGAGATGGCAGCTCCACACAATCGTAAGCTGGTCCAGCCTCCTGAAGGTACCTACTTCTAGTTCAAGGATCATATAGATATCATGGACTGAATTGCAGATTCCATTTGCAAATTTATAGTTTTTAATGCTGTATCAATCCCGGAAAATTAAATATTATGGGAAATGCCTCAAAAAACTTATCCTATTACTTCTCGTGGTTTCTTGATCTTTGCTTGTCGTATCCTATTTTCTGAACTATGAAGCTGGATGCTGTTTAAGTAATGGAATATCTTCTTTATGTCAAATATTCAATATATTTATCCTTTCATTACTTTTCTCAGTTTTTGAAATTTGTTCATCTTCTTTGTCTGGTAGTTTGGGAAACTGGTAAAGTTTTTGCCATTTACGGTTTCAGTTCTAAAACAAAAAGGCAGCCATAAGAGAAGTAGACAGTCTAGGGTGATATATCCTCTTGTGTATATGTTTGTAGGTTGTGAAACTTTCTTTTGCTATGAAATTCCATTTACAATTGAAATGTAACATGAGGTCTACTATCAACCCATGTAATCTCCGTGTATGTGTGATCTCGTATTCTATCCCAAGCTTGGAAAAGTAAATTTCTCGGCTTAATAAATTTATAGGGTTCGTCTAGAGTATAAATGAAGATATGAGTAGACATTTTTGCTGCTCCGTTGAAGAGAGTTGCACTTGAAATGACGCGCTTGTTTGCAAATGGACATATGGTCGTTATTTGATTTATTTTGTAAAGCAATACGTGATACTTACTGTGTGTTGTTATGGTACTTGTAAAAAATGGTGAATTGTGATGGTATCATACTCTGGGTTTAGCCCAATGTTACCTAAATCGTAGTTCAATGTGGATCGGCTAATTATAAAGAGAAGATGAAATAGTTAGAGTTAAGTTATTAGTGTATATGTACTTTAAAGTAGAGAAGCCACCATCTTTGTTGTGGTGTGGCAGATGCGGGTCATAAGGTGTGTGCACTGTGCAAATAGCAAAGGTAATTTTCTTGAACTAATTCCCTCAAATTTTAGAAGAACACGTTAACTGTTAATAGTTTTACAAGTTTAGATTTTCTATGATTGTTAATGAATTTAATTAACAATTGTGGTTTATCCTACTAAGGAAATATCTAAATTGGCGTGCATAGCATTTGTTTCTGGATGCATATGCACTTTTCTTTGTTCTTTTTGATAAACTATTTAGAAGTTCAGTTTTATAGTTGACAACCAGAAGCTTAGAAGAAAATTTCTCATACAAATAGACTGTCAACAACATTGAAAATTCTACTCCCTGTGCCCCAAACTAGTTATTTGGTGGAGGATACTGATTACGATACTTCAATTATAACCCTTGGATCGAGAGAGAAGGGTTTGATAGTATTAGCTCACTTATTTTGGGGCAATCCAGGGTAGAAAATCATTTGCTTGATTTGGGACAGAGCTAGTAAACTAATAAAAAGTGAATAATTGAACTTATAAAAAAAAGGTAATTAATCTTTTGCAACTGGGAATTATATTATGAAATGTAGTTACTTATCAAAAGAATTTTTAACGAAATGTAGAACTCATGCATTGCTCGTCTTGCACAATTAGTAAGCATGATATCATTAAGGTTTATTAGTATCAACTTCTCAATGACTAGTACAAAAATAATATTAATGTGAACAACTTACGAAAGAAAATGCTATATGATAATGGTTGCTGTTGGGTATATGTTTTCCTATTATGTGGGTGATGCGATGCTCAGCGGGGCTCAGCGGGGGTGTTCTGTGAGTTATTTTTTCTTTGTTAAGTTGTTGGGGTTTTACATCCTGGAAAAAATTGCTTTTGAGTTGGATTTTTAGAAATTCAAATATGTTATAGCATCAATTTGTTGCTGACAATCAACTGATTTATAGCCATAATATTGGAACAAGGCAATAATAGATTATGCAATTCAGTTGAGAAAACTGTTATTGTTACAATATGATGTTGGTGTACTTTTCAATATAGAATGTCTGTTCCATGCTATAAATCTTCACTATTTATTTATGTAATATTCCGAACTTCTAAGAATTTGTAATCCAACTTTATATGAATACTAAATATTGAATTATGATTCAAAGAATGTGTTATGTGGTTTCATGTGTATGATTGTTTGTTTTGGTACATGTATTCAACCTTAACACTTATTTTTATTTTAGAAATGAAACCTAAACCCTAAGGGTTATAAACTAGAAAACACTATTCATAAATACGCTTATAATACAGAAATTATACGATGATAATACGAAAATTATACCGTATGAATAGTAAAAGTCAACAAATACGGTCATCTTAGTTACATTTGCTAACTAGTAAACCAATCCATGTGAAAGGTGATTAACCAATCAAAGCCAAGGATCTAACCAATCCATGTGATCCTAAATCAACCAATCATAGGAGAGATGATACAAGCATGATATCACCTTAAAAGAAGACCAAAATGGTCAGCCATTTGGTTGAGGAAGCAAAGTTTGTTACTTCATTGTTAGATATTTTGTGGCCTAAAAGACTACTATGCCCTAACCTTGCCTAGCCTATAAATACAAGCCTTCTCCTTCATTAAATTCTTACCATTTCACCAAGTAATTTTCTGCAACAAAGATATTGAGAGAAGATATTGAGAGTTATTGTGAGAATAGTCTTATACTCAAGTATTGAAGCCTTGCACTAATTTTCTGCAACAAAGATATTGAGAGAAGATATTGAGAGTTATTGTGAGAATAGTCTTATACTCAAGTATTGAAGCCTTGCACTAATTTTCTGCATCAAAGATATTGAGAGAAGATATTGGGAATAGTCTTATACTCAAGTATTGAAGTCTTGAACAACTGTGGTTAAAGCTTGCACTCCAAGAGGTAGAGTCCCAGTTGTTATTATGCTTAATTTCGATTAATAACTAAAGTAGAAATATGCATAATCATAGTAGTTACCATGCTCAATTCAATTTATGTTTAGAGTAGAAGTATGATAATCCTTAGTTGTTATCATACTCAACTCAAAACAAGTATAGAGTAGAAAAGATCAAAAACACTAGTTGTTACTATGTTTAAATTATTTTAAATATTCTTGAGTAAAATCATGGATTTATGCATAAATAGTTTTATGATAGGTTTATGATTTTGTTATTTGATGTTATAAAGTGGTAGAACATGGTAGCCTAGCTAATTAATGCTTGTGGCATCAAGTTTTTACCAATTAGATCAAAGATTTATAAAACAATGTTTGTGCAGTCCACTGTTTAGTGATTTCTGTACAGTTCTGTTGGGAATCAGCTTTGGGTTCCTAAATGGAAGTTGTAGAGGGGGAAATTCTGATAAGAATGGACTCAAGAATCACACAAAAATGTTTTTTTATAAAAGAGTTATGACTGTTTTAGTGATGTTGGGTCAGACTGCCAAATAATCTGCCACCATTCAGGATTTAAGCCTAAGAATAAGGATTTTGTTAGAGAATTTTGGTGCTTATGCCACCTATAAAAATAGTCATACCATGCATTTATAAGACTTATAACTAATCCGCGTATACACTTAAAATTGTGTAGGATTTACGAAACAAGTTAAGCTTATTGTTTAAATACGCATCGAGGCAAGTCTTCTATCCTAAGTTGATATCTACTTGCTTTAAACTTGATTTATGCACTTTGTGCAACAACGTGTTATAAATCTTTGATATGAAAGTTATTGCTATTTGTTTCGGCATAACTTGAGAAATGAATGTTTATTCGTGAAATATTGAACTGTGTTCTTTATTTAAGCTTTTGGTCAAACCAAATTGTTTTGGGGCGATTTCAGTATGATAAAGTAAATTGAGATGAACAAACCCTTACTCATTGGGGAAAATATGATGTGTCGGGTAACCGATTTAAACACTGTCATTGAATTGTTGGTGTTGTATGATATGCATAACATAGGATGTCGTTAGGCTGATCCCCTATAGATATCCACGGTATGGTTCTAAATCGAAAGACAGACGAACAGTTCTTGGTTTAATTACCACTCAGCCTTACTATGTCAATACAATTGTTATATCTTCTATTGAGCTTTAAAGCTTTTAAATTCTTTATCGGTGTGAGTGCACTTATATGCCAATTGTTTAGACTTGTTGAGCAACTTTGCTCACTCTTGCAAATAAATCCCCATTTGCAGCTAAAGAGGATAGACCCGAGAGCTCTGGCTCTAAGAAGAAGGGAAAGAAGAAATGCGTAGACTAGTTTACATGTTTTTCGCTTGTCTTTTGTTGTAGTCATAACGACTTCTGTAATATGAATAAGTAAACCTTGTAATCGAATCTTATATCAATAATATCATGTTATCATCAAACGTTGTTAAATTCACTTTGATAGAATTTGGAATAATCAAACATTAATACAATATTGATACAGAACTATACATCTGAATGAGGATATTAAATAACATTGTGAGTTCTGTACGCACAGAGATTTAGCACCGGTAAAGAGAAATCTTTATCGTAAGGTTCCTCTGTTCCAAGAACAAGCTTGTTATTAATATTGTGAATGTCAGATATATAGTAAATATCAATATAAAGAGGTATCTCTATAAAGATATGTATCTAGTGAGGGTATTGAATATTATGGGGAGTCCTATTCCAAGAACAATCCTATTATTAATACTCTGAACCTTGGATATATATAGTAGTATAGAATATCTAAAACTTAAGGTTAAAAATAGTAAAGTGAGCACCAGATTCATTGTAGCAAGTACAGGGATTTGGGGGCGTCACAAGTTGGTATCAAAGCTGTAGATTATAGCTCTAAGGTAACGAATACCTTAGGATATAATCGGAGGAAGTAGGGATAAATGGACTTGTGAAGAGTCCATAGATAATTAAAAGATATAAAAGAAAAATAATCTTAAAACATAAAATTATTATGTGAAAGAAATATACTAAGTTAAAGCTATATTCTTTTGTAGAAATGGCTGGAGAACCGGAATGGAAAGACATTAACGAAGAGGGAATTGAACCAGATTACACACCTGCTAGTGATTCGGAAAGTGATGATCCTAGTGAAGATCCAATGGAGGATCCTATTGATTATCACCCAAGAATAAACTTTACCAACATATTAAATGACGATGATCTCTATGAGCACCAGCATGACATGGAGCTCCTAGATGCAGTGGATGATCAAGAGGAAGCTCCCGGCGTGGAGCAGATTATCCAAGAAATGGAAGAGAAAGAGGCGGAACATGAAGAGTTAATAGAAACTCTAATGGAAGAGGCAAGGGCAAACATGCAGGTTGCCACTGCCAGGATTGTAGTCTTGGAGAAAAGATGGTTAGACGAGAAAGCTAAAAGTTCTCATCTAGAAGTCTTGTTAGCCATCAAAGAAGCGGAAAAGATTCAGCTACAGGCGGATCTTGACGAAGAGAAGGACGAGCGTTGCCTGTCATACTGGAAGCTACATAAAAAGGTGGAAGGACACCCAGTAGCAGATGACGAGTCAGGCTACGACATAAACCGATCAGTGGTAACTAGCATGTTGAACAAGGCATTCAAAGATGCTAGAAACCGTTAAAAAAAAAAAAAAAAAAAACTGTAACTTTTAAATATTAGTGGTAATTTTGTTTATGTGTTATAACATTCCCATTTTTATAAGGGATGTTAAAATAGTAAGGTGATTTTATCACTCGGATAATGTAATATGAAAACCTATTATAATAAAGTTTGTTTACGAAATATGTCTTGAAATATATAATTTTATTCTCTTTCATATTTATATATGGTTTTCTTTTAATTATAGATAAATGACATCACCGAGAAGTGCGCAAGCATCTGCAAGTAATGATAATATAGATCAAATACCGATTGGGGGTCAAGCTCCTGAGAATCCTATGCAACAATTCGTCAATATGTTATTAGGAGCCCTAGAGAATCGACCTTTAAACCATGTACCCCAACCACATCAAGTTACTTTTAAAGACTTTAAAAATGTAGGACCACCGGAATTCAAAGGAACCTTGGAGCCAATAGAAGCTCAAGGTTGGATTAAGGAAATGGAGAAAGCATTCACCATAGTTGGGGTTGGTGAGGATCAGAAAACGATTTTTGCCACTTATCTAATGAAAGAAGAGGCTAACTTTTGGTGGGAGGCCAACCAAAATAGAGTCGGAGAAGGAGTTATGACTTGGGAAAAGTTCAAGGAGATATTCTTCGAGAACTATTTTCCCAAGAGTATGCAGAATCGAATGGAAATCCGGTTCCTAGAATTAAAACAAGGGAACATGACTGTACCCCAATATGTTGCTAAGTTTAATGAGTTAGCCCGATTCGCTCCGCATCAAGTGGATACGGAGGAAAGGAAGGCTAGAAGGTTCGAAGAAGGGTTGAACCCCTGGTTAAGTACTAAAGTGACCTTATTCCAACTAGAAACCTTCACTCAAGTCCTAGAAAAAGCTATAATAGCAGAAGGAGGAAGTGAAGCGTTGTCCAATTTCAAGAAGAACAAAACAGAGGGTGGAAACTCTAAGGGAGAAAATAATCCAGGAGGGAATAAGAATAAAAGAAAATGGAGTGGCACTAATAGTGGAACCACTAAGGAAAGTGAAAATAAAAAGAAAGAGGCATGTAAAACATGTGGCAAGGGCCATGTGGGGGAATGCCTTAAGGGAAAGAATGTTTGTTATAATTGTGGTCAAGGAGGGCATATGGCAACAAACTGCCCAACTCCAAAGAAAAGTGGATGCTTCAATTGTGGGGAGCAGGGACATCTTGCTAGAATGTGCCCAAAGAAAGGAAGAGAAGTCGGAGGAGGGAGCAAGGCGAGTAACTCCGCCCAGACAGCTACACCCGGAGGCCCAGGTCGTCCAACGGCAAGGACCTTTAATATGACGGTGAGAGATGCTGTTGCATCTCAAGACGTAGTGTCAGGTATCATTCCGATCAACACCATAAATGCTTATGTGTTATTTGACTCGGGTGGCTACTTGCTCTTTTATTTCATATGAATTTGCTAAGAAATTAAATATACCTAGTGAAAACTTAGATTTTCCCCTAAATATAGAAATTGCTAATAGAGAAATAATACATGTTAAGCACGTACTTAGGGAATGTTGCATAGTGATTAAAGGGCATGAGTTGAGAGTAGATCTTATTCCTATTCAGTTGGGGGAATTCGATGTCATTTTGGGAATGGATTGGTTAACCAATTATAATGCGATAATTGATTGTCAATCAAAGTGCGTAAACCTTTTGACAACATCAAAGTCAAAGGTTGTGTTTAACGGAAACCAGTTACCAAGGAAATCTCGTTGTTTATCAGCAATGCAAGCAAAAAGACTACTTGATAAAGGATGTCAAGGTTATTTGGCTCATATCATAGATACCCAAAGGAAAGGGTTAGAGATGGACCAAATACCGATTGTAAGGGAATTTGCAGATGTGTTTCCTGATGACTTACCTGGTCTTCCACCAGATAGGGAGATCGAGTTCGTTATCGACTTGGCACCTGGGACGACGCCAGTTTCAAAGGCTCCGTATAGAATGGCCCCTGTAGAGATGAAAGAGTTGATGGTACAACTGCAAGAATTGTTGGATAAGAAGTACATTCAACCTAGTGTTTCTCCTTGGGGAGCACCAGTGTTGTTTGTCAAAAAGAAGGATGGAACTTTGAGATTATGTGTTGATTATCGTGAACTGAATAAGTTGACCATAAAGAATAAGTATCCATTACCTAGGATAGACGACTTGTTTGATCAATTAAAAGGAGCGGAACATTTTTCGAAGATTGATCTACGGTCGGGTTATCATCAACTAAAAGTAAGAAGCGAAGATGTGTCGAAGACTGCGTTTCGAACACGTTATGGACATTATGAATTCTTGGTAATGTCCTTTGGATTAACAAATGCACCAGCGGCATTCATGGATTTAATGAATAGGGTTTTTAGATCATGCTTAGACAAGTATGTAGTAGTGTTCATCGATGACATCTTGATATATTCGAAAACACTAGAGGAACATGCTGATCACTTGAGAAGTGTACTAGAAACCCTAAGGAAGGAACAACTCTACGCTAAATTTTCAAAATGTGAATTCTGGTTAGAGAAAGTTCAGTTCTTAGGTCACGTGATTGACAAAAATGGAATTGCGGTGGATCCATCAAAGATTGAAGCAGTGGTGAATTGGGAGCAACCAAAGTCACCAACTGAAGTAAGAAGTTTCTTGGGTTTAGCGGGGTATTACAGACGGTTCATTCAAGATTTTTCGAAGATAGCGACTCCGTTAACCAGCTTAACAAGGAAGACAGTGAAGTATGTCTGGTCAGACAAGTGTGAAGAGAGCTTTCAAGAGCTAAAGAAAAGATTAAGCATGGCGCCAGTGTTATCCTTACCAGATAATAGTGGAGGCCTCGTAGTCTATAGTGATGCTTCACATAAAGGTTTAGGTTGTGTTTTGATGCAACACGGTAAAGTAATTGCTTATGCTTCGCGGCAATTAAAGGATTATGAAATAAGGTATCCTACTCATGATCTGGAATTAGCAGCGGTAGTATTTGCTTTGAAGATATGGAGGCATTACTTATATGGAGAGAAGTGTGAAATTTATACTGATCACAAAAGTTTGAAGTATATTTTCACACAACGGGAGTTAAACATGAGACAAAGACGGTGGCTAGAATTGATAAAAGATTATGACTGCGAAATCTTATATCATCCAGGAAAAGCCAACGTCGTTGCAGATGCATTAAGCAGGAAAAATCAGGAGAAACTGATGGTATTAACAACTCAGGATGAGTTGCTTAAAGAATTTTCTAGACTTGAAATTGAGGTGAGAGTTCCTTCTGTTTCAACTAGAAAATTGTTTGTAATAGAAGATAATTCAACTTTATTGGGAAAAATAAAGGAGATACAAGAGAGAGATGAAGAATATGATAAACTGAAAAATAAGATAACCGAGAATGTGGACAACAAATTTAAGATAGACAATGATGGAATCTTAAGATTTGAATCAAGAATATGGGTACCTTCGGTACAAGAGTTGAAAGAAGAAATTATGTCAGAAGCACATAGTACTAAATTTTCAGTTCACCCAGGTAGCACCAAAATGTACAAAGACGTAAGTCAACATTTTTGGTGGCCAAACATGAAGAGAGAGGTGGCTGAATTCGTTAGTAGGTGTTTGACGTGTCAACGAGTTAAGGCAGAGCATCAAAGGCCAAGCGGGTTGTTACAACCATTAGAAATTCCAGAATGGAAATGGGAGCATATTACAATGGATTTTGTAGTAGGACTTCCAACTACACCGAAGGGTCATGATGCAATATGGGTAATAGTGGATCGACTAACCAAGTCTGCTCACTTTCTACCAATCAAGGTTAAGTTCACTCTAGACCGATTAGCCAAACTATACATTAAAGAGGTAGTATCTAGGCATGGGGTTCCGATTTCAATTGTGTCCGATCGAGATCCACGGTTCACATCGAACTTCTGGAAAAGTCTACAAGAGCATCTGGGGACACAATTGAGATTGAGTACAGCTTATCATCCACAAACCGATGGACAAAGTGATAAGGACAATTCAAACACTGGAAGATATGCTGAGAGCATGCATGATGGACTTTGAAGGAAGTTGGGAAGATCACTTACCTTTGGTGGAATTCGCATACAACAATAGCTACCACGCTAGTATTGGAATGCCACCTTACGAAGCCTTATACGGGAGGAAGTGTAGAACACCTTTGTGTTGGGACGAAGTCGGGGAACGACAAATGCTAGGGCCGGAACTGGTTCAGCAAACAGCGGAAGTAGTTCGAACGATACAACTAAGGTTACGAGCTGCTCAGGAACGACAAAAGAGATATGCAGACTTGCATAGACAGAAAAGAGACTTTGAAGTCGGGAGTCATGTCTTCTTGAAAGTATCCCCCTGGAAAGGGAAGATTCGTTTTGGGAAGAAAGGAAAATTAAGTCCGAGGTTTATAGGGCCGTTTGAGATTTTAAGGAGAATAGGTGAGGTGGCTTATGAAATAGCCTTACCTCCAGAACTGGAACATATACATAAAGTATTTCATGTTTCAGTATTGCGTCCCTATAAACCAGACTATAAACATGTCATTAATTATGAACCAATTCAGGTCGAGAAGGACCTAAGTTATGAAGAGATTCCTATTCAACTTATTGCTAGGAAAGAGCAAGTATTAAGAAATAAAATAATACCTTCCGTTAAGGTGTTATGGGGAAATCAGTCCATAGAAGAAGCTACATGGGAGCTTGAAGATAAAATGAAACAAAACTACCCACAATTGTTTAATCAGTACTGTACTGTAATTTCGGGGACGAAATTCTTTTAAGGAGGGGTGAATGTAATATTCCGAACTTCTAAGAATTTGTAATCCAACTTTATATGAATACTAAATATTGAATTATGATTCAAAGAATGTGTTATGTGGTTTCATGTGTATGATTGTTTGTTTTGGTACATGTATTCAACCTTAACACTTATTTTTATTTTAGAAATGAAACCTAAACCCTAAGGGTTATAAACTAGAAAACACTATTCATAAATACGCTTATAATACAGAAATTATACGATGATAATACGAAAATTATACCGTATGAATAGTAAAAGTCAACAAATACGGTCATCTTAGTTACATTTGCTAACTAGTAAACCAATCCATGTGAAAGGTGATTAAACCAATCAAAGCCAAGGATCTAACCAATCCATGTGATCCTAAATCAACCAATCATAGGAGAGATGATACAAGCATGATATCACCTTAAAAGAAGACCAAAATGGTCAGCCATTTGGTTGAGGAAGCAAAGTTTGTTACTTCATTGTTAGATATTTTGTGGCCTAAAAGACTACTATGCCCTAACCTTGCCTAGCCTATAAATACAAGCCTTCTCCTTCATTAAATTCTTACCATTTCACCAAGTAATTTTCTGCAACAAAGATATTGAGAGAAGATATTGAGAGTTATTGTGAGAATAGTCTTATACTCAAGTATTGAAGCCTTGCACTAATTTTCTGCAACAAAGATATTGAGAGAAGATATTGAGAGTTATTGTGAGAATAGTCTTATACTCAAGTATTGAAGCCTTGCACTAATTTTCTGCATCAAAGATATTGAGAGAAGATATTGGGAATAGTCTTATACTCAAGTATTGAAGTCTTGAACAACTGTGGTTAAAGCTTGCACTCCAAGAGGTAGAGTCCCAGTTGTTATTATGCTTAATTTCGATTAATAACTAAAGTAGAAATATGCATAATCATAGTAGTTACCATGCTCAATTCAATTTATGTTTAGAGTAGAAGTATGATAATCCTTAGTTGTTATCATACTCAACTCAAAACAAGTATAGAGTAGAAAAGATCAAAAACACTAGTTGTTACTATGTTTAAATTATTTTTAAATATTCTTGAGTAAAATCATGGATTTATGCATAAATAGTTTTTATGATAGGTTTATGATTTTGTTATTTGATGTTATAAAGTGGTAGAACATGGTAGCCTAGCTAATTAATGCTTGTGGCATCAAGTTTTACCAATTAGATCAAAGATTTATAAAAACAATGTTTGTGCAGTCCACTGTTTAGTGATTTCTGTACAGTTCTGTTGGGAATCAGCTTTGGGTTCCTAAATGGAAGTTGTAGAGGGGGAAAATTCTGATAAGAATGGACTCAAGAATCACACAAAAATGTTTTTTTATAAAAGAGTTATGACTGTTTTAGTGATGTTGGGTCAGACTGCCAAATAATCTGCCACCATTCAGGATTTAAGCCTAAGAATAAGGATTTTGTTAGAGAATTTTTGGTGCTTATGCCACCTATAAAAATAGTCATACCATGCATTTATAAGACTTATAACTAATCCGCGTATACACTTAAAATTGTGTAGGATTTACGAAACAAGTTAAGCTTATTGTTTAAATACGCATCGAGGCAAGTCTTCTATCCTAAGTTGATATCTACTTGCTTTAAACTTGATTTATGCACTTTGTGCAACAACGTGTTATAAATCTTTGATATGAAAGTTATTGCTATTTGTTTCGGCATAACTTGAGAAATGAATGTTTATTCGTGAAATATTGAACTGTGTTCTTTATTTAAGCTTTTGGTCAAACCAAATTGTTTTTGGGGCGATTTCAGTATGATAAAGTAAATTGAGATGAAACAAACCCTTACTCATTGGGGAAAATATGATGTGTCGGGTAACCGATTTAAACACTGTCATTGAATTGTTGGTGTTGTATGATATGCATAACATAGGATGTCGTTAGGCTGATCCCCTATAGATATCCACGGTATGGTTCTAAATCGAAAGACAGACGAACAGTTCTTGGTTTAATTACCACTCAGCCTTACTATGTCAATACAATTGTTATATCTTCTATTGAGCTTTAAAGCTTTTAAATTCTTTATCGGTGTGAGTGCACTTATATGCCAATTGTTTAGACTTGTTGAGCAACTTTGCTCACTCTTGCAAATAAATCCCCATTTGCAGCTAAAGAGGATAGACCCGAGAGCTCTGGCTCTAAGAAGAAGGGAAAGAAGAAATGCGTAGACTAGTTTACATGTTTTTCGCTTGTCTTTTGTTGTAGTCATAACGACTTCTGTAATATGAATAAGTAAACCTTGTAATCGAATCTTATATCAATAATATCATGTTATCATCAAACGTTGTTAAATTCACTTTGATAGAATTTGGAATAATCAAACATTAATACAATATTGATACAGAACTATACATCTGAATGAGGATATTAAATAACATTGTGAGTTCTGTACGCACAGAGATTTAGCACCGGTAAAGAGAAATCTTTATCGTAAGGTTCCTCTGTTCCAAGAACAAGCTTGTTATTAATATTGTGAATGTCAGATATATAGTAAATATCAATATAAAGAGGTATCTCTATAAAGATATGTATCTAGTGAGGGTATTGAATATTATGGGGAGTCCTATTCCAAGAACAATCCTATTATTAATACTCTGAACCTTGGATATATATAGTAGTATAGAATATCTAAAACTTAAGGTTAAAAATAGTAAAGTGAGCACCAGATTCATTGTAGCAAGTACAGGGATTTGGGGGCGTCACAAGTTGGTATCAAAGCTGTAGATTATAGCTCTAAGGTAACGAATACCTTAGGATATAATCGGAGGAAGTAGGGATAAATGGACTTGTGAAGAGTCCATAGATAATTAAAAGATATAAAAGAAAAATAATCTTAAAACATAAAATTATTATGTGAAAGAAAGAAATATACTAAGTTAAAGCTATATTCTTTTGTAGAAATGGCTGGAGAACCGGAATGGAAAGACATTAACGAAGAGGGAATTGAACCAGATTACACACCTGCTAGTGATTCGGAAAGTGATGATCCTAGTGAAGATCCAATGGAGGATCCTATTGATTATCACCCAAGAATAAACTTTACCAACATATTAAATGACGATGATCTCTATGAGCACCAGCATGACATGGAGCTCCTAGATGCAGTGGATGATCAAGAGGAAGCTCCCGGCGTGGAGCAGATTATCCAAGAAATGGAAGAGAAAGAGGCGGAACATGAAGAGTTAATAGAAACTCTAATGGAAGAGGCAAGGGCAAACATGCAGGTTGCCACTGCCAGGATTGTAGTCTTGGAGAAAAGATGGTTAGACGAGAAAGCTAAAAGTTCTCATCTAGAAGTCTTGTTAGCCATCAAAGAAGCGGAAAAGATTCAGCTACAGGCGGATCTTGACGAAGAGAAGGACGAGCGTTGCCTGTCATACTGGAAGCTACATAAAAAGGTGGAAGGACACCCAGTAGCAGATGACGAGTCAGGCTACGACATAAACCGATCAGTGGTAACTAGCATGTTGAACAAGGCATTCAAAGATGCTAGAAACCGTTAAAAAAAAAAAAAAAAACTGTAACTTTTAAATATTAGTGGTAATTTTGTTTATGTGTTATAACATTCCCATTTTTATAAGGGATGTTAAAATAGTAAGGTGATTTTATCACTCGGATAATGTAATATGAAAACCTATTATAATAAAGTTTGTTTACGAAATATGTCTTGAAATATATAATTTTATTCTCTTTCATATTTATATATGGTTTTCTTTTAATTATAGATAAATGACATCACCGAGAAGTGCGCAAGCATCTGCAAGTAATGATAATATAGATCAAATACCGATTGGGGGTCAAGCTCCTGAGAATCCTATGCAACAATTCGTCAATATGTTATTAGGAGCCCTAGAGAATCGACCTTTAAACCATGTACCCCAACCACATCAAGTTACTTTTAAAGACTTTAAAAATGTAGGACCACCGGAATTCAAAGGAACCTTGGAGCCAATAGAAGCTCAAGGTTGGATTAAGGAAATGGAGAAAGCATTCACCATAGTTGGGGTTGGTGAGGATCAGAAAACGATTTTTGCCACTTATCTAATGAAAGAAGAGGCTAACTTTTGGTGGGAGGCCAACCAAAATAGAGTCGGAGAAGGAGTTATGACTTGGGAAAAGTTCAAGGAGATATTCTTCGAGAACTATTTTCCCAAGAGTATGCAGAATCGAATGGAAATCCGGTTCCTAGAATTAAAAACAAGGGAACATGACTGTACCCCAATATGTTGCTAAGTTTAATGAGTTAGCCCGATTCGCTCCGCATCAAGTGGATACGGAGGAAGGAAAGGAAGGCTAGAAGGTTCGAAGAAGGGTTGAACCCCTGGTTAAGTACTAAAGTGACCTTATTCCAACTAGAAACCTTCACTCAAGTCCTAGAAAAAGCTATGATAGCAGAAGGAGGAAGTGAAGCGTTGTCCAATTTCAAGAAGAACAAAAACAGAGGGTGGAAACTCTAAGGGAGAAAATAATCCAGGAGGGAATAAGAATAAAAGAAAATGGAGTGGCACTAATAGTGGAACCACTAAGGAAAGTGAAAATAAAAAGAAAGAGGCATGTAAAACATGTGGCAAGGGCCATGTGGGGGAATGCCTTAAGGGAAAGAATGTTTGTTATAATTGTGGTCAAGGAGGGCATATGGCAACAAACTGCCCAACTCCAAAGAAAAGTGGATGCTTCAATTGTGGGGGAGCAGGGACATCTTGCTAGAATGTGCCCAAAGAAAGGAAGAGAAGTCGGAGGAGGGAGCAAGGCGAGTAACTCCGCCCAGACAGCTACACCCGTGGAGGCCCAGGTCGTCCAACGGCAAGGACCTTTAATATGACGGTGAGAGATGCTGTTGCATCTCAAGACGTTGTTAGTGTCAGGTATCATTCCGATCAACACCATAAATGCTTATGTGTTATTTGACTCGGGTGCTACTTGCTCTTTTATTTCATATGAATTTGCTAAGAAATTAAATATACCTAGTGAAAACTTAGATTTTCCCCTAAATATAGAAATTGCTAATAGAGAAATAATACATGTTAAGCACGTACTTAGGGAATGTTGCATAGTGATTAAAGGGCATGAGTTGAGAGTAGATCTTATTCCTATTCAGTTGGGGGAATTCGATGTCATTTTGGGAATGGATTGGTTAACCAATTATAATGCGATAATTGATTGTCAATCAAAGTGCGTAAACCTTTTGACAACATCAAAGTCAAAGGTTGTGTTTAACGGAAACCAGTTACCAAGGAAATCTCGTTGTTTATCAGCAATGCAAGCAAAAAGACTACTTGATAAAGGATGTCAAGGTTATTTGGCTCATATCATAGATACCCAAAGGAAAAGGGTTAGAGATGGACCAAATACCGATTGTAAGGGAATTTGCAGATGTGTTTCCTGATGACTTACCTGGTCTTCCACCAGATAGGGAGATCGAGTTCGTTATCGACTTGGCACCTGGGACGACGCCAGTTTCAAAGGCTCCGTATAGAATGGCCCCTGTAGAGATGAAAGAGTTGATGGTACAACTGCAAGAATTGTTGGATAAGAAGTACATTCAACCTAGTGTTTTCTCCTTGGGGAGCACCAGTGTTGTTTGTCAAAAAGAAGGATGGAACTTTGAGATTATGTGTTGATTATCGTGAACTGAATAAGTTGACCATAAAGAATAAGTATCCATTACCTAGGATAGACGACTTGTTTGATCAATTAAAAGGAGCGGAACATTTTTCGAAGATTGATCTACGGTCGGGTTATCATCAACTAAAAGTAAGAAGCGAAGATGTGTCGAAGACTGCGTTTCGAACACGTTATGGACATTATGAATTCTTGGTAATGTCCTTTGGATTAACAAATGCACCAGCGGCATTCATGGATTTAATGAATAGGGTTTTTAGATCATGCTTAGACAAGTATGTAGTAGTGTTCATCGATGACATCTTGATATATTCGAAAAACACTAGAGGAACATGCTGATCACTTGAGAAGTGTACTAGAAACCCTAAGGAAGGAACAACTCTACGCTAAATTTTCAAAATGTGAATTCTGGTTAGAGAAAGTTCAGTTCTTAGGTCACGTGATTGACAAAAATGGAATTGCGGTGGATCCATCAAAGATTGAAGCAGTGGTGAATTGGGAGCAACCAAAGTCACCAACTGAAGTAAGAAGTTTCTTGGGTTTAGCGGGGTATTACAGACGGTTCATTCAAGATTTTTCGAAGATAGCGACTCCGTTAACCAACTTAACAAGGAAGACAGTGAAGTATGTCTGGTCAGACAAGTGTGAAGAGAGCTTTCAAGAGCTAAAGAAAAGATTAAGCATGGCGCCAGTGTTATCCTTACCAGATAATAGTGGAGGCCTCGTAGTCTATAGTGATGCTTCACATAAAGGTTTAGGTTGTGTTTTGATGCAACACGGTGTAAAGTAATTGCTTATGCTTCGCGGCAATTAAAGGATTATGAAATAAGGTATCCTACTCATGATCTGGAATTAGCAGCGGTAGTATTTGCTTTGAAGATATGGAGGCATTACTTATATGGAGAGAAGTGTGAAATTTATACTGATCACAAAAGTTTGAAGTATATTTTCACACAACGGGAGTTAAACATGAGACAAAGACGGTGGCTAGAATTGATAAAAGATTATGACTGCGAAATCTTATATCATCCAGGAAAAGCCAACGTCGTTGCAGATGCATTAAGCAGGAAAAATCAGGAGAAACTGATGGTATTAACAACTCAGGATGAGTTGCTTAAAGAATTTTCTAGACTTGAAATTGAGGTGAGAGTTCCTTCTGTTTCAACTAGAAAATTGTTTGTAATAGAAGATAATTCAACTTTATTGGGAAAAATAAAGGAGATACAAGAGAGAGATGAAGAATATGATAAACTGAAAAATAAGATAACCGAGAATGTGGACAACAAATTTAAGATAGACAATGATGGAATCTTAAGATTTGAATCAAGAATATGGGTACCTTCGGTACAAGAGTTGAAAGAAGAAATTATGTCAGAAGCACATAGTACTAAATTTTCAGTTCACCCAGGTAGCACCAAAATGTACAAAGACGTAAGTCAACATTTTTGGTGGCCAAACATGAAGAGAGAGGTGGCTGAATTCGTTAGTAGGTGTTTGACGTGTCAACGAGTTAAGGCAGAGCATCAAAGGCCAAGCGGGTTGTTACAACCATTAGAAATTCCAGAATGGAAATGGGAGCATATTACAATGGATTTTGTAGTAGGACTTCCAACTACACCGAAGGGTCATGATGCAATATGGGTAATAGTGGATCGACTAACCAAGTCTGCTCACTTTCTACCAATCAAGGTTAAGTTCACTCTAGACCGATTAGCCAAACTATACATTAAAGAGGTAGTATCTAGGCATGGGGTTCCGATTTCAATTGTGTCCGATCGAGATCCACGGTTCACATCGAACTTCTGGAAAAGTCTACAAGAGCATCTGGGGACACAATTGAGATTGAGTACAGCTTATCATCCACAAACCGATGGACAAAGTGAAAGGACAATTCAAACACTGGAAGATATGCTGAGAGCATGCATGATGGACTTTGAAGGAAGTTGGGAAGATCACTTACCTTTGGTGGAATTCGCATACAACAATAGCTACCACGCTAGTATTGGAATGCCACCTTACGAAGCCTTATACGGGAGGAAGTGTAGAACACCTTTGTGTTGGGACGAAGTCGGGGAACGACAAATGCTAGGGCCGGAACTGGTTCAGCAAACAGCGGAAGTAGTTCGAACGATACAACTAAGGTTACGAGCTGCTCAGGAACGACAAAAGAGATATGCAGACTTGCATAGACAGAAAAGAGACTTTGAAGTCGGGAGTCATGTCTTCTTGAAAGTATCCCCCTGGAAAGGGAAGATTCGTTTTGGGAAGAAAGGAAAATTAAGTCCGAGGTTTATAGGGCCGTTTGAGATTTTAAGGAGAATAGGTGAGGTGGCTTATGAAATAGCCTTACCTCCAGAACTGGAACATATACATAAAGTATTTCATGTTTCAGTATTGCGTCCCTATAAACCAGACTATAAACATGTCATTAATTATGAACCAATTCAGGTCGAGAAGGACCTAAGTTATGAAGAGATTCCTATTCAACTTATTGCTAGGAAAGAGCAAGTATTAAGAAATAAAATAATACCTTCCGTTAAGGTGTTATGGGGAAATCAGTCCATAGAAGAAGCTACATGGGAGCTTGAAGATAAAATGAAACAAAACTACCCACAATTGTTTAATCAGTACTGTACTGTAATTTCGGGGACGAAATTCTTTTAAGGAGGGGTGAATGTAATATTCCGAACTTCTAAGAATTTGTAATCCAACTTTATATGAATACTAAATATTGAATTATGATTCAAAGAATGTGTTATGTGGTTTCATGTGTATGATTGTTTGTTTTGGTACATGTATTCAACCTTAACACTTATTTTTATTTTAGAAATGAAACCTAAACCCTAAGGGTTATAAACTAGAAAACACTATTCATAAATACGCTTATAATACAGAAATTATACGATGATAATACGAAAATTATACCGTATGAATAGTAAAAGTCAACAAATACGGTCATCTTAGTTACATTTGCTAACTAGTAAACCAATCCATGTGAAAGGTGATTAACCAATCAAAGCCAAGGATCTAACCAATCCATGTGATCCTAAATCAACCAATCATAGGAGAGATGATACAAGCATGATATCACCTTAAAAGAAGACCAAAAATGGTCAGCCATTTGGTTGAGGAAGCAAAGTTTGTTTACTTCATTGTTAGATATTTTGTGGCCTAAAAGACTACTATGCCCTAACCTTGCCTAGCCTATAAATACAAGCCTTCTCCTTCATTAAATTCTTACCATTTCACCAAGTAATTTTCTGCAACAAAGATATTGAGAGAAGATATTGAGAGTTATTGTGAGAATAGTCTTATACTCAAGTATTGAAGCCTTGCACTAATTTTCTGCAACAAAGATATTGAGAGAAGATAATTGAGAGTTATTGTGAGAATAGTCTTATACTCAAGTATTGAAGCCTTGCACTAATTTTCTGCATCAAAGATATTGAGAGAAGATATTGGGAATAGTCTTATACTCAAGTATTGAAGTCTTGAACAACTGTGGTTAAAGCTTGCACTCCAAGAGGTAGAGTCCCAGTTGTTATTATGCTTAATTTCGATTAATAACTAAAGTAGAAATATGCATAATCATAGTAGTTACCATGCTCAATTCAATTTATGTTTAGAGTAGAAGTATGATAATCCTTAGTTGTTATCATACTCAACTCAAAACAAGTATAGAGTAGAAAAGATCAAAAACACTAGTTGTTACTATGTTTAAATTATTTTAAATATTCTTGAGTAAAATCATGGATTTATGCATAAATAGTTTTATGATAGGTTTATGATTTTGTTATTTGATGTTATAAAGTGGTAGAACATGGTAGCCTAGCTAATTAATGCTTGTGGCATCAAGTTTTACCAATTAGATCAAAGATTTATAAAACAATGTTTGTGCAGTCCACTGTTTAGTGATTTCTGTACAGTTCTGTTGGGAATCAGCTTTGGGTTCCTAAATGGAAGTTGTAGAGGGGGAAATTCTGATAAGAATGGACTCAAGAATCACACAAAAATGTTTTTTTATAAAAGAGTTATGACTGTTTTAGTGATGTTGGGTCAGACTGCCAAATAATCTGCCACCATTCAGGATTTAAGCCTAAGAATAAGGATTTTGTTAGAGAATTTTGGTGCTTATGCCACCTATAAAAATAGTCATACCATGCATTTATAAGACTTATAACTAATCCGCGTATACACTTAAAATTGTGTAGGATTTACGAAACAAGTTAAGCTTATTGTTTAAATACGCATCGAGGCAAGTCTTCTATCCTAAGTTGATATCTACTTGCTTTAAACTTGATTTATGCACTTTGTGCAACAACGTGTTATAAATCTTTGATATGAAAGTTATTGCTATTTGTTTCGGCATAACTTGAGAAATGAATGTTTATTCGTGAAATATTGAACTGTGTTCTTTATTTAAGCTTTTGGTCAAACCAAATTGTTTTGGGGCGATTTCAGTATGATAAAGTAAATTGAGATGAACAAACCCTTACTCATTGGGGAAAATATGATGTGTCGGGTAACCGATTTAAACACTGTCATTGAATTGTTGGTGTTGTATGATATGCATAACATAGGATGTCGTTAGGCTGATCCCCTATAGATATCCACGGTATGGTTCTAAATCGAAAGACAGACGAACAGTTCTTGGTTTAATTACCACTCAGCCTTACTATGTCAATACAATTGTTATATCTTCTATTGAGCTTTAAAGCTTTTAAATTCTTTATCGGTGTGAGTGCACTTATATGCCAATTGTTTAGACTTGTTGAGCAACTTTGCTCACTCTTGCAAATAAATCCCCATTTGCAGCTAAAGAGGATAGACCCGAGAGCTCTGGCTCTAAGAAGAAGGGAAAGAAGAAATGCGTAGACTAGCAATCTTTTTTCTTGTTTTCATACTGGGACAGCTTAGTTGCTCAAGTTTTTGTTTTGTTTTTATCTGTTCCCTGCACCGGATGTGCAATTTCCTTTTGGTAACGACTGCTTTTTCCACCTTGAAGGTTAGGTAGCGATCACAGTACATAGTTGTGCTTGTATAATACTCCCTGCATTCCACAGTAAGTATCCATTTGCTAAAATTTATTGTTCAAAAAAGAGTCATTTCTTTTGGTAGTAGTATAAAATGTCACAATGTTGTCATGTTTACCATCATAATTTTATTGTGATGCCATCACGCAAATTCTGATTTATTGGCAAAGAGACGAAATAGATTCATCATTCCACTCCAATTGATTCAAGAACACGAGAACGAACTAATGCCCTCACTGAGCTAAATGGTCAATAAATTAGGGGTGAACATGAAACAAAAACATATCCTTTAGAGTTTTTTAACTTTGCAAACGAGACTCTTTTGGTAGAATGGAGGGATTCTTAAATCTTCTGTCAATAAAAAAGTGATGATTTCGTAACTGGTTCATAATTCTGAATAAGTTTATAATGTCTTTTGAGATTCTGTCTTGAATTTGAGTCTTCTTGGTGATTGTAAAGCCATGATGGAAGGTCTTCATGAGTAACCTTACTATTGTCAAGAGCTCAAAACATTGGCCATGGAGAGTAGGGGTTAATATTTCTGGGTGCCTATGAAGTGATGTGGACTCAAAATTAGAAACATTTGGTGAATCAGTGACCCAGTTGGATTGGGTTCAACTTGGGCAATTAATGTAATAAGGGATCATGGGCCCAGGTTATCTCAACTTGGGGGTTGGGTGTGCCTGTAGAAGACTTGATGGACATGTGTAGATAATTATGAGAAATAGGAGTAGCATCTTGTAAGCTGGTTAGGGGTTGCTGCAGGTAGCAAAGTAGAGACGAAGATGAGGAAGCCTACTAATAATGGTAGCAACCAGGGATTATTTCATTCTTTTGGTACGATGATAAATTAACCACCACTCAAATGAGTTGCGTATGGTCCCGTATTCCTTTTAATGTATTGACCAACGCTGTCTTATGTAAAAATAATGGATATTGACAAATGTTGTCTTATGTAAAAATAATGGGTTTAGATAATATCCTGTTCCCTTGGGCCTGGAGTCTGTTGCCGGCATGTTTGGTCCACCATAACATGGTCAGTCAGTAACAATGGTCCATTCCAGTAGCTGCAATGTTTGGAGGTATAGAAACCTACCAAACGAGCCATTAATTTGATAGACCACACAACTAGTTATATTATTGATGATGATTAATGCATTTGCATTGTCAGCTCTCTCTCACACACACACTCTCTCTCCCTAGGTTCCCTTCTCAAACTCGTGATGCAATGTTTTGCAAATATTTTATTAGATTTCATTTTCTTTTTCTGTGTTTCCCCTTGAGTTTTCCATTATTTCAAATATATCCTTAGAGATTTTTTTTTTAAATCCTTTGAGATCGATCTTCAAGGCAAGGCTGACGTTGCTTCACCAATTGATGTCGCTGTGATAGGGAGAGAGAAAACAACTCTAAAATAGTAGTTAGATAGCATACCATGGTTTATATGCATGCTTTAGGCAAAAAACTTAATTTCAGATGAGGAATCGGGTTGGCCTATTTTGGTTAATATGTTTAATTCTCATATATTTCTATCCCTTTTCTACTTAATATCTTTACCTACACGTGTATTTTGATTGATTTCAACACAACAAGAAGACAATACTTCGAGATGGTAACTTAAACAAATCCTAAACAGCTATATATTCCTAATACAAGAAATGGCAAATGAGCATCAGTTCAGGATTATATTACTAAGTGAGGTAAAAAATAATCTATGTTAATAGAAAGTTCAACAGCAGATATATATATATATATATATATATATATATATATATATGGTAGTGATTTATGGATACTATTTCAGCAAACAAATCTTTTATCGTCTAATGTGAGATCTAAGGCCCGAGATTAATCTGGGCATGGGTTCAGCCGTTAGTCTTTCTGGCGATCAGGAAAACTCTTACCAACAATCATTGTAATGATTAAGTTGCACTCGAAGATTAGTAAGATTTTTTGGGCCGCTACTCCTATTACCGACCAGGCTAAATGACGATGTTTATTATCAATACGACATCTTATAACCTGGTCGCTAGTAGTAGTAGCGGTCAGACGATAAACAAAACCAAGAGCTAGTTCTTTATATTTGATTTCTAATATTTTACTCCATGCGCATCCATTTTCTAAGCAACTGCAAAAATCTAGTTTTAGAGCGAATTTGCTGAACTTTGAAGAAATTACTTATTCGTGCATAATTTTGATAACTGTTCATCAATGGCTTTCATGCATGCTACAAAGATATTTTTATCTAATTCTTTTGAATCTCTTGCTAATTTAGATTGTACAAATGCATTTGAGTTTGTTAATAATGTTGAAAGTAGTAAGCCTGAGATGGTTCCTTATGTTGGTCAATTGTTCTCTAAGTTGGAAAAAGCTAAAAAATTTATATATCTTATGCACACAAAAATGGATTTGAGATTAGATTGTTACTAATCATAAACATGCTCGCAGTAATGATGTGTTGTCCAGGTTATATTTATGTAAAAAAGATGGTAAACTAACTGCTGTAAAGAGTTCACTAGATAATGAATGTGATAACGATAAAATAAGAAGACAAAGAGACTCGATAAGAAGAACATTATACAAAATTAGAATACTTGTTGTTCATAGTAAGAAAGAAGACAATTGACGTATTTCGACCATTGAGTTGGATCACAATCTTAATTTAATGACAACTACCAAAATAGATTAGATTGAGATATATATGAATATTATGCCGGTGGCAAGACAATTAATTAACACTTGAAATAAGGCGGGTATTGGACCTAGTAGGATGAGTTTTGAGCACAATGAGTGGAGGGATGCAAAATGTAAGTTTTAGTAACAAGGATATTTGTAATGTAGTGAGGGATTGATGGCGCGACTCGAATGATGAAAATGATGCACAAAAATACGTAAGCACCAATTATTTCATATTATTAGTCTAAATTTTCATACAAAATATGTCAATAGTATGCATGTATACGACTTCATAAAAATTAGTCATGTATGTATACATACATACTACCCAATTTGCTATTTCATACATGTAATGCTAGTTGTATTTTACAAGTTAACACAAATTCGTTAAAAAGAAATTGGTAGGAATATTCTTACTAGTAATTGGACTAGAATTACCGATTTAAACTTGAATTTTAATGTAGAATTGACTTTGTTTAGCCTTAGCATTGTCTTCTTCCTTCTCTCAATTGATACCTTATCGTCTGCGAACATTTGATAGCAACAAACAGATCCAGATTTGAATTTTGTGTATCGTCTGGCCGCTACTCTTATTAGCGGTCAGGCTATAAGACGTCGTATTGATGATAAACGCCGCCGTTTAGCCTGACCGATAGTAGGAGTAGCGGTCCAAAAAAATCCTAATAATCTTCAAGGACAACTTAGTTATTATAGTGGCCGTTGGTAAGAGTTTCTCTGGCTGTCAAAAAGATTAACGGTCAGGCCCATGCCCAAATTAATTTTAACCCTTAGATTTCAAATTGGACAGTGAGAGATCTGTTTGCTAAAATGGTGTTCATAACAAACATTTGCTATGTATCACTATTCATATATATATATATGATAAATTGAGATATGTTCTATGCTCTATGGATGTTGAATTATTGACTGATCTTTCATTGTCAGCATATACTTCATCTTGTATTATATTTATATCAGAAAAAAAAATATACAAAAAATACTGTTATATATTGTGATAAACTTGCCCCAAATTATAATTGTAAAGCTTATAAATAGATGGATGGGATTGGTAGAAATTATAGGAAGGTCATGCTTATTACACATCTATTCTAAAAAATTATTACTAATACTTATTTATGTAACTGACAATTAAAAAGTCGACGAAAACATTCACAATATATATCATTACCAATATACAAATAGGTATCATAAAAAATAATCAGTTTGCAAGGCCAACAAAAGACGACTACAATGAAGAGATCGACTGTATTTACCAAAGTTTAGAAGAATCATACGATAGATTTTTGCCCAATAATATAATACTATCAAGATGAAGCTACCAAAGTAACTTTAGATACAATAAAAAAACTTATACATCAAGGCCATAAGAGCACATTAATTAGTTGACGTATGTGCTGATTTGTATAGTTAAGAAATAATGCAGAAGCGAAAATAGATGGCTTATTCTTGATTAATGAGGATATATATTGATCATATAAATAGTAGTCATCGATCGTCTTTAAAAGTAGTTTTAGTAATGCAATTGTGGAGGTTGAGTGATCACACAAAACTATAATTAGCTGAAACTCAAGATATTATATTTATATATATATATATATATATATATATATATATCATAGGAACATAATATTAATTCCCTCCCTCTGTTTTAAAATTAAAAATATATTTAATTTTTAAGTTTGTTCTAATATTAGAGACACATTTTTTAAAAAATTATAATGTGACACGAATTTCTAATATTTTAGTAAATTACGATCAGGTAAATTGAATGCTATTATGTCGTTACTATTATATTTTTGTATGTGTTTAAATTTTTTTAAAAAAGTTATGGTTTTAAAATGTATTTGAAACTGATGGAGTAAATGCCACATATTATTAAAATTTCAAATTTGTTGAACTATATGCCAAAACATTTATTTCTATAGAATATTCATAGTTTAAAATTAAATACACACATATATGTAAGACCCCAACCCCACCAACTATTCTGCTTCCTCTTCTTCTTTTTTTTTTTGGCTAAATAACTATTCTTCTTTGATCCCACTTCTCTCACTACACCACACAACTCCTTCAAAATCTCCTCCTTCCTATTGAATTCAATGAAAATTGAAAGCTCTCTGACCCTCCATTAATGCACCCCCATAAAAATCCCATATTTACAACCCATTAAAAAAAGAACTAGTTACTATTCAAATAAACATTTCTCATCAACTTGATAGCTAGCGCTCTCAGCACTTAGAGATTCAAAATGGGTAGAAAAATGAAGCTTGTTCCTTTCCTCTTCAAGCCCATGGAACCACCTTCTTCTTCATGGCCATGGGCAGCTTGTGGAAATCCAAAAACACTCTCTTTCCGGGCTGAAAAGACAATGAACCCGGTCTATGTAAACGAGGACGAATCAAGGCTCACCGACTCATCCGAGTTCGAGTCAGCCGGCGGGAGCATTATTTCAACTACTACTGAGTTGGAAGAGGAGGAATCCGGTGGTGGCGAGTCCATAGAGAATGTGATTCGTGGGTTAACGAGGCCAGAAAGGCTGTTTTTTGAGCCGGGGACTAGTTCTCTACTTGGAGGAAAGCTGCAGCAGGCTGCTGCTAAGACTAATATTATTAGTACTAAAGATGGGCTTGATATTCCAATTAAGGAAAATAGTTTTGTGGTTATGGAAATGGAGTCGAGGGATCCTTTTGTTGACTTCAAGAAGTCAATGGAGGAAATGGTGGAGGCGCATGGGCTGAATTACTTGAAGGATTGGGAGTGCCTTGAAGAACTTTTGAATTGGTATTTAAGGGTGAATGGAAAATGCAATCATGGGTATATAGTTGGAGCTTTTGTTGACTTGTTAGTTGCCCTTGATTTTCCTACTTTTATTTCTTCTCCTCCTCCTCATCCTTGTGATGATACTTTTACTATAGCTCACTCTCCTATTTCTGCTTTATCATTTTCTTCTTCCACTTCTAATTCTAGTACAGTTCCTTGTTTATCTTCATTAGAAGAAGCTCATGATGATCATAACAAGGAAAAAAGAGTATTAGAAGATGATCATGAAGCTTCATCCAACTCAAATGTTTGATGGATTCATTCTGAGCTAGGAAATTATGTATAATGTATACCTCTAGCTAGTTTAGAGAATTAATTAATCATAGCGAGCGAGCGATTAACCTTAATTTTCATATCTAGATCTCTGTGTCTCTGTGTTTGTGCGGTGTTGGTAACTTGGTATAATCATGGACAAATTGCACCTCCATGTTAAAAGTGAAACAGATCAAAAATGGGAACTCAATAACTACCGCTAGAATTCTTACTTTTTATATTTTATTGTTATTATTCCAGATTTTGTTGTCTTTGTTTCCTAATGTGTTTATTTAATTTGTGCACTTGTTAATGTCACACATCACTCGTCACTTGCGTCACGTGCACACATTAGGTCATAATATCAGAACCCAACTCAAAAAGTTTAAATCACTTGGTTATTGGATTTAAAGAAGAAAAAAAATCCATTAGTTGCCTTCTTGAGTCTATTTATCTTATATATAGTAGCACCCACCAGGCATTAGCGTTAATTACGCGGGATAAAATAAAAATTTTATAAAATTTCAATGGATAATTAAAGTAGGATAGTTATGTGATGTTTGATTGTATGTTAATGCATCTTAACAACTCACATATTATTTGCTAAGAGGCATTAAGCTGTTTGGCAAAAATTTTTTTGCCTCTGAATACTTCTAAATCGTTAATATACAAAATTAAATCTTAACTATTTAGAGGTCTATCCGAATAAAATTGACTATTTTTTGAACAAAAAAGACCTCTTTAATATTATAAAATTTCTCTTTTATCCCCAATAACCTTACTACCACATTGTTCTCTCTCATCTCTCCCTCTTCCCCTTTCCCCTCCCTGTCCCTACCGCCCAATCCCTCAATCTCCCGACCTCCCTTCCCTTCCATCCACGTTTCTCCGTCCTCCCTTCCTTTCCATCCACAACAGCATATGTCAAAGAAAAAACTTCGATTCCGATTCAAAACCAGATCGTATATAAAGAGATAAAAAATTTCAAGAAATGAGTACCCTAGTTGATTCCTTCCTTTGTTGTTGCCAATATCATTATGTTTGTAATCACCATGTATGTCAACAATTGCCCTGAGAATTCTGTTTCTTGTGTTGCTGGGTTTCTAGGGAGATTCTCTTTTCCTTCAAGGAAAATCCGCTTCTAGGTCCTTCATCTTCTACGTAAACCCTTTTTTCTCTTGTTAACCCCCGTTTTCAATTCAATTAAGATGTCCATTTTTGAAAGTTCAGTTTTTTCTTCATTTTTTCAGTTATATCAGTAATAGAATTAACTTGAAGCTAACAATATTTTTGTACGTACCTAATTAATTTTGAGATATAATTTGATGCTTGATAGCAATGGTAAAGTTGATGAGCTGACCCATTCTGTGATGTTTGAAGTTATGCGGGGTAAAAATTTTTGGATAAGTTTATGTACACTACTCCAAACACTATATTGCACATTTAACCATTTAAAAGTGGGACCTGACACGGAAATCCACGTCAGGTCTCACTTTTTAATGGTTGGATGTGCAATGTAGTGTTTGGAGTAGTGTACGTAGACTTATACAAATTTTTTTTCTCCTTTTCCTTTTTTACAAGAATATACAGACACAATTCCATTCTTGTCAGGCCTATGGGTTTGGGTTTCTATTTTCTACTACCAATCATCGTTTAGATTTTGATTTGATTTGGTTTAATGGTTACACTTTTAGACTAATTTGGGTAATTGTTCAGAAGGTTAAAATGATAAAATATTGTTATTCAGACATTTTGAAAAAAATAATTATTAAATAACATTTATTCATTCAGATATAATTCTAAACAGATGTTCTATATTATTCAAATATTTAAATTATTCAGATGTTAACATTCAATTTTATCAAACACAACCTTACTCAGGGAGGGAGAGTACCGAAAACATAAAGTTGCTTATTTATTATAGACTATTATAGTGCTAGTACACAGTTTGCGTAAATATGGTGGGTAGGGGAAAAACTTCTTCAACGGCATTCTGATAATAAATATCATTCTGAAACCCAACTCATGAGTTTTTTTGTTTTTTTATTTTTTTTATTTATTAATTAATGAAATTAGCCGGAATAATTTCTTCATCCGAGAATTGAGATACTACACCAACTATAGTCTATAGTTTGTACAACTCAATTGGAGTGAGCGATACCTGCCATTGGATTAGTACCAAATGTGGGTCTCAAGGCATCAAGATTAATTAATATGATGGGTTGATTTTGGCCGTAGGTCTCAAAATTGGAGGGTAGTTATCATTTGATAGCTACAATTCTGGTGGGGAGAACACTTTTGCATGTCGTGGACCTGTGGTCCTCTATGCTCATATCTCAACCTGCAAAAATTATCTATCTATCATAACCCCATAAATTGATGGAGATAATTATATGGTACTCCTATTCCAAAATTAAAAAAATATGTTTTAAAACGATCATTTTTAAAAATTTATTTCTAATATTAGTTAACAATGCATGTACTGGCGTGATAGTATTTGATCAACTAAAAATTTAATTAGTGATGGTGAACAGTTCACTATAAGATCCCACGAGATAGGAATCATAAGTGGAATCATAAATTTCACGACCACAATCAAGTAACAAATTTATCACTACTTTATTATTCTTGTAATTATGATTAACTAGTATGTCGATTTGTATGACATGTTTATAATTAGTAAGCGTTGTATTCTAGTCGCAGGTTCAGACTCATCTCCTTTGTATTTTCTTGTATTTTGACCGCAGATCCTATTAGCGGTCAGTTTGAAAAGTCAAAATGAGAGCATTATAGTTATTACTCTGACCGCTAGCGGGAATTGCACTGGCCGCAAGTCCTACTAGCGGTCAAGTCCAAGTCTTATTCAATCTCATCCCTTAGATCATATAATGGACGGGCACAGATCAACTTGCTAGAGTAATGCCCATAGCGTACGCTTGCTATGGAACAAGTCTCATAGCTAACGTTTGCTATGGAATAGGTCCCATACATATATATATATATATCATCACACAATAAAATTTTCTTGGATTTTTTGCAGGGCGCCTTATCAACTCACTCCTCACTGGCAAAAAGGATTTTAGTCTCTCTCTGATGAGAGACGCACAAAAAAAAAACACATAATGTAAACCAAACCAAAATTTGGAGGAAAAAACAAGAAAAGGGGGTTTCATTCTTTGTGGTTGCAGGGAGAAGGTCACATCTTGGACATGCATGTTCTTAGTGGTCCTAAGGATCGAGCTAGCACTGCGTATACATAATTGAATCTGATGGTAATACTTACTTGATCACATCAAACTAACAGGCAGGCATGTTGGGTATGGTTGTCAATTAATAATTTGCACACACATATGCATGCTAGCTATATATATATATATGTTTCTGATTCTACAAGTTGAACATGCATGTATCCAAAAGCTTATCTATTTATCTGTTGTATCCTTTTGAATTTGAAAATCAAACTTCCCCATAGAAATTAAAGAACTCTACCTGAACCACTTTAACATTCTGTTTTAAATTTCTAGTTTCCCTTCTTTTTCCTTTGTTGTCCAAGCAAACAATTAATCACATTCATAAGTTCCTCTAGCTAGTTTCATATTTTGTTGAGATTGAGTAAGTAAATATTCAATACATCGGTGATAACATTTTTTTTTTAAATGTACGGTGATAATATTCTTGGTTATCAATTATCATGACGTCTGGAAAAAAAAACGTTTTACATTAATGAATAATTTATAATTACTCTAGGTTGAGTGCAACTTGGGGACTAGACTTGGTTTTTATTAATTACAACTAATTAATTGATGTCTCAAATTGTTGCAAAATTTAGTACTAGAGAGGCCGGAAATTAAAATAATGCAACCTCAGCGGCAGCTGTGTAGTTTCATGAAGATATACATAAAATGCTCCACTATTTCTGCTGTTTATCTTCTCAAATGAATTTAAAAACATTAAATGTATTATTCAACTTTATGCTAAAGAATCCAAGCTCCTCGACGTCTATGATTCACGTTAAATGTATGTGGCTTAATTAATACATTATTTGAATAGTGGTGCAATAGAAGTACTATAGGAATACTTAATCAGATTCTTTTGATTAATTAATGTAGGTTGTTTCTGATTTTGTAATTGATTTATTTATTTATTTTTTGATATTAGGTACTATTTTTTTGTGTCCTTGTACTGATATTCTTCCTAAGGAGACCCACATTTTTTTTATAAATATTGTTAGAAATAAATTAACCCATTATTGCTGGGCTCAGAATATATGTTTTCACATTTTACAAAAAAAAAACAAAAAGGTTTTAGTAATTATTCATTGCACTCTAAAATTAAATATACATATTTAAAATGACGACTTTTAGAAATAAGTTTATTTTTTTAAATGTAATCTTGATGTCAGTTAATAGTTTAGTATTAGTTGTCTGATGTTGGATATGATAATAAAAATATAATAAGATATTAGGAATATTAGGAGTATCACTTTATATTTCTAATTATAGACGGGGGAAATATAATTTCAATATATATATATATATATATATAAAAAATACAGTTTAAATCGTTATACTCCCTCGGTTCCATATTAAGTGTCGTTTTAGCTTTATGCACATGAATTAAGAAAGTTATTTAATACTATCATTTAATAATTAAAATTTGTATGAAATTTCATCACTACCCCTTTATGGGAAGTTGAAAACTATTAATATAAGGGAGAAAATTTCTTGGGACAATGAGAGAAGTTGGGGGTGATATGAGAAAGTAAATAATTTATTATCCTAGAAAGTTGTAAACGACAAATAAATTAGAACAAATTTTTTCTTCTAAAAAGTCACTTATTATGGAATGGAGATAGTAATTATTAATAAACACAAGGATAGTGTTTAGGCCTTTATTCCGCAGGCTTTTAATTGTCAAAATTCTGTAGAAAATCAATGCAAACAATATTGACTAAATCAATATAATGCATGGATAAGATCTTCATTTAACGAGAAAATAAAAATAAAAATAAAAATCTAAATGTTGTATTGAAGTTGCTGTCTTGAGACTCCGGCCCATTCTTGACATGTGGAGTAGTACAAATTTCATTTATTGTCTTTTAATTGCCCCAATCCCAAAACGCCATCTCTCATTCTGAAATTTCAAGTGCCCACCCCTAAAATTATAACTACAACGTTTCTTTAGATTTTGAATTATTTATTTGTACTGGTGGCGGCCGTACACGTATTTTCGGTGTAAATTATATTAGAAAAAATAAAAATTTTATAAAATTTAAAAAAGTAAATAAAAGATATAAAAAACTAATATTAAAAAATAAAATAATAATATATTTAAAATTGTAGAGGCAAAAGAGTAAAAAGAAAAAAGTGTAACACAAAATCACCAAACTTGTGGAAGAAGCCCTAGAGAGATTTTATAATATAAATCATGTATACATATGATTGATATGGCAGTATTTTAATTTTAAAATGCTACTCTTTTAAGTAATTATGGTATTCATCATTTTATTGACTACAATTAAATTAGTTTATATTTATTTTGAGTTTAAAATATTTTTGATTAACTTTCACCAAGTGAATAATAATATTTTATTTAGGGAAAATATATATATATATATATATATATATGTGACTTACCACAGCTAAACTTGATTATAAATCATTAATAAAATGACGTAATTTTTTGTTATAAAATAATAAAATGTTTGTAATACAATAATAAAAATAATTAAAAAATAAAAATATCGTTAATAAATAACTGTATATATAACTAAATTTAACTATGTCCACATATTCACTTTCCCTTTCATTTAATGGAGAGAGTAGTAGAGTACATATAGGTCCACTTCTCTGTCTTCAACCTTCCTCTCTTCCTTTCGTTCTAGGAAGAATGTGTCATTTAATTTAGTCAATTCCCAATAGTAAAAGTTTAGAATGTGATTGGTGAGAGTTATGCTTCTTGACTTTTGACCAAAGCATTAATGAAGCAGTTAATATTCAAGTTTTCTAATGGAACCTCGCCATAATTCAATCCAACGTCCTTCTTTGGGCCAAATTCACATTTAGGCCCAGAATAAAGCCCATTCCAAGTGACCTAGTCCAGAGCTACAAGGAAGGAATAGTTGGAAAAATTAATTGTTCCTTCAGGTTGGTGGACCCCCATCATAATTCAGTCTGAAAAATGGCATAAAAAGAAAGAACAGTGGGTTGTATTACAAAGGGAAACAATGAAAGGAAGTACCATATATGCTTTGTGGAACAAGATTGCAGCAATGGGGTTTGCTTGTTTTTAAGTTATGGTCAAATCAAGAGTTGGATGATAAAAATCTTTATCTGGTATTTGGTTGTCACAAGACCCACAACTACTTTCAAGTCTCAAATCTTGATGCTAAAAATCAAAACATTCATTTCATTGGCTAACAGGGTGTCTATCTAGAAACCTCTACAACTATTTATATTATACTCCATTATATATATATATATACACACACACACACACACACACACATAGCAAAAAAGTACTTATATTTGATGTTTGACGCTTTTACAATTGTCCAATCTTTATCAAACAAGAGAATGAATCTTTTTATAGCTTAAATGGTTGATTGACATATAGAACATTCATCTTCTTGGATGTACCATGTGTCACTTATCCTTTTTTTTTTTTTTGCATTATTACTCTATCTGTTTTAGAATTAAAAATACAGTTTAACTTTTAAGATTAAACGATGACATACATATTAAATTTTAAAATTGGCATAACTCATAAAAGTTTAGAATAAAATAATTTTTTTAATTTATAGTTTTTGTTATATACTATACCATTATAATTATTGTATCAATTAAAATTAAATACATTCACATTAATTTGAAATTTAATATGTTATCGTTTGATCTCAAAAGTTAAATTATATCTTTACTTTTGAAATGGAGGGCCGGAATATTATTTTTTTTGGTTGTTTTATACGTTGTAAAATAAAGTACTTTGTGCGTGTGTGTGTGTGTGTGTGTGTGTGTTTTGGTGGTTTTAAATCAAGAAATATTGAAGTCAAATTTGGTTGTAATACCCCATTTGCTTTTTACCGCCCGTGTTAAATTGGTTGTTGAGGAGTACGTTTATGGAGTTTGTTATGAAGGTTCTAATATAATTTTTGAGCCCAACTTGACCAAAAAGAATTGGACAAACCTAGTATATTAAGATACCTTCACATGTGAGCCGAATTAAGCCCACAACTTCACACTCAAAAATTTAAGTTGATAGATTTTAAATTAATTTTGTATATTAACCCTTCAACTTCACACTCAAACCGATATAAGACTGAGATAATTCACATATTACCTTACCATTGCTACTTTAATGTCAATTGCTTAATGATGTCTCTCCCCATCATATTCTTTCAGTTTTTTCTTCTTTTCTTTTTTTTTGGTTGGCACATGCATATTCTTTCAGTTTAGATTAGGAGACCATGTTATCTTTGGAGACAAAAGGATGCTTCCCACTATCAGAAAAGTCTAACAACAATGGTTTTTGTGTCTATAAAATTAATTAATAGAATTCCCAGTATATATCTAGCTCTTCATAACATAATTAAGGACTCAGAAGACATAGGCATGATACTGGTTGCAGGTGAAAGGCAGGCTTATTTTGTTCTTGTACTCAATTGTAGTAGTATAATAATAAAAAAAGAGTTACTAGTAGTAAATTCCAATTAAGAAAACTAAGTTGGACTCTGTCACTGAAATAGATGCAGTCAACAGTTGGGACTGAGTAACTTTGTTTCCGTACTTTATTTGATTGCCTTGGTTATAGTAATTTTACTGGGAAATTATATGAAGCTAGTATATATACTACATGCTTCTTGATTTCAACGAAAGCAGCTAGTCCACTTCACTCCAGTGAGAGCTATCCCACTTGCATAAAGATTCCTTGATGGGTCCATAGATTTGACTAAAGACTTGAGACTACAACTCATTTAAGCTCTAAAATGGATTTAAGAAACAACATTTACATGTTCGTGACAATTAGGAGAGAGAAGCAAGTTGGATTTTGCTGCACTCCAATTGTGTTTTGCTAATTAACTTGTATATTCGATCTGCACTCCAATTGTGTTTTGCTAATGATGTGATAAAAATATGTAACTGCAAGTGCACAGTGTCAAACTGAAAAACTGGCAAGTATAGGTCGAACCCACAGAGACTAGATTAATTTTAATGTATCCTTAATATCTATTTTAGGCGAATTAGAAATAAAGATTGAGAATCAATTAACTATAGTTAAACTAACTAATAATAAGGAAGCAATCTAGGAATCCGAATCCATTAAATAATAAACATAACAAGTAATTCAATCTCTTCTATTTTTATAACTTAATTATGATTTTGATCTCTCTTCCCTTTAATTTAGTAATTTTATAATTAACGTGGGCAAACATAGACTATGAAAATTTAATGATTAACTATAACCCATCAAAACTTCTTTGAGCAAGCATGGATTATGAAAAACTCATATCTTAACAATAATCTATCAAAACCTCTTAATTAATTTAAAATTACATAATAACTATAAAACGAAGGTATTTCAATAATGAAACACGAAGGCGAAATCAATTAAACATAAAAGCATAAATAATAGAAGAGATAAAAATTATTATCATGAATAATTATTTAATTTCATCTTCATCCTAGATTAAAGAAATTAACAAGACATGAAAATAAATAAACTAACTAAGATAAAGAAGAAGTAGAAAAATAAAAATAAAATAAGAAAACTCCCTTTAATTAACGATCCTCCAACAAGCGTACAATGAATAAATAATTTAATCCTACTCTTACTTCTAACTTAAACTCATACCTCCTTCTCTCTAAAACAAGAGACCTATTTATAGGAAAAATAAATTTGTGCCCTAATTTACATTCATTGAACTTGGCCTCTTTTATTTCCTTCTTGATTTCAATCTCTAGATGGTAATCTCTCAAGAGTCACTTTCCATGTAGGTTTCAACTTCCTAGTGGCAATCAACTTTTCAAAGATATCTTCTAGATTGATTTTCTTTTCGTTCATTGGATTTGACTTGCACACCAAGATTGTTCCACCTCCTTCTTTTTCCTTGTAGAATTCTTCTTGGATATTTCCTTACATGAATAAGAGCATTAAATATTGCTTGATCACCAAGATTTTAACTTTATTGCAACAAAATATTAAATCCTACAAAATAAAATAAAATATATTAATTTAATAAACTAATATAATTAAAAGGACAAAATTAAGGATAATAAAATGTATAAATTATGTGCTTATCAGCTAACTTGATATTCTATCGAGTATGGCTATAAACACACACTCGAATTTTACGTTTAAAAGTATACCCAAGCGTAAATAATAGTAAAATATTTTTTTTTATCTCTACAACATTTTCATCTTTCTCTTCATTTATTACTATTTTATACTTGAGTACGTCTTTCCATATACAGTTTGAATGTGTACATAGATAAGTATAGTCTATTATCTCTCATCGAGCTTAATCCCGCAATATTTAAGATGATGTCATCCAATTTAATAACAGGAAACAATTCAAAATTGGATAGATATGATTTGTGCATTCTATAGTTTATAATGAGAATTGATATTTTCACAAGTAAAAATGATAGTTTAACAAAATCCCTCTCACATGAATAGTAAATGGACTCCACATTCATGTGAGTGAGAGCTTGTGAAAATATCAAATTTTACTTGTGAAAATATCAATTCTATTTCTAATTAGTAGCATTTCACTATATATATATATATATTATTTTTCTTTGCTTTATTCCAACCTTACAGAAAAATGAGAATAATAAAAGATAAAATACATTGAATGCTTAAGAATAATATCTTTTAAGAAATTAATTTATTTATATGAAAATATAAAATTTTACATACAAATATGATATTTTTTTATATTAAAAAATAAAAATTTAAGTCAAAATATCAACTCTCTTCCTTCTCGGCACAAGGATCTAGCTAAATAAAGAATCAAATCAATGCGATTTTATATAACTCAGACACGGGGTACTAATTAAAGTTCATTTACACTAGCAGTGGGTACGTGTAGTTAAAGGAAAGGGCATTTATGTAGTAGTAGCAAGTACTTGGAAGTAAGAAAATAGATCCAGATTTCAAACAATTGAAATGACAGTTGGTTCATTTCATAAAAAATAAGTGTATTAATATAAGGAAGAGTTGGTTTTTTTTTTAAAAAAATTACTATTACATATTGCGAAAATATTTTGTTAAATTATATAATTAAGACGTATATTATGATATGAGATTGGATAAAATTAAAAGGGTAACTCTTATGAGACACAACTCTTTAACATAATTACTACTAATACTAACAAAAAAAAAATCAACACATAAAATCATAATATATATTAATTTTCTGTTATTATTTAAATTTTATATATATAAAAAAGCACGGCCTGAAATCCAAATTCTTATAAGCTAGGGCTAAGGCTGTTGGAAAATGTTCTACGGCCACAAGGTAGTCAGCCAGATTCACAAAAATATTATTTTTTTCATTAACCAAATTCTAGTCTTTCGTTGCAGCCATTTAATTATATATATATATATTCAAATCCCGAGGCCTTGCTTTTCCCACCCAAAACAAACAAGGATGTCAAGGACTACAAAATTTCTACTGTGCGCGGGAGTTGGGGACCGACTTGGAGTCCGGTCCAAAATTTTTATTTTTTTATTTTTATTTTTTGCTTTTTCACTCCCAAATAATTTATGTGATTTATTGGAACAGAATTTTTTTTTTAAAAAAAGTGATTTAGGTGTGATTTGGATACAGATCAAAAACAGAGTTACACAGACCAATAAATCACATAAATTATTTGGAAGTGAAAAAGCAAAAAAAAAAAAAAAATTGGACCGGGCTCCAAGCCGGTCCCCAACTCCCGGGCACAGTAGAAGAACTCCAAGGACTACTACTGTACCACTTCTTTAAACTCACTGAGGAGCTTTGACCAACGGCCTTCCGTACTATACACAATCGCTCTCCACAAGGTAGAGCCATATTGTATAGAGTATAATTAATTTCTTTTAACTTCCTTTTAGCGATTAAGAGAATAAGAAAAAGCCCCACCCTTTTCTATAAATTTTAAAAGTCAGAGAAAATAAACTCTTTCCCCGACTCATAGAAAGTACTTCTATATATCCACACATCGTATCATGAAGGGTTGTAAAGTCGAATTGAACTCAAATTTGATTTGCTCAAATTTAAAATTACTATATGTTAAATGAATTGATTTTTAACTTTTAACGAGTTTAAATTTTACTATTCAAAGTTAAGAGCTGTGTCAATATATACGAATATTAAATATTTAAATAATTAAATAAGAAACAAGTTGAACTCAAGTTAGACACAATACAGTTTAAACTTAATTAACTTGTTAATTTACATTAATAAAAATAGTTGATCAAATATGATTCGTTATTTAAATTCACTTACAGCTCTAATGTTATGCAGGGTGAAGTATCTTTGCATCATGTGACAGTCCAATTCTAATGTTTGTTTAAGTAAGTGAACATCTTAAACTTACCGGCCGGTTTCAAATATTATAATCTTTTTTTTTCTTTTGAAAGATATATACAACTCACATTACATACCCGTGCTAATTTAAACAAAAACCAAGACAAGAAAATAGGAATGAATATCCAATTGTCAAAAGTAGAATTTGTTTGCTATTAAAATCTTGCAAACAAAGAAAACAAGCTGGTAGTACAAGAAGAAGAATTACACACCCAATACAGCCCTAGCTAGCTGCTACTACAGAAATAATTTTGACCCAAAAAGCTAATAAAACAACAGTACAACCTTAACAAACTAGGCAAGTAACAAGGACGACTCAACACAAACAAACATCATTGGACATTGTACATGAAATTAAGTTGTACTACTACTTTACACTTTAATAAAAACTACTTTATAAAAAAGTAAAGTCACAAATGTAGTAAGAAAAAAAGATATCGGTTTTGTGACTTGCACTAATCATGACGGCACGTTCATCAGCTAGAAGTCACGTGACCTGGAAACTCCATGCATTTTGGAGGAACTACCGGACCTCACCGAGTAGACTCCGTTCCAAATCTCCGTGAAAGCCCGAACGATGATTCCGTGGTGGTAGGGTGAATTGAGCTGCAAGAAGCAGTTAAGAAGCTCTTTCAGATCGTCTTTGGAGTAAATCTCGTTCTCCAAAATCATCTGAAGCATTGAATGTCGGAAATCCAGATAAGGGTCGTCGGAGTCTTTCTCGACGGCCAGGCTCTCGCCGCCGATTCTGCCTAAACCTTGGACTGCCCTCAAGCTCTTAACGTCGGACTCCGTGTCACCGTCGTCGTCGGAGTAGGCCATGGAGAAAGTGGTGGTGGTGGTTTTGAAAGAGGTGGAGGAAGAATAGGAAGTGGGCGTTTTGTTGTTGTGTTTTGGTTTAGGGTGGAAAATGTTGGACAGAAGGAGTCTTGATCTTCTGCAGCTGCCGCAGCCTAGCTTTACTGCGAAACTGCTGATAATTAGCTTTTTCTTGTTCCTAGACATTGTTTGTAGTTTGTAGGGAGCTAGGGAGAAAGAAAACAAACAACAACAAAAAAAAGGAGGATTAATTTGAGATGGGCGTTTGCTGATGATCGAATTGAGTTAATATATTTGAAGAGAGAGAATTAGTTGGTTGAGTTAGTTTGGTGGAAAGAAAAGGAAAGGAGGTTTAGATTTGAGAGGGATTTGACTGACTTCATCATGAGGGATCGTGCGTGTGTCTCTATCTTATATAAATTCCGCATGCGAGCTAGTTTGGAGGGATTAGGGTAAACTAATACTAAGGTCACACCCTATTTTATATGCTCATACATACATATACATATATATATATATATATTAGCAGCCGACTTGGATTTTATGAAATTGTTCCACCATTATCATGTTACCACAAATTTTTTTTGTTACGATAAGTATTATAATCATACTGCCCTACCTTACCCCCACAAAAAAGTATCGAATGACAAAATATATAATTTATACTGTATTATTTACAATTGATGTAATAAGAAGTTATAAATTACAACATATCAATGTGACAATATTGTAAAATTAATAATAATTAGGACAAACTAAAGGAAAATGGATAAGGGTATAGTGAAAACCTAAAAATGATACAATACTGACATGACATAAAAAGAAAGCGGCGGGATATATAATTAATCTAATTCATATCCATATTTGTGAGTATAAAATAATATTCCAATAAGTCTTACTCGTCTCTTTTGACCTCAATGAGTTCTAGTATTACTTTATCTCTTCCATCCATCTGTATTAATCATTTCATTTCCTAATCTCAGTTCGAATTTGAATATTGTGATCACTCATCAACCTCAATAATATCCAAGAAAATACTAATACAGAGTTTTTCGGAATGAGGAATTAAACGTTCATCACTAGAAAAATTACATTTAAATGTGTATCCTAGCAAAATCTTACTACTCCTAAAGAAATTTTTTTAAGTAAAATCAAATGGACAAACTCGCGGGAATGGAGATGAGGATTGTGGTTTTGAAAATAGTCGGATTAAAAGCTATGTTTTTGACATTTCGGTGCTACAAAGTGCGCAGATTCTACTTCTATGTAAACATTATTGAAATATCCCGAATGGGGAATTAAGGGCATCTTTAGGATATTTCAACGGACATAGCCACTACAAAATGTTCCAAGAATTCACCGCACTTGTCATTTTCAGTAACTGTTTCGCTGTAAACATGTTTCTTGCATGATATCTATATCCAAATCAGTAACCATGCCCCTAGGCCCTATCCTAGACGCAAAAGAAAATAAAGAGTAGAGGTTGAAGAACTAAAATCACCAACTCACTACACATAAAAACAAATTGTTCAGGCCTTGATTTGAGCTGTTGGCTTTTGAACAAGACAGAGGAATTCAAATTTCAATTCTACAACCAATTGCACGGCAACTTATTTTCATTTCAAGAAGGCAAGAACTCTTTTTATGATTAAATCAAGGATTCTGATTCTGAACAAATGGAATTTGTACAATTTGAAACAATAAAATCAAAAGTCTATCTCGATTCCACCTTTCACATAGTAAGTAGTAACACTTAAGTTATTTGACCATCAAACCAGTGAGTTTTACCTAATGGACATCACCGTGGTATTTGATTCTTGATCAAGCTAGCTACATATTTAGCAACCCATAATGAGCCCACCTCTGTGCAAGAGAAAGCATGAGTATGGCCCTCCCGTTCAATTGCTAAAACAGCATTTGGGACCTGCTTTGAGATCTGTCACCATGGAAATAGAGTGAAGATCAGCTCAATTAATTAGATTAAGAATGCACTCCATTCACAAGTATATAAACTCATTGCCTTCACAAGTGTTGTTATCTCTGAGCAAAACAGCTATAACCTGTTCCTTTGTTCAAGTACTTTCTAGTTACTGTTGGTTGATCAACCACCCAAGTTAGCTAGCATGCCATAAACATCACCAACAATATTTATAGCAACTTAGACAAACCTGACCACAATTCGCAGTTTTAAGAACTACAGCAACAATTGCTAACATGATAACAATCATCACCAACATCATTCCATAATACAGGTAAAAAGGCTACCAGTTCCATTTTTTTCCTAAACCAATTTAACAACCTTCAAGAACATAGAAAAAGATTCCATAACTCACTTCTTCAAACATTCGCAATGGCCCCCAGTGATCATCATCTCCAAATAAAAATGCAATCTGACTTTGCTTTTCCCTCAGGTATGCCCAATCTGGTGACTCTAAAAGCTTAAGAGAAAAAGACAGTGGTAAGCAAAAGGTTGGAAATTAGTTGAAATCTTTTTGTTGGACATGTAGTTTGGTAGTTCTATATGTTCGCTTTTATGAGTGCTATTTTGATACAGAAATGACAAGTTATACATAAATTCCCTCTAATAAGCATTTTGTAGTAACTAAATTAAAAATTACCCACCAATGACAAAAAATCGTCCGCTGAGGATCAAAGTGCAATGAGTCAACAAGGAGGAAAATGATGCAACCAATGCAACCTATTTTGCATTCTTCAACAGTAGATTTGTGCCATAAGTAGTGTTTCAAATAAGTTCAATACTTTACAGTTATCCATCATTCGTTTTCCTTACTAAACAGTATCTTAAAAGTGTTTAATATCTTAGTAAATTATGAGATTCATCTTTTATGTTATATGTTACCTTATCAAGCCTCATTTGATTGGGAAAGAAGTTAAGCAAATCATCCAGATGAAACCTATTCCCTTTAAAGAGAAGAGATATAAATAATTGTAAGCGAGAAATGTTACCTTTATGAACTCTGTTCTTGCCATGAATAGCACGTTTTGCATTGTATGGTACTGGAAAACAAATAGAATTTGAATTACTGCTTGATTGAAAATAATCACTTTTCAAACTCTAGTTTGTTGTATGGAGAATATTGACGGGCCACCAGTCTTCTATTTTTTATTTTTTTTTATGTAGTTGAGCATTGACAAAAACCCACATATACAAGCACAAAAACATAGCTAATGAATCTTTCACTACACAAAATTTGTGGATTCAGACATGGACACTTCACCTGGAGAAGATTATTGCAGAGTGCATCAACGGCAGTAGAAGACCATGACTTTCCAAAAGAGTTTTTCAGCAGAAACCTGGTAGCCTGGGTCGGTAGCAATCCCAACAATGCCAAAATCGAACTAACCGTAGCACACAGAAACGGAGACCTGTAACTCACGAATCTTTATAGTTTAATTATATGAAAATTCAAACACTTAACAATTTTATTATGACAAAACTGAATAGGATCAGGAAGCTATACTGCTTGGAATGAAGACTTGTGTGCATAACAATAAAATAAGTTGGACATAATTGAGTCAGAAATTTGAAATCTAAATGGATCGCCTTGATATCAAAAATGGGATTAGCATGTGGTACCACAAGTAAAAAACACTCCAAACAAGTTAAACTGATGAGTGCACGTGGATTTTTGCAAGAGTAATTCTACATGTGACTAAAGTACAAAAGATTCCAAAAACTGGTGCAACTTGAGAGAAGAAAGATTTTTACGCTGCAATTTTTCGAATAATAGATTGCTTTGAAGATTCTGTGTCTACTGCCAGAAAGGGATATAGCCCAACAAAATAAATCACCTAAAGAATCAATAGTGAAAACAAAAAAACAAACATGAGATATATATTTTGATGTTAAAAAGACGTGCAATGAATCACATATCAGACACCCTGATCAAAGACATGCACAGACAGAAAACTAATGCTAAGAGGTCACCTTTCCTGGAAATCTTCTGAGTAGTTCGATAGATATGTAACAACCGATGGAGTGTGCAACCTTAAAAGAAGATCACAAAGGTCAGATATCAATAGTTTATGCAAGTTTAGATGTTGCTATCATGTTCATAAAGAATTTTATATCACCCTAAATAGATTCATGTCTAAAATTTGGTGGGCTGAATAATCTAAAACCATAAAACTTGCAGCAAAAAATGGCATAAATGGTTCTCTGTCAAAACAGTAGATAAACAGAAAAGCAGCAACATGTGTGGGAATTTTTTGTTCAAGCAGAACCATTTGCACTCGGTTTTTAACAACAAGAAAATTCAACCACGAGAGCTGTGCTTGATGCCCGAAATTTCTTCCATGAATTATAACCTAATATAAAGAACATAGAATGCAAAGACATATCTATATCATATACAAAATGAAAGAATACTTCCATTTTAAGCTAATATTCCTACGACCTGATATGTAGCTCTATATGTCAATGTATATAAGTTAGAAATAAGACACTATCCCTGTCTTGGAGTTTTTTAGTTGAAGAAAAGAAAAGAAAGTTAGAGAAGAGAAAGGAAGAGAAGAGAAATACTCACTTTCTTTTCTTCAACTTTCTTCTCAAAAGTGAGAAGAAAAATTTTGGAACCAAATAAGCCTAACTTTCTTTTATTTTCTCTTCCAACTTAAACTCCAAGACACACCTTCACTTTAGTTTCTCTTCTTTTCTCTTCTTCTAAAAAACTCCAAGACACCCTCACTTTTTTTTTTTATAACTTTCTTTTCTTTTCTCTCCAAAAAAAAAACTCCAAGACAGGGTGTATAAGTACTAAATGCTACGTTTGGATTGAATGAATAGAATGGGTGAAGGAATGGAATAGAGAAGGGAATGGAATGGAGAGTAGAATGATTTATTCCATTCCAGCTGGAATGAGTCATTCCATACCCTCCCCCAAAGAATAAAATTCATAAATTTGGGAGGAATGAGAATGGTCCATTCCATTATGTTAGAAGATAGTGGCAAGAAACATGGTTATTGTATTAAGGAACATGTTTCTTGTATTAAGGAAAACAAGTTTCCTTGTTTTCCTCCTTTTTCATTTTTTAATTCCTAGACCTCTTGTATAAATATAGCAATTCACATATTGGAAATATAAGAGAGATTACATTCTTACATGGTATCAGAGCTCTGATCCTTTATCAGGCGACTTTTTCCGACGACTTTTTCCGGCGACTTTTTCCGACGACTTTTTCGACAGTTTTTTACAACGTGTTTTTTCTCTCTCCTCCTTCCATCTGCAGTGGTCGACTTTTTCGGCGACTTTTTCCAGCATGGTCTTTATCTCTCCTCTTTCCACCTACAGTGGTTGTTTTGAGTGAAACTCAGGTTTGGTCTAATCCACCTACAGTGGTTGTTCTTATCTTTCCTCTATCTTTGCGTTTGTTAATTATCCTTCTTTGTTATTCCCTTGGATAATTCTTGTTGCTCCATCTCCTGTACTGCTAATTAAAGTGGTTTTATTGTGTAGTACAATTAATTGCACTCCCTTTGGTTTCTAGAATTACTCTCTGCTAATTTGTTGAGCCTTTATAATATCCTTGTTGATATTTCCTTGGATATTTTTGTTGCTCCTACTATCTCATCATGGCAGAATCTAGTTCCATTAATAGTGCTGGTACTATTTCTCATTTCGCACAATCAGGTATACACTCTTGTGCTCTTAATGTCTCATCTACTTACCCTAGTTGGATTATAGACACAGGTGCCTCTGTGCATATGACTGGGTCCTCCAATCTCTTTACTTCATACACGCCCCACTCTGGAAAGGACAAGGTTAGAGTAGCCAATGGCTCCCTGTCTTCTATTTCCGGAAGTGGCTCTGTCATTTGTACCCCTTCATTAACATTATCATCTGTTCTCCATATCCCTTCATTTACTGCAAATTTACTATCTGTTCAACGTCTTTGTGAATCCCTACACTGTTCAGTAACCTTTTTTGGAAATCATTGTGTTTTTCAGGACTTGGTGACAGGGCAAAGGATTGGCAGTGGTAGTGCAGTTAACGGTCTCTATTATTTAGATGTTCCCTCGTCTAACATGCCCTCTACTCAGGTTCAGGCTCTTCACTCTACTTCTCACCCATGTCTGACCTCTCTCTATCAATGGCATCGACGTTTGGGACATCCTTCCTTTTCAGTATTGGAGTCTTTATTTCCATCTTTAGTTAAGCATTGTAACAGAAATCAGTTTTTGTGTGAACCGTGTGAATTAGGTAAACACAAACGTTCTACTTATTCTGCTACTAACAATCGACATTCTGAACCTTTTGCCATTATCCATACTGATGTGTGGGGACCCTCTCGAGTTGTCTCCCGTTCTGGTCATAGATGATTTGTTAGCTTTATTGATTGTCATTCTCGTGTCACTTGGATTTACCTTCTGCGGACCAAAAATGAAGTATTTGCTTGTTTTCAAGACTTTCATAAAATGATTCAAACCCAATTCGACGTTAAGGTCAGAATTCTCCATAGTGACAATGGTCGTGAATATAGTAATAATAATGTTTTTGCATCTTATCTTTCTCAGCATGGCATTATTCTTCAAACCTCCTGTGTCTCAACCCCAGAACAAAATGGAGTAGCGGAAAGAAAAAATCGACACTTGCTAGAGGTAGCCCGCACTCTTATGTTCACTATGTCAACCCCTAAATTTCTTTGGGGAGATGCGGTTCTGACTGTTGCATTTCTTATAAACCGTCTTCCTTCTAGAAATCTTGGGAACAAGAGTCCCATCTCTTTTCTCCAACACACGACCAGTCCTTCTCCTTCACCTCGAGTTTTTGGTTGCGTGTGCTTTGTTCATGATAAATCTCCCACTCGGGGAAAATTAGATCCCAAAGCTATTAGGTGTGTTTTCATTGGTTATTCTCCAACCCAAAAAGGTTATAAATGTTATCATCCTTCCTCTAACAAAGTCTTTGTCACTCGGGATGTCACTTTTTGGGAATTGGAACCTTTTTATTCTTCTTCACCTTCTCCTCAGGGGGGGAATGTTATTAATGAGGAGAAGCTTCCTGAAGCTAGTATCACAAGCTCTATTTTTCCTATTCCTGTTGTTGTTTCTGATAATTCTACACAGGGGGAGTTACAGTATACTAAACAGAATGAGTCTGAGCTTGAGTTGAGGACCTATGCACGAAAAGGCAAGAATAAGGTTACCGTTTCTGCACCACTACACCAACTTTGTTCCGGACCTAGTCTTGATAATGGTAATGGTGAGAATCTTAATCCTACTTGTTCTTCTAAAGATGCTGACATTCCTACTTGTTCTTCTAAAGATACTGACATTCCTACTTGTTCTTCTGATGATACTGATATCCCTACTTGTTCTTTTGATGATACTGACATTCCTATTGCTCTTAGAAAAGGGGTTAGAGCTTGTACTCAACATCCTATTTCTAATTTTCTAGCCTATAGCAAATTATCTGCATCATATCACTCCTTTGTTTCTTCCTTGTCTTCAATATATGTTCCTCAGGGGTGGAGAGAAGCATTTAGTGATAAGAATTGGAAACAAGCTATGATCGAGGAGATGAATGCCCTAAAAAAGAATGATACATGGGAACTAGTCACTCTTCCTTACGGAAAAAAGGTAGTTGGATGCAAGTGGGTATATACAGTCAAACAAAATTCTGATGGAACGGTTGAGAGACTCAAAGCCAGACTAGTTGCAAAAAGATACACTCAAACTCATGGGATTGATTACCAGGAGACATTTGCTCCTGTACCGAAGATGAACTCTGTTCGTACCATAATCTCATGTGCAGCAAACTTCGGATGGGATCTTCAACAATTAGACGTAAAAAATGCATTCCTTCACGGTAACTTGGAGGAGGAAGTGTACATGGACATACCTCCTGGTTTTGCTTCATCTGTTACTATGGGTAAGGTTTGTAAGCTACGAAAGGCTTTGTATGGTCTAAAGCAATCTCCTAGAGCCTGGTTTGGTAGACTCCACAGAACAATGATAAGGTTTGGGTACAAGCAGAGTCGAGCAGATCATACTCTTTTTGTCAAACAGATAAAGGGTAAGATTACCATTCTTATTGTTTATGTTGACGACATTGTGGTGACAGGAGATAATAAAGAAGAGATAGTTAATCTCAAAGCGAGACTGACCAGAGAGTTTGAGATTAAAGATCTTGGTCCTTTGAAATATTTTCTTGGTATTGAAGTTGCAAGATCTTCCAGTGGCATCTTTCTATCTCAAAGGAAGTATGTCCTTGATTTGTTAACTGAAACTGGCATGTTAGGATGTAAGCCTGCTGATTCTCCTATTGAAGTTAATCATCATCTAGTAGGAGGCACAGGACCTACAGTTGATAGAGAAAGATATCAACGTTTGGTGGGACGATTGATATACCTCTCTCATACGAGACCCGATATATCTTATGTTGTGGGAATAGTGAGTCAGTATATGCATGACCCTCGACATTGCCACATGGAAACTGTTTATAGAATTCTGAGGTATCTTAAGTCTTCTCCTGGAAAAGGATTATTGTTTGCACCACATGGTCATATGAAAGTTGAAGCTTTTTCCGACTCAGATTGGGCCGGTTCGATAGAGGATCGTCGGTCTACAACGGGTTACTGTTCATTTGTTGGAGGTAATCTTGTTACTTGGCGTAGTAAGAAACAGTCTGTGGTGGCAAGATCTAGTGCTGAGGCTGAATATCGAGCTATCGCCTTGGGTATATGTGAATTAATGTGGCTTCGAACCCTGCTAGAAGATTTGGGTGTTACAACTAAAAGGCCTATGCAGTTATTTTGTGATAATAAGGCAGCCATTAGTATTGCAAACGACCCAGTGCAACACGATAGAACGAAGCACATTGAGATTGACAGACACTTCATCAAAGAAAAGTTAACCAGTGGTCTTATTTGCTTACCCTTTGTAAAATCAGAACACCAGCTTGCTGATATTTTGACAAAGGGTCTTAATAGTAAGATGTTTCATCCTTTGTGTTTCAAGTTGGGTATGCGAGACATCTACACACCAACTTGAGGGGGAGTGTTAGAAGATAGTGGCAAGAAACATGGTTATTGTATTAAGGAACGTGTTTCTTGTATTAAGGAAAACAAGTTTCCTTGTTTTCCTCCTTTTTCATTTTTTAATTCCTAGACCTCTTGTATAAATATAGCAATTCACATATTGAAAATATAAGAGAGATTACATTCTTACACATTCCAATGGAGCAACCAAACACAATTTTTTTCATTCCATATAAATGAGTCATTCCATTCACTCATTCATTCCTCCAATCCAAACATAGCATAAAGAAAATCCAAGAAATGATATCCCTATCAATAAAAGGGTAAGGTCTGGAGAAAATATATGTTTTTACCAAAATCACTTCAAAGTCTGGTATAGTATTCAAACTTTTCATACAATTTCTTCTTAATAATTAAACTTGATGAGCAGCAATTTGTTTCTGCAAAGCCTAAAAGATTTCATTTGCACCAAAATATTTTAGAAGGCCACAAAAAACAAGCATATAAAAATGAGAAGACCATTGTCCGAATCACCAAGCATGCAATGCTTCAAAGAAATCTTGGCCTTAACCTTTCTCTTAAGCTCGTGTGTGTGTGTGTGTGTGTGTGTGTATATATATATATATATATATATATATATATATAAGGATGGTAAAGAAAAAAAAAACTAAGGTCATCCAAGGTGCCTATTATAAATTATCCCCACCCATTTTCTAAACAGTCCAAGTATAAAGTATTTTCACGAGTTCAACTTAAAGATGAATACTAAAACATAACCGAAAAAATATTTCAGAATATACACAACTATTCGAAAATTAACCCACCAGAACAATAGGAACTTCAATATTTTTAAGTTCGTGATTGATGAAGTTCACCTGTAAAAGAAAAGTCAAAAGGAAAAACAAAACTGAGGTCAAACTGTTGTTATAATTCTAACTAACATCCTAATAATGAATGAGTTTCAACAAATAAATCTAGAATAACCTTATGATCAATTTGCTCCTCTAATGAGAATAACCTTCCACGCTGCCAGTTCTACAAAAGGGAAAATAAACCTCATAAAAACTATCACACTCATGCACCTAATCAGAGCAAGCAGAAATATCAAAAGGAGTTGTATAAAACAGAAGTTGTCTGGCAGAGCCTTAGTACAAGGCATATCCTCACCAGACAAAGAATCACTTACATGGTTTTAAGCATAACAACAAAAAACTCGAGTCACAAGGCCTAGATACAACACCATGAATTCGGTCTAATATATGAATCTAAAAAAAAATTTATGATATTGGAGGAAGAAGGACCGAACAGAGAAGGAAACCGAATGATACTTGGAGAAAGAAAAAAAAATTAAAATTCATTCTTCAACAAGGACCACTGTTAGTTATAGTTTCTTAAACAGAAAAATCATCCAAAAGTCAACAATTTATTTAGAATAAGTTCAAAAAATATACAAATCTGCTTCTGCACAGCCATAAGATTTCAGTTCAATATTCTGAGTGAGCTGGTTGTGGTCCACATCTTTGAGTAATAGATTGATCTCCTATCTTACCATTTCTCACCAAATTAAAATCCAATAAAAAGTAGTTCATTGCAAACCATGGTTTGAAGGTATGAAACACTTGATTAACGATAGGGCATTATGATATATGGCTGAAAACCGGAAAAGGTTACTGGAAAGTCATATAGTGAATTTGATATTCTATTAATTATGCTTGTTAACAGAGTTTCTGCTTACAAAGAGGTAACCATCAAATGACAATCATAGTGCATCTTTACTAAGCAATACAAATCATGCAGCATAATTATGCCATAACAATTCTACGAAAATTTGAATGGATGAAAAAATACAACTCTGCAAGACTGAAAGAAATAAGCAAGCAGACACTCCATAAAATGTCTTGATGTATGGTGTAGTATACTTTACCTTATTTTTTTGCTTTATTTATGTGCAAGTCTTGCACTTCATGTTTTCAGTTTCATACTAATGATACTGATAAAGTAATTTGTGAATTCAGTCATTTAGCAGAATGCATAACATATGCCCGCACTGTATTGAAGCAAAATCCGAAAGCATCAGGAGCACGGGGCAATAAGGAATGAGTAAATATGTAAATAAGATCAATATCTGCAAGAATTATATCAAACTGTCTCATATCACTAAAAATAAACCGAGCAACTCCACAACTCTACTAATTTGGATAGTCACAATAGTTTTATGTTTATAGTGATCACATTGATGGTTTTTCTGGCACCTACCAACCAAATACAAGAGTTTTTTGTAGATTCAGAATAAATCAACTGTATAGGATAGTAAAAATCTAGGCAGAATCAAAAACTAAGGACAAAATAATCACTTTCATCGACACGTAATTTTTTTTTAAAAAGTAGCATACCTTTTCTGTGTGGGACGTTTGCGCAATAGCTGATGATCAACACAAAGATGAAACCAGTGATCATAGAGATTACATATCACAGTACCAAAATAACAAATTTATTCATAATTTCATATACACTACACAAATTCATAATACAATAACATGAATAATGAGCACCCATTTCTTGCCTGTGATAGATGCAGTTCCTCCCAGTAGTTCATACAGTGACTCCAAAAAGTCAGTGTAAAATGATATGACACCTGTAATAAACATTCAAATTTCTTTAAATTTCCCAAATAAATGACACCCAGCCCCAGCCCACCATTCAATTTACCAAAAAATTAAATAAATAAACATTTCTATAAATAAAAATCTACCTGGATTTCCAGGAACAAACAAAACGTGCAATGTAGGATTTTCCGCATGAATCTCTAATAAATCCGTCTTATACCTGACCCAAGATAGATTTTTAAGAAAATATAGGCTAATAAAATTAGGCACTTGAATTCTAAAATTTGGATAATAATAATAAAGAGAGGTAAAAATACCCGGACACATTGCACAATCGAAAATTAGCAGGCTTTCTTTGGGCAATCAAGTACGAATTTTGATGATCCATCTCCAAGATTCTTCCAGTGTTGGAGGCAAATATTGTCCTGAAACATCAAAAGAAAATAGCGATAATAAGAAGGAAAAAAGATTAGATTTTTTTACCATGTGCAGGAAGCTGTAATAGTAAATTTGAGTGGTGGTACGTGGGATTTTGCAAGGATAAATATCTGGACCTGGAGGAGTGAAGCAGGAGAGGGAAAGAGCGAATTCGAGTGATAGGGGAAAGAAAACCCAGAAGCATTATTGTAGTATAAACATACATTTATTAATTCTTGAATTGAATTATTGAATCGGTGGGCGATTAAGGAAGAGAACGGAGATGTTTTAGGATAAGGAAAGTTTAGTAAGCGCCACTGCGCCACGTGCCTTTTTCTTTTCTTCTTTTTTTTTTGGTGACTATTTACATTAATGCCATAAAATATACTAAACATTTTGGCCTTTATTCATATTCGTTCGACTAAAAGTTTAATATTCAAAATATAAACGATTTAAATATAAATAAAATTTAAATTTCGATAAATTATTCGAGACTTTTCAAATTATAATTTTTTATTAATACTTGGATCATATTTATTCGAAAAGTTCAAACTGCTCGGGTTCGATTCGAGATCGTACTCGACTCGGTAGCTAAACGATTTTCAATCAAATCTTATTTCAAACTTGATAAATTTTATGAACTAAATCTGAACAACTCAATACTCGACTCAATTCATTTATACCCTTACTTACATTCTCTGACTACGTCAGCGTTCATTCATGAATAATGACTTGTTTTCCGGTCTGCGTTTGTAGGTGAACAACATTTTTGCACGAGTATATTTTTAGGGATCAAAAAATATTTTTGTGTCACTATTAGTAATATTATAAAATATTTGATATATCGTCATTGAATACTCATATATCCAAATTTGAAAACCTTTACTATTGAACATTTTGCACCAATTTATTCTTGCAATGTTCCCAAATTTGTGTAGCACTATAAAGTTTGAATGCCACCTAAACAATTAACTCATTAAGGACACTTTTGTCATCTCATTATTTAACCTTCTAATATTTTTTTCAATAACAGAATTTGTAAACTAATGAAAGTTATCAAAAATTATTATGTATAAATCCAATTCAAACTTTAGCACTCAAAAATAAAAGGTTAACAGGAAATAATTCTTTTTTAAAATAAGATGGTATTAAAAGAGTCTTAATATATTTCTGTAGTGATAATTTTTAGTGAAAAAAAGAGGTTACCAACTACTAAATTAACTAGTCAGTAGGCTTGCATTAGGGAGCATAGCTCCCGCATCATATATTGTACCGTGCAGCAATGCGAGAGCTACACTCCTAATATATTAAAACAGAAAATTAAATATTGTGGTTTTTTTTTATAAAGATATTCATATAATAAGGTCTTATAGATATATAATTCAACAATCTCATAGTAATAATATAATATTTGTGAAAATTAAATGGTACCAAAAACAATCTCATAAGCGGTAACATAAAAATAAAAATAAAAAATTTATAACTAACACTAAATGAGCAAGAAGTTAGTTGAATCAAGACGTTTGGAGGAACGAAAGTTAGATTATGGTTTTGTCATTATAAAATTTCCCATCAACCCTTGGGAATGAAGGAATATTTTTTTTCTTCTTCAAAATATTAAGGATTACACATGCACACTTGAATTCATCCTAAATTTTAAAATAATACATTTTTAACCTTTAACTGTTAGCTTTAAAAAATATTCTCAAAATAAATTACTCTCTCCATCCAACTTTAATTTACCCTATTACCATTGTCCACTTTTCAAATGTCTTTTTAATTTTATTTCCAAAGATATTCTTAATTACCGTATTCCTCCCTATTCTAACTTCTAGTTCTTTTTTTAAAAATTAAAATTAAAAAAAAAAAAACAAAGTCCAAAGCACTGAGGAAATTTTATCAAGTAATAGCATAATTCTTTTCAACAATAGAAATAACAGACAGATGAGCACCATTCATCCAATAAACAAGAAGAAACAGATCAGATACATGAACTTCTAGTTCTTGATCCTTCGTCCCAATTATATTCAAGTTTTGGTTCACGTAAAGCAATGTTGATCTTTGCCTTTGTTACTCAAGCCCATCAATATTGCAATTGAATCCATAAAAATATATATATATAAAAAAAAGGAGGAGCTAAATTAGCAGCAAGCAGTCATGCATCTTCAAGTACTATTAATTCAGTCAACAAATTAAAGATTGATTAAAACAATTTATATATATATATATACACACACGCCCAGGTCCGGACTCCGGACTCCTGGACCTGATCAAAATCCGGACTCCAAATTTTTTTTTTCGTTTTTTTTTTCAAAATAACTAATAAAAAATATATAGTTATTTTTTGTACTGAAAAAATTTGTTATACACTATTTTGTGTATGATTTGGATACATATAACAATAAGTGTTGTACTGACTGTATAACACTATTTGTTATATGTATCCAAATCATACCCAAAACAGTGTATTAACAAATTTTTTCAGTACCAAAAATAACTATATTTTTTTTATTAGTTATTTAAAAAAAAACGAAAATAAAAATAAAAATTTGGGGTCCGGATTTTGATCAGGTCTGGACCTGATCCTACCTCATATACGCCCAGGATCAGGTCCGGACTCCCGGACCTGATCAAAATTCGAACTCCAAATTTTATTTTATTTTTCGTTTTTTTTTTCAAAATAACTAATAAAAAATATATAGTTATTTTTGGTACTGAAAAAATTTGTTAATACATTATTTTGGGTATGATTTGGATACATATAACAATAAGTAGTGTACCGACTGTATAACACTGTTTGTTATATATTTCCAAATCATATTCAAAACAGTATATTAATAAATTTTTTCAGTACAAAAAATAACTATATATTTTTTATTAGTTATTTTGAAAAAAAACGAAAAAAAATAATAATTTTGAAATCCGGATTTTGATCGGATTCGGAAGTCCGAACGTGATTCTGGCTCCCTATATATATATATATATATATTCGCGTTGCTTTATTTAACATTACCGTAAGATACACTACTCAAGAAAGTGTAAATGATGCCATGAGTTGGTTAATATTAAGCTGACGACGACCTAATTAATTAATATAACTACTCTCTTATATTCTCTTCCCGATACAGACAGAATTAGACAGCGATATATTAAAAGATGCATCTTCACTCTTCACTCTTCATCATTTTATTTAATTAACTATGAGGATATTCTTAAAAAATACTTATAATGAAGATTGAAAGATGCATCTACAGCTACCCCACCATTTTTTTGACTGTATATACGAAGTATTCTTTCTGTTTTAAAATTTAAAATATATTTAATATTTTAATTTTAAAGTTAAAAATATTTTTTAAATTGTGAAATTAAGGGACTATAACTTTTTACACCCATGACCCAGCTGTAATTAAGTGCATGGTTCAATTTTAACCAACGATATTAGTTGACGTTTACTTTTCATTTGATTTGATGCTGACTTCCTTGAGTTACTAAACGTCAATTACTAATACCTTGAGTTTACTTTTCAATTTTCGATCCAACTAATTATAATTATTAATTGGTCCTGTAAAATATAATAAGTCACCAAGTACGTACTATTTTGTTTTCTAGAACTATTTATAAGTTACTGTCCCCTCCGTCTTTTAATATAAATCATTTTAGAAAAGTATTTTCTCTTAATATATGACGTTTGAGAATTTCAATTAAGCATTAATTGTTTAGTTTTCAATATTACTCTAAGTATTAAATATAACTTTGATTCTCTCACTATTTTTTGTCTAATAAATAATACTCTTTTTTTCAATACAAAAATAATATAAACAATTAATATTATATTTAATTTTATATAATTATTTCTTTAATACATATATATAACTCTAAAACGATTTATATTAATAGACGTAAGAAGTAACAAATAAAAAGTAGTTGAAGAAGAGCACTATTTAATTCTAAAAGGCATTGAAACATATGTTATCCCATGGTCAATTATAAGCAAAAGTAAATTTGTGGCCCCACCAATGTCTTTTTAATATTTAGATGGAGAAGTTGTACTCCTATAATAGAAGTATTACTACTAATTGTCGAGGGAAGTTTCCAAGTGGAGTCTCAATTAAGGAGAACGAACAATCATTTGATTTGATGCTGACTTTTAGCTCCTTACTAGCTACCCCCACCAATTGGCTACGTTGGAGTTAGCTAAGGAATCCAAGCTTTGAATTGACCAAGAAATAGAATGCCCAACTTTTATAAATAAATAATTCATGTAAATAAAAATTCAATTTAATACTTAAAAGTTATATCACCTTAGTCTTAATTACTAAGTTAAAACTTCTCAATAATCGACCTTCACTTCTTGAACACAAAAACACAATAAATCTAGCATGCAATACATATTATGTAGCAGCTGGATCTTATAAAACTTTTTGTTTAAAAACTTATGGAACTATTTTATTTTTTCCCATTCTTTGGAATATATATGCATTTTAGCATTGTATAATAATAGGATGGGCAGATTTTAAATTTTCTAATTTATTTTACACAAAATCCTTAATTATTTTCCATTACAAAACGTAAAAAAACCATAGACTTTCCCTATAGAGGTGGGACTAGAAAAATATTTTTCTAAAAAAAATTAAAAATTTTCCAAACTTGGTTTTATTAACCATAAAATTTATTACTTATAATTAAGTGGGAGCAAAGATTTCAATTGTTATATTTTCATGTTTTTTGGTAGAATATCAGTAGCAATCATAATGACAGTATAGTATTAACCTGATTTTTAAAATTTCAAATTGGAGCCTTTCAATAGAAAAATATATAAATGCAAGGACCATAACTCAATTAAATAAAAAAGAATGCGCAACTATTAATAAGGTTATATATTATACCCTCATAATCATTTTAATGGTCAACTAACTAAATTTTATTAATTGGATTTTTAAGTATGAAGCTTCATGCCTCTTCTTGGACTATTATTATTATTCAAAGGGAAGTGACCCGACCGCAAATGTGTATCAAATGACGAGAATAGCCTTTACCAGAGAGAATAACCGTCAAACGGTAAAACCCGTGAGAGGGTATCTCACGAAGAAGTCCACTTCCCTGAATTACGTGTAAACTAATGAGGAGGGGGAAGCGTTAGTGACAAGAAATCTCTCTCTCTCTTCACCACTTTATATATATATATATATATATATATAAAATCAATCTCTCTCTCTCATATGCGCACACGACTAAACCAACCCCATTTCTTTTCATTTCATTATTTATCCCCAGACCAGACCAGAGAAGAAAGAGAGAGAAGGAAGAGCTAGAGCAAGAAGCAGGAATAGAGGGAATTAAACTTATAATTTTCTGTACGTAAATCTCTTCTTCATAAACCAACTTCTTTTTCCTCCCATTATAAGTTTTTTCCGTTGCTTGTTTCCTTTCCCCAAATATCCAGAATCAAATATCCTTAATTTCTTTACACCAAGGTAATCAATTCCATTTCCTTTATAGAATCTCCATTACTATTTTTTTATATAAGTGCTCTGCAATCAGTTTGTTAATTAATTGCATTCAATGTTTAGTGCTTTAAGCAATTGATTCTTTTGATATTTTATCTCAAGTTCCTTTTTTTTTTCTACTGTGTCTTAATTCTTTACTTTCCACAACAGGTCTGATTCAACTCTTCTTTCTTTTTCTTTTGAATTTAATTTTTGGCCTGTAATTAATTTTTCGTATTAGCATAACTGCCGCCGTAAAGTACCTAAATTTAGATAAAATCGGGTGATTATATGAGTCCTGTGATGATAATCTTATTTGTGGTGGTTTTAGGATTTTTGTGGGGCTTTGACACAAATTGAAGAAGATGTTGGCAGATCTCATTACCAGAGTTCTTGTGTATGTCATCAGATGATGAACCCCTTAATTCTTTTTACTCTCTGTGATTTTATATATTAAATTAATTAGTCCATAATTGGTTTCTGATTTTGGGTTGGGGGTGACAGGATGGTTCTTGGATATGCATATCCCGCGTTTGAATGTTTCAAAACCGTCGAGAAGAACAAGGTCCAGATTGAAGAACTCCGGTTTTGGTGTCAATATTGGTATGATCCTCTTTCTTAATTACAAAGTTTCTCAGAATTATCAGCCAATCAAATATTATGTCAACTCTTCTGTTTTTCTGATTATATTTAATTATGAATGATTGTGAAAATATTATGATATACTTTCATATGAAAAGGACCTGAGCATAACCACCTAAATGTATGAGTTTATTTGACTGTGTTGCTACGACGGTGCTCTACTTGACTCTTTCAATCCCAATCTTGCAAACAAATGAAGAAAGGGATAGAAAAGGAATTTATGTTTAAAATTTATATATATATATATATATATAATCTCTGAAAGCTTGGGTTTGTAACATAATTGGTTGTATAAATGAATTGGTAAGTCATTTTTCAATATGAATAAGGATATGGCCTATATATGGGTGCAGCAATATCCACGTTCAGTTCATAGCTTCTACAGTCATCATTGCTTAATTATTATTGTCTGCTAAATTTTTTTTAATTAATTAGTTTCAAGTGGGTTTCAACCAATTTTATTGTTACTCATCAATTTTGATTCTTCATCTTCTTCTTCTTCAGGATAATTGTTGCATTGATGACAGTTCTTGAGAGAATCGGTGATATATTCGTTTCGTGGTATGCAACATTGCAAGACCTTTCTCAATATTTATTTGTTCGTAAAAGGTCTCCATTAATTTCTGACTGTATGTCTTGGTTGTTTAGGGTGCCAATGTATGCTGAGATGAAGCTAGCATTATTTCTATACTTGTGGTACCCAAAAACGAAGGTAATAACATCAGAGTGTTAGTAAGACTTATGGATCATACATACATACATATTTACCATGCATGTTAATTTGGCTGATTTAATTATGGTGCTCTAATTTTCTGGTAATTTAGGGAACGGGGTATGTCTATGAAACCTTATTGCGGCCATTTGTTACAAAGCATGAGACAGACATTGACAGGAGCTTACAAGAGTTGAGGACTAGAGCATGGGACTTGGCTATTTATTATTACCACAACTGCACTGAGTTGGGGCAAACCAAGTTTTTCCAAGTCATTGATTACTTGGCTTCTCAGTCCGGAAGGATTGCCAGAGGCGGCTCAGAGGTATTGTTTTCTCTACATTCCCTCTTTATTTTGAAAATCCAGCATCTGACAAACATACGTGCGTGCGTGCATAGAAAATATTAGTATTACGATGCATCTTTTTTACCACCATTCTTGTTTATGTGTATACTACACTACATTCATTAGCACAATTAAAGTAAAGCAAAAACCGTGCACTATATGATATGATTGATCACTATCAATATTATGATCATCCAACATTTTTTTTAAAAAAATAGAACAACTCTTAACCGATTTCATTTCATTTATTTTGCAGGAGGGTGAGAATAACAAGTCCTCCAAAGGAATTCCCCCACCTCCTCCAAACAGAATATTTTCATTCAACCGGGTCTCAAACAAGCAGAAACAGCACTCTGACTGGCAGCAGCAGCAGCAGCAGCCAATTCCATCCGCACCACCACTATTTACAACCAATCATTCTGTCTCCCAACCAACCAAACCAGATACACTACAAGCAGCTCACCTCCATAACCAATCACAATTCATTCACTCTATGGACATGTCCATGTCCCACCCAGAACAGATGAGCAATCCGGCCAGAACCTCAGAAACTGGTCCAGACCACAACGCAAATGGAAGCTGGTTTAGATTTAGACGCGGAAAAGGTTCACATTGAAATAAAAATTGTAAACACCAAATTATGTAAAATATATATATGTCCAAGTATATCACAATTAATTATTTTAAAATCTGAATTCCAAATTTGTTTATTTTTAAGATTATTATGAATTTCTTTCCATATCAACACAGTGAAAGTTGCAATTTTTGCCATTTCAAGGCTGCACCGAAACTAACAATTTCTGCATTTCACCTTTTTCTTTTGGTATTTGTATATAAAAAATCAGCCAATGCAAAATAATCCCTTTAAAATAAGTGGACTTCCAAGTTTTACTGCTGACATCAATATTTACCGTAACCGTGATTTGTCCCTTGTCGGCATTCCTATTTGGAGCTCCGAACCCGAATCACTCTAAGAAACCAGTCAAAAGCTCGGGTCACCGCCCGAATCAGCCGGTTCTTTGACATTTCAACGGAGAATTTGAACCATACGCGATGGAAGAAGCTTCCATCGTCCGAACTAGAACTAGTAGACATGGGCTGAAGGTAGGCCCAGGCGGCCTGCTTGACCAGGCGGTTGCGGATGGCGATTTGGCCGGATTGGTGGGCCGCGGCGGAGGTCGGAGTTGGGGAATTGACGACGCTGCAGGGGAGGAGGTCCTTGAGGGAGGTGTAGGAAGACGGTTTGATGAGCCCTAAATCGACGGAGGACGAAGTTGCGGATGACGATGACGACGAACTAGCGGCGCCGGTTTGGAGGGCCAGGAGCTTAGAGGTTGGGAGGATGAGCTTTGGAGGGATGACCACGGTTGTGGCGGCGATGGAGTTCCGACGGCTGAGAGTGGAGGTGGGGTTTTGTGCTGTAATGTTGGCCATGGAACTGAGACTATATGAAGTTGAGAGAAAAGCAGAGAGATAAATTCGCCAAAAAAAGAGAGAGATAAAATCTTAAGTAGTAGCCCTTATTTGAAGGTAGTACTACGGCGGCGGGCTTGCTTTTTGGTGTGGAAATGGTTTGATCAATGGTGGAGTAAACGCAATTGATTCGCATGTGAATACGCGTATATATTGAGAATGTTTTATTATTGTCCGTTAGATACAGATAAGTATTATTAGTAATTTTTATGATTTTATTTTATAATAATTGATTTTTTAAAAGAAAAAATGTGTTTTAATTTATTTGTCATTTATAATTTTTTGAAAAAATAAATTATTTATCTTTTTATATCACCCTAATTTCTTTCATTGTTCTTTATATGAGTAGTAGTTTTCAACTTCCTATAAAGGCGTAGAGATGAAATTTCATACAAATTTTAATTATTAAATAATAATATTAAATAACTTTCTTAATTCATGTGCATAAAACTAAAACAATTATTATTATGGAATGGAAGTAGTATATAATAAATAAGATCTTTCTATAATTCTTACAGTTACGTAAATAAATATTAGTGATAATTTTTTTTAAGAGATGTATTAATTTCTATAATTACGTGGATAACTGAATAAGTATTAATGATAATTTTTGTAAAAAGATACGTAATAAGTGAGACTCTCCTATAATTCTTAAGGTTAGATACATAAGTATTAATGATAATTTTTGTAAAAAGATATAACTGAAACTCTTCTATAATTTATACTAATTTTATATATTTATAAATTTTACAATTATATATTGACATAAATTTATCGTAATGACATAACTCTTTTTACTTTTGCTGACAGTTTGGCAGCACATTTTACTGAAGCAGGAGGATTCTATCCAAGAACTTCACCGCTTTCCCAACTCTATTTAAAGAAGATTAGGTAGTTGCAACATATTACATTTCAGACACATGTTTACGTCATATCCTGGTTATTTCGTTGGTGTAAAATTTCTTTATGTAAAGTAGAATTATGTTAATCAAATTTAAGCATATTTTAAATTATATTCCCGTTTTAGTTTAATTCAATAAGTTGCCAATTTTTTTACACTTCAAATATAAAAAATGTATATTATGAGAATCCGATTGTGCACGTTTTAATTTTAATTTATTTTTTTAAAATGTTCAATGGAACTATGGTATCACATCATTATTTGTAGCGCCCCATACAATGAAAGAGACTTGCATGGCCACGGCTTAACAAATCACAATAAAAAACAGAAAACATGACACATTTCTTTCTTCCATATTACTATATATTCCCTCCGTCCCAAATTAATTACATTTCTAAGACTTTTTAAAATCAAATTAACTATTTTTAAAACTAATTTTTTTACTATTTTTGCTAACATATAGGTGAAGATATTATAACTAAAAGAAAGTATATACAATTTATTACTAATTTCAATTTTTATAATTTTAGAAATATATTTATATATGCTTAATTATTAATTTTAAAAATAGTCAATTTGACTTAAAAAGTCCTAGAAAAGCAATTAATTTGGGACGGAGAGAGTATGTGATTGATGACATAACATAATATCATCTTGACATTGAATCCATCTTTCCTAATATGACTACTTGGTAAACTGCCTATGAAATTATTATATTATGATTATTTGTTTGATAAATGCTTATAAAATTGCAAATTTATTTATTTTAATACAAGCATTTTAATTTATCTACATGTCATACATATAAAATTACATGAGAAATGCTAGAGACACAAACTATTTTACAAACTGACTAATGTGACACTGTTGTATTGGTGATAGTTAAAAAAAACACCTCTCCACTACAACACTATCACCAATACAACAATGTCACATCAGCCAGTTTGTATAATGTTTGTAAAATAGTTTGTGTCTCTAACATTATTCAAATTATATATAAACATCATAGGTAGGGGAATGAATATAGCGCGTGCATACTGTCTACTGCCTACGCACATAAAATAAAATAAAACACACAAAGTAATAAGGGTACAAAAATATGATTGTTTCCGAATTATAAAATTATTTCAGTAAAAGGCAATATATAAATTATGGTTTGATATTATTCTTAAAGTTCCAGAAATAATATTTCTTAAAAACACTTCAGACCATGTTCTAAAAAGAGATTTAAATAGTACGTATTTAGCTCTTATTAATCTTAATTTAATACCACCAAATTTCTATTTTATATATGCCCATCATGCTTCGCAAATAAAAATACTGCTATTTAAAAGTTATGCCCATAACCTGAATTTAGTCTAGTCTGAGCAGGCACTCACAGACGAGTGGTTGTATTCTCAAGTGTCAACCATTATACTTAACCATAGAGGAGGCACACCTTACCGTACCTTTTCATTCTTAGATCGGACACATGACAAATATGGTTTGTTTATTATTTCACCTCAGATGGTTATCTCTTGTACTACATTCCAAAATAATAAGGTGGTCATGAAATGAAGAGTGTAAATAACTTTGCTTCTAACTTGGCCGCAAGTCCAGTCATTCTCCTTTAATTGGGTGGGTTTTCATGGATTGAAAACGCAATGTGATGCCAAGGGTCTCTAAAAAAGAATGTCATGACCATCCAATAATTCAATTCTAGCTTGTTTTATTATAGATGTAGTAAAAAGGCAACTCGCATGCATGCTGCTTATAATTGAAGAAAGCTGGAGGAAGTAAATTCAGGATCACATAGAAGTCTGCAAACTAACACCAAGTAATCATTCTATTCAGTGCTATAGTAAACAGAAATAACGCAGTATGAAATTTTGGACAAGTACACAATGGCCCGCCTTTCAGATTTCAACTAATGACACCACAGGGATTTGCAAAAAAAAGTGAAGTTGTAATGGACAACAAAATTTTCCTTTGATGCGTAGGCTAGCCAAGGATCTTGAATGGATTACTCAACTGTACATTAAAGCTGTTACCTCTTTCTTTGAGGTGTCTGATGTTCTTAAAGCTTCTATGTCAAACGCCCTTCAGGCATTCCATTCAAATCTTTCAATTCTCCAACTCTAGGGGTGAATTACTAACAGAAAAGAGATTGGTGGCTAGCATAGTTAACCATGAATGGGACAAGAACATGCGTAGATACCACCATGTCTATAGAAAGACCTCAGGGGAGCAAACCGATATATAAAAGCCGATGAAATAGCCATGGCTGTCCTAATTTAGCTCCTCACCCAAATCAAACTCACCTCTGTGTGGTACTTACTACAGTTGATGGTACATCAGCAACACCAGATGGTGGAGTCTGTGGTCGTGGACTACCAACATCAGCCATTCCAAACTCCTCATTAAGTAGATCCACCCCATCCCATTCGACACCAGCTGTTGTTGAAGTCAAGGAATGGAGGAGCGTACAGTCTTGCATGAGCAAATCACAAAATTAAAGTTTTTTTTTATAAAAAGAACTATGAAAGGATACAGTCTGTCTTCCACATGTCAGTAATGCTAACACCTGCATCTGATAGAAGCCAGTAATCTGCATCATTCTGTAACAAATACCAAATATATGCAATGTTCAGCCACAATTTCTTGAAAGAAACCTCACTATGAATATATGGTAAGAAGGCACTAAATTGACCAAGGAATCTTGAGAAAGACTGGTACGATCTTAAGAACTCCTCGAAGGTTAAACAAGTTGAGCATGTAAAGCACGTTTGTGGATCATAAAAAACAGCTTGTTTGTTTGATTGCAAGTAAATCTTGTTTGCTTAACAAGTTGTTTGCTAGCAAGTAAATCTTGTTTGCGCCCAATCGGCTCATATGTGGCTCCATATGATCGTATAGGCTCGTATAATCAACTCGTTTGTTTTGATTGGCTCGGATCACATAGGTCAGGGATCGACTTATTTGTGCCTGAAGGGACTCGGATCGCGTAACTAACATGAATACTTGGATAGTTTAGGCTTGTATTAAGCTCAAATATTACAATATTAGACTAGTCTTATATATATTCTTATTCTCACAAGTAGCACTTACAAGTCCTAAGCCGCCGCCCTGATTCTCTCTCTCTCTCTACATACATATACATATATAACTATATATACGCGTATATCATACATAACAAAGTGTATGTTTATAGTTCTCCCCCTCCATGACCCCTCTCTCTCTCCCCCTCTATGACTCCCAACACACACAGAGAGACACGTATATATATATATATGGAGCTCAATTACAAAGTCACCAACTTAGCTCACAAACAAAATTATGGACTGGTAATTGGCTTGAGATGGATCTTACAGAATAGCAAACTCACCCGATTTGAATCAAGTTCGAACTCACTTTTGAAACTCGGCTTGATATCATAAAAAATAAAAGAGGTCTAGTTTGAGCAAGCCATGCTAGATTTGGCTCGTTTAAACCCCAAGTTAATATGGTAAGAAGTTATCTGAAAAAATTAAGTTACCAAGTCATCTCAAATTATCAAGCTGACCAGGGTACAATACAATTTTACTTGGTATAAGATAATATCCACAACCAATGACTACATAAGTATCAACCCCGAAGGTTTGAGGTTCTTTTGCAATGCGTTAGCTTTCAGGTTTATGGGGTCATTACTCTAAAAAGACTAGCTAAATAATAATATTGCAAATTCAAAATTCTAAAGATCTACGGCCACAATTTTCCCAAGTTCATCATTAGCAGTTTGGTGGTATATAGTATATATTACCTCATTATTTCAAATGCTCAATGACATGAAGCACTTTGTCAGGATCAAGGGTAAACTGGGTATAACTAAAATAGTTAGTATTCTAGAGTTAGATATTTTATGCACATGTGTGCACATAAAGGTAGTTAGCATGTGTGTGAAAGATAAGAGAGTGATGTAGGTTGAGAGTATTTACACTTTTTAGCATTTAAGAAGCTATGAAATGAAGAAAGCTTTAAAGCTTTTTTCTTTTTCTCTCTCTCTGTATCACGAACACAATGAGTATTCACTGTGTTCATCTCCTTCTTCCTCCCTTATTCTATCTGTTTCTCTAATTCTATCCTTCTATATCTCTGTTTCTCTCTTATTTTCTGGTTAAGCTTCAACAAGGGTTTGACACACTTACATCAACGTCAGAAGGAAGAATCTTCATTATTCCCCCAGCATAGTCTTGTGAATTATATATATCGGAGTTCACTCCATGACCATCTTGTGCCAGTGGTCCACTCTCTAGCCCACCGTTCCCCACCATGGTTGCCTCTGCTGCTGGATTTTCATTAGAGCCGGAACTTGAAGCAAGTGGGAAGCTCAGTGATGGTTGCACACCATTCATCTCGTCAAACTTCTCCTCAAATTGACTAAATAATGGTGCAGACATAAAAGCGTGTAAGTTGGGGGAAAAACAAGAATCACTTTTACAAGTAGAATTAATTTTCACTCACACACGCTAAAACACACACACACACAAATATATATATATATAATATATATATTCATTGCAGAAAGGATCCCAGAATACCTGACAAGGTAGACATCAATTGGACCCATTGTGCTTCTTAGAATTATTCTGTATCTCCTCTGTGGATAGTCAACCACCTGGTACAGGAAAAGAGAAAATGTTTAAACATCAAGAACAATAAAAGTTGAACACTGCATGGAATTTATCCTTCTAACATACTTCATCAGGATCTGGGACTTCAAGTGTGGTCCCATGTGGAGCTTTAATTGCTATTAGGGTTTCATTCTGCAGAATTAAGGAAAACTAGGTTAGCTAATGATCAGATTTAACATTATACTAAAATATACAGAGTCAGAACTACTAAATGAAAATGATAACAATAAAGGGTGTTTCACACATGACAGAACATACACGAAAAACTTACCATAAAGCAGGGTAGGCCCTTGATATCCTCCTCAGTCACAAAAAGCCACCTAACAGTTGCAAGATGAAGAAAGTACGAATGGATAAGCATATTGCTCAAATCAGTTTACGTAACAAATTCAAGCTAAGAAAGGGAAGATACTT